>CAJQZJ010032054.1:9255066-9336107 GCA_907164525.1 Lophiomys imhausi | reverse complement strand
ACACACACACACACACACACACACACACACACACACACACACACACATATATATATATATATATACCAGGTCTGTTCCCAATCTTTTTCCCGTAGAAGCTACAATATTTTATAATTCCACCAACTACATGGGGATGATATCTTCCAAGCTTTACAAGACTTGTTACAATTGGTCTTTTTCATCCATCCATCCATCCATCCATCCATCCATCCACCCATTCATTCATCCACCCATTCATTCATTAATTCATTCATATTTCCAGCAATTAATTGAGTGCCTATGTAGTCTAAGGACTGGAGGATATAATAAGCAAGGTCACCTGAGTATACAGTGTTGTGATGGAGACACATAACAATCAGATAATACTGGGAGCACACAAGCCTGAGAAAAACTCAAGAGGTTGGAAATGATGGCCCTAAGAGACTGACCTATGGAAATTTAGGATCTGTGGAGTTCAGAGAGTTTCCCTCAGAAGGTGATTGGCAGGCTGCAATCAGACTGAAGGAGAAGGCAGCCAGTATTTGTGAATAATATTAGGAATGCACTTTCATGGTTTGAATATGAAACATGCCCACAGTCATGGGTTGAATGGTTATTTCCTGTGTGCTGATGTTAATCTGTCAGGCTCTGGAAACTTTAGGAAATGGGACTTTGTTGGCGAGGGTAGGTCACTAGATAGGACTGTGGCTTGGGATAGCTTGTCCTTGGTTTCTTCCTGTACCCTCCTCCACTGTTTCCTTCTTCTATAGGATGATCAAGTTTCTTCTTCCACATGTTCCCACCACCATGAGGTTCTGACCATGCACAGATGTCTAAAAAAGCTGAAACAGCAGAAATAAACCCTTCTTCTCTCAGCTGTTTCTGTAAGTCAATACTTCCTTTCTTTTCTAAAAACTTGGAGTTAGCTAAGTCCATCACAGTGTCTGTAGAAACTCAGACAAATCTATTATACATGGATTAGATCCTGAAATTTGTCATCCTCCAGTTACATCCCTGTTCTACCTTTCCTCACCTGAAGAGAGGGTCTCTAGATTGTTGTTGCTGGTGGGGTTATTGTAGAAGGGAATGGTGACCCTGTGAATGATGGACATCAGAGGTATGTCATGTACCAGATGGCATCTGCACAGCTGGCTATTTATAGTATCATAGCCATTCTTTACATTGTCGCTGCCACAGAAAGAGGTCAGCGTAGGATTAGAAAGAAATAAAAATGAAGAAGTCAATGGGGAAAATCACCCAGTTTGTATAGGGCAGAGCTGAGTTCATGGCTGAGAAAAGGAATCTAAGACAAGTATCCCCAAGTCTATGTTCAGTGCCTGAGAAAGGTACTTAGTTTCAGAAATACTTTTAAATGTACTTATATTCCTTTAAAAAAAAACTTAGAAGCACATTTGTTTCTTGAATATGGAATGCAATTTCTTTTATTTCAAATTAGTTCTTTATGATTAAACTAAATGTTTTAACTTAATCACACAAAATAGGCCTCCCAGTACAAGGCCTCCCAAATCTTTGCACAAATTAGTTTATAGCTCAGGCAATAAATGAATATCTGAGCCAACTCAAGAAAGGAAATCACTTTAATTAGGTTTGATAGTGTCTCCAATCAGCTTCAGGAGCCCTGGCACTGGATTTACAATGCGCCTTCCCAACTGTAACTTTTCATTTTGGGCTGAAGTGAAAAGTCCTAGAGAAATGAAGAAGAGTTTCTTTACATCTAAGCATTTATCTTCCTAGATACATGTCCTTAAGAGATATGGGTAAGACACATGGAAGAAAATCCAGGCTCACCTTACCCAAACCTGTAAGTCCATATCATTGCTCCCACTTAATTGGGAAGGTTCTAGAGGGATTGATCCAATCAAGTTTTCCTTGGTTCATTTCATTGAATACAGAATAACCCTAACCAATCAGAGACAGGACACTTTCATTCACTTTCACACCTGTTTGTCTCAAATGATGGTAATGTGGGTCCTGACCTGAGCAGGAGCTGGGGCTAATGTTCAGAGCGGTTCAGAGTCTGAGCCAAACATTGCTATGGATGCCAGAATGGGCTTAAAACTCAGATCAGTTCAATTGCTGCATGTGAAGTCCCATGAAAATACTCAAAAGAAAATGTCAATAATAAAAATTATCATTAGCTATTGGGGAGGATGGCTCAGTCAGTAAAGATTAGGTATGAGAGTCTGAGTTTGATTCCCCAAACCCACATAAAAGAAGTTGGACCAAGTGCCATACCCTTGTAATTTCAGTGCTAGGTAGGCAGAGACAGGAGGATCCCTGGAGTGTGCTGGGTCCTCAGTCAGTGAGACCTTGTGTGAGACAAAAAAAAAAAAAAATGTACACCATGTTGGAGGTGCATCTGTGCAACACCCATCAAGGCTGTCCTCTGACTTCCACGTGCATGGACCATGCATGCCTACGTATTCATACACCTCCTACATGCTACATGCAAACACACACTTGAGTACGTATACACAAAAATTATAACTAGTCATTTATGATGAGTTATTTCATTGCAAGCTTTTTGACGTTGGATTCCCTTATTGTAGATTTCCATTGAACTCCTTTTCCTTGGATTTTTGCAGATGTAGTGCATGAACACAGCTCACAAAAAACAGTCAGCATCACATCAGAGAAGCCACAGCACTGAGTCAAAGAAGCAGGACTAATCACTTCTTAACACTTGACTTTGGACTTGACCTCTCTGTGCCTGGGTCTCCTCCTAGCATAGAGAATTAACACATCCAGAAAGGAAGAGGTTTGGGAAATATGAAGAGAATAAACACCTCTGGATTCAACGTTGCCATCCACCTCACTTACTTCTTTGAAACTCAAAGGGAGTGTGATTAGAGTTGACAATAGAAGTCTGGGAAGCCTTCTGTGAGAGTTAATTAAAGATGTTGTCCCCTGTGCAGAAGTCACTGTGGCACTTACCCATGAGCACTTATCATGGAGCCCTTTCTTCTTGCCTCAATGGTATGACAACTGCAAAGAAGGCATGGCATGGGGTTATAATTCTCAGTATCTTCATGACATTCTCCACACTGTACCAAATGCTTTGTGAACATTCTCTAATCTCAACCTCACATCTACATGATTGGTAATGCATTTCTTAATTCTTACTTCAGGGGTGGAGATTGGGTACAGGTGTTTCCATTGTATTAAGTCAGCCTTGCTCACAATGACAGTTCCCTTGGATTCCAGCTTTTTCCATCCCCTTCTATTTGTCTGTGATGGATCACTGATGCGAATTACCAATGGATGTTGTACCTTTTTTTTTTTCCTCCTTGGTGATTATCAGGACTTTTGTCTAAACTAAGAAAAGAGAGAAAAAGGTTGAGTAATTTCTTCCTAAGAGATGTCAGTTCTCTAAACTCAGGACATGTGATTTATTATGCCCTTTACCTGACATGACAAAAAATGATTTGGCAACATGATAGAGCCAAGGTCACTGAGCTGAGGACTATGTTCTAGATTTGTAGCTGGTCCCCATAGGCTCACAGCATCCTCGTAAGGGTCAGAGAAAGAGATGGGAATACAAAACAGAAGTTGGAAGGATGTATTTTGAAAATGGAAACAGAAGTTAGCGATAAGAAATAATATGCTTTTAGGAGTTAGGAAAATGAGAGAGATGGATTCTTCCCTGGAACTTTTATCAAATCCCATCCCTGCAGACACTGAAGTTTCTCCAGTAAGAACCAGTTTGAACTTTTACCTCAAGTTACTGGGCTTTAAGCTACTCATCCTATGTTGGGTTGAACCAGTGAATTTGCTTCACTTGTTACAGAAACAGAAAAATAACAGAAAAGAGTCAGGTCACGTGACTCTTCACAGCTAACAAACTGACCAGGGCATCACTGAAAGCATTGAAATCAATAAAGTGTGATAATCCTGATGTGGGACAGAGGGGCATTCAGACTTGTAATTCATTCTAAAGCCAGCCTCTATGACCAAGGCCACACATTAGGAAGCAAGGTTGTGAGAATCTAAATGTCTTTGTGGCCAAGTGTATTCCATTCTGCACAGGTATGACCTGTACTCAAGGCCACATAGCTGGACACTGGGAGAGTTGGGCTGGAATGTGAGTCTCATTTTCCATATAGAGTTGGTCTTTTCATTTGTATTAGGTCTATGTAAGTGTGAAAAATGCTTGACAAAGGCCAGTATAAAGAAGGGACAGGGCTTATTTTGATTTACCATTAGAAGGCACAGTCCATTGTACCAATAAAGCCATTATCAGGGGCTTGAGCTGGCTAGTTACAGTACATTCATGGTCAGGAAGCAGAGACAGAACAATGCTGGTGCTCAGTGGTCTGTCCCCTTTTTATTCAGTCCAGGACCCTAGCCCATGGGATGGAGCCACCCACACTTAGGACGGATCCTCTCACCTCAATAACCAAGTCTAGAAATTTCCTTGTAGTCACACCCAGAGGTTTTTTTCCTATGTGATTATAGATGCTATCAAGTTGGCAGTCAGCATTAACAATCAACGTGTCCATGGGTGGGTTCTGTGTCCACAGATTCAGTCTGTTTGTTGGAATGAGATTATTGAAAAGAAGGAATTACCAATGCTGAACACATATAGGCTTGCTTTCTGGTCATTGATGTGACAAAGATGTACATAGCATATTAGGAAAGATAAGGAATTGTAGATGGTTAAAATATAAGGGGGGATGTGCATAAGTTATATACAAATACCCAACCATTTTACACAAGTTCCTTGAATATCCATGTGAGGTCTGGAGATACTGATGGACACCTCAGCATATTTTCCTGAAAGCAAAGATACTCAGATTCATTACAGGATGGTGATGCCCAGCCTGCCCTGCTGCCTCCTCCACATGACTTGGTTCTAAAAGCGCCCAAGCATGGTACTCATCCATCACTTGTGAGTAGCCTTCCCACATTCACCATACTTTGGACATGATTAATTGGTGTATGATGGAGCCAGATGTGAAATAATCTCTAACGAGGTGGTTAATGTTTGTTGAATGTCCCAAGACTGCACTTTGCTTCTTTGGTATCACCGCTCATTGCTGATGGAGTGTCCATGGTAGAGAAACCTCCTTTGGAATAAACAAGGGCAGGGGTGACTCACAGGTCAGAGTATAGCCTAGAGAGTACCAGGTTCTCTGTTAGATCAGCATGTAAACCAAATAGAAGTTGCATTGGAAGAAAGGTGGGGAGAAAGGGAAATGTGTATTTGATGGATACATGAAGTTATGTTTGGAACACGGGAAGAAGCCAACCATAGTGGTCAGCTACTCGGTGGAGGTGGAAAGTGTCATTTAGACCATTCACAATGACATTGGAAGTGTTATGGGTTGTCTTTCCAAACTATGGAAATTGAGGCACAAATAGAGTACACAGTAAGACTAGCGGCCATGTTGAGAAGCTTTGGTGTGGAATCTGAAGGGGAAAATTAAGTTCTAATTCAAACTTTTGGATAATCACAAAAAAAAATCATTGCTGTAACATGTTTCCATTTAGAAACAGGAGTCCTCAAGTTTCATTGTATTGTTTGTCATTAATTTAACATCCAAATGTTCAGAATAAAGCCAATCATTTTTTTTTTAATCTTTGAGTAAGAAGCTGAGGCATGATAGCAACCACAGTCACTTAAGATTAGAAAACCTTAATTTAAGGTTTGAGCTGATGGCTGAGCAGTTGAGAGCATTTTAAAGGACCTGAGTTTGGTTCCTAGAACCCATGTAAAGTAGCTTATAACCACCTGAAACTCAAACTCCAGGCAATCCAATGCTCCTCTTCTGACCTCCTTGGACTCCTACAAGAACACACACACACACATACACACACACACACACACACACACACACACACACACACACACATAAATAGAAAATAAATCTTTAGACATTTTTAATTTTCTGAGAATTAAACTTTATTATTCTTTATGTATATGAGTGTCTTACTTGCACATACGTATGTGCACAGTGTAACTCCCTGGTGCCCCTGCAGGCCAGAAAAGGGCATCAGATCTCTTGAAAGTGGAGTTGTAAGTGGTTGTAAACAACTGTGTAAGTGCTGGGGACCCAACCAGAGTCTTCTGCAAGTGTAGTAAATACTCTCAACTACTAAGCTGTCTCTCAAGCCCCACAGAAAGCTTTAATTTTAGTCAGGATATTAAATGCTTGTAAACCTTGTATCCAATAGGGTCCCTTATTTAGACTTCTTTATCAATTCTGTGCAGCAGCATTGTGCAGAGACATTGTCTTGAGTATTCAAGACAGATTAGGAGCCTCTGCCACAATCTTGTCTCAGAAAAGAAGCCTTCTAAGAGCTTCAGAGGTCTTCCTCATCTTCCTCACTGGCTTGTGAGCTATGTGAAAGGCGAGAAAGGAGAGAGAGAGAGAGAGAGAGAGAGAGAGAGAGAGAGAGAGAGAGAGAGAAAGGAGAGAGAGAGAAAGGAGAGAGAGAGAGAAAGGAGAGAGAGAGAGAGAGAGAAAGGAGAGAGAGAGAGAGAGAGAGGGGGGGGTGCTGGCTGGAACCACCAATAAAAACTTGTCAGCCAGTTCTGGTGACCACTATGATGAGCACACATCCTTGAAGTGACCTTGACAAGAAGGGACCTGTCAAAATGATAGTAGGAGATTTGAGATTCACTCCCAGTCCACAAAACAGAGAGAGAGAGAGAGAGAGTGGCCTGCCCTCCCAGCATGCAGACCACACATCACTGGCTCTTCTACTCCATGTGTTTATCATTGAGATTAGGAAGGATGGTGCTCTCCTTTTAGGCTATTTAAGGTTCTAACTTCCACTGACATTTTAGGGGTCTCAGGGCAGAGCAGGGACATTGATTTAGCTGAGGGCTTTGGAAAGATTACAGCAGCACCCTTGTCCTTTCTCCAGAGTTTTGTGAGCTGATTTGGATAAAATAAGAAAGGTCTTGACCCCTCAGCCTCGAGCAAAATCAGGACAAAATTAAATTTGTGAACTTTAAAGAATTTCACCTAAGGTCTCCTATTGGTCTTACTTGCTTTGCCTACTGTTCCCAATCGCCACTCACGGCCAGGTGCGGGGACAGCCTGCTGAGAACCAGCTCCTTCTAGGGTATTTCTGGGAGGACCTTGGGCCCCCTGGGATTTATACCTCTGGGAATTTCTCATTGGAATCTGCAATCCTGAGAGAAGACAGGGCATTTGTAGGTCTTGGTGTTGAGTGACTGCCTTTGTGCTGATCCAACTGGACTGAGCCACCCACTCAGCAGAGGGCCACTGGCTTCCCTCCATTGCCACTGCTGCAAGATCAATTTTTCTCATAGTGAACTCTGGCACCCAAAACTTCCTGGTGTCTTGGGTAATGATGTCTTCATTCTCCAGGCCTGGACAGGAACACCTTTAACAACCTTTACTGTGACAAGGCCTGTGTCACCTCTGTCACTATCACACTGACCTACACATAGTCCCAGAGTGACCCAAGGGCCATGCGGAGTGTTTCACAGGTAAGTTCCTATGTGATCCTCACAAGGAGACTATCCATCATGGTTCACACTTTACAGTTGAAAGGATCAAAGCTCAGAGAGGTTAGGAAGATTACTAACAGTTGCGAAGCAAGTATGTGGTAGAATCAAGACTAAAATCTAATTTTGATGGTTAAGTACAGAACTGTACTGCCATTCTACCCAACAGCAGTGGGTGACCTGCTACATTTGGGAAAGGAAAATTCCTTGGAAAGGAGGGTCTGCATTTCCTTGCTGTTATGGACTCAACTACCCTTCAAAGAAAGTTGTTGCATGATCTCTTGGTCAGACAGACAGACAGAAGCTGTAGACATAGAAGAAATGTCCAGAGTCCTGGTTTCTTTAGGGCCAACAGCAGATGAGATGTTTAATTCAGGCAACTTTTTCTGCCTCCCAATAATTGTAGTGGGCCCTGCTCTCATTTCTCCATAAAGAGCCAGGCTGGACAATGGTGTACTTATAAACAGTGGGAAAGTAGTTGAAATAATTTAATTCTCATTGTATATGCATGTGTCACAGACAGATTCAGTGTTGGGAAGTATTTGGATCTCTTAGGACTAACTTTAGCAATTTTGACTAAGAACGTCATTGTCCCAAAAGTGCCCTGCAGGCAGGGCTCACCACCTGCTTTTGACATAGTGCAGAGGCCGTGGAGGTGGAGTTTCCTAAAGGGAGTTTGAGTGAAGGATTCTGTCTCCAAGCTGCTTTGCTGCTCACCCTGGATAAACACTGCTGCAGGTGCGAATGGGCTTCCAAGGCACAGACATTTCCATTGCAAGCCAAGGTAGCTTGCTTGGCGGGACCTTTGCGGCCCTGGAAAGAGAGAAAGGAGGAAGGCCAGGGCAGAGTCTGGCTCAGTAAGAGATTGACAGGTCCCAGAAAGTTCAATTGAGCCAGCTAGAGCTCTCCATTCAAGCCTGGGCACCAGTCGTGGCTAGTCTGACCTAGGAAGCTGAATTTCAAGTCTGAGCACCAGGAAATGGGACACCATCCACAAGAAGAAAAGGAACATGGATCTAGAAAGGGGATCTGGTAGAATGTGTGATATGAGAGCAGAAGGAGGTGATCAGGTGAGGAAGGGAAAGAACTGGCTAGAGGGGGCATAGGGCAAATGGAAGCTTTTTCTCCTTTTTTATTTATTCACCTCAGGAGCCCAGATCATGGATCGATGCCACCCATGGTTAGGGTAGGAATAGCCATGTCTATTAACACACTCCATTAACTTCCTTATCGGCACACCTAGAGGTCTGTCTCCTAGGGTCTTGTAAATTTTTCCAAGTTGTCAATCAATACTAACCAACACAAAAACACAGAGCAGAGAGACGGAGAGGCAGGCAAATAGATGGGCAGGCATCTGTTTTCTCTCTGAAAGATTACATACAGAACTATTCCTGTAACATTGAAAAACAAGGTTTATAGAAATTGATATAGGGACGCACACACAAATAAATATTGTACAACTGGCAAGAGAACCAAAGGATTGAGCTTGCAGCAAGAGTGATCTAAAGTAGACGTGCTTAACTGGGACCCCTGACAAGCAGCCCCCCACCCCCACCCCATGTGTGTGTGTGTGTGTTAGAGGTGCAGTTGAGGGCACCTGGTCCTCAATCATGTCTTCCATTCAGCCAATCTTTTGCTGTGATTCTTGACTTTTGTCTTTGGCCCTTGGCTGTTGGTACACCTCTCTTAGGCCTTTCCGTGCCCCTTCCTATCTCTCTAAGCAGTTCTCAGCTACTCAGATTTCTATTTCTTGCTCACCCCAAAGGACTCCATATATCTCATTCCTTATTCATCTCACTCTGGGATTCTTAAATGTCTGCTCATTTCCACACTCAGGCATCTGCCAGCACTCCCCTCTGAACTTATTTTTAATAAGCTCTTGGGCACTTGGTTCAGATCTTAAACATTTCACATGATTTGTGTTTGAGAGCAGGGGAACCACAAACAAACAAACAAAATGATGTTCTTATAAAAGGAAACAAACAATTACTGGGCTTTCTAAAATGCACCCAACATTTTTAAAGACCTCTGGGAAAGTATTAAATTAAAAACTGTCTGTGTTTTAAACAACCTGTAAGAACAGCCTCCCCTGTAACACAGGGCTCGCTCACTCCCACCAGCATGTGTGGATATAGAGTATATGGCCATAATAGTTTTTTTTTATTAATGGAGAGAAATTGGTGATGAACATTGACTATATCTCAGGAATTCTTCCTCATGGCCAATTAAAAACAACTGTCTACAGCCTCCCTTTCTTCCCTCTTGCTTCAGTGTGTGGGCTGATTCTATGTAACTCAATAGACTCACAGAGATTGATCTATAAAGAGAGTTTTCTAATCTATAATTTTAGCACAGTTGGGAGAATATGAACAGCTTCATTGACCATGGCAAGCTCTTCTCTGAAGGCTCACCCGAGCTATTTCTGGAGAAGAAGGAATGCTAAAGTCCACTGAGCACTTACTATGTACCAAATGCTGAAGGAAGTGTCTCCCTGGACCATTCTTATTCAGCCATCTCAATGACTCTATAGCAAGAGATACAATCATCTCTATGGTGTAGCTGAGTGAAAGGCAGCCTGGGACAGTGTCAGCAAAATTATTTAGGTTTAACCAAGCGGGAGAGGCAGAACTGAGGAACTCAAACTAAGATATGCTTGGTGTTTCCCATGAGTACATGTGCATGTGTGTACATGTGTGCTTGTGTGCAGGTACACATGTATATCATAGCATATGTGCATGTGCGAGCATACTTGTGTGGAGGCCTGAGGTCAACACTGAGTGCTACCCACCTTGGTGTCTGTCTGTCTGTCTATTTCTTTCTTTCTTTCTTTCTTTCTTTCTTTCTTTCTTTCTTTCTTTCTTTCTTTCTTTCTTTCTTTCTTCCTTCCTTCCTTCCTTTCTTTCTTTATGTGTGCACGTGTGTGTTCATGTGTGCATGTGTGCCTTGTATGTATTTGCAGTATATAAACATATATGTGCACCTGTGTGTGCATGCAGAGGCTAAAGGAAGATGGTGGGTGTCCTGTGCTATCACCCTTTGCCTTATTCCCTTGAGACAGGGTCTCTGAACCTGGACCTGGGCTGAGAGCCTCCGGGGATTGTCCTGTCTCCCTGATGGTGCTACAGTTACAGGCACTTGTGGAAAGTCTTGGCTTTTTACAGGGGGACAGGGGATTGTGACTCAGGCCTACATACTTGCCTACCAAGCCACCTCAATCACTATCATTTATTTATTTATTTGAGTCAGGTTCTCTCCCTGAATTTGGAGCTTGTTGAGTAGGTTGCTGAGTAGTTTGGTTGGGTCTATATATTTCCGTCACTCCAGCCCTAGGATTACAAGTGAATGCCATGACACCTGGCTATTTGGGTGCTGGGAATACTGCTGAGCTCCACTTCAGCAGCCACCCCTCCAGTGGTCACTAGCTTAGTGGCCTGTCCCTTTTGATACAAGTATGTTCTAGTAGTTAGGAGTTGGGTTCCTATTGATAGCAGAATGACCTCAGGGAGTTAGAGTAAGTATCCAAAACTCACAGGTCCTAAATCGGGAACCTTTGATTACTGACCACTGTCTACAACAGAAAATTCCACACCTGATCCCATGTGACAGGTTACAGTGATACCCAGGCTCATTAAAGATATTGAATAAAATCGTGTTCTGGTGATGTATAAAGAAGGCATTAATGAAATTCTCCCAAAATGCCTTGTTTAGATTTGTCTCTGGTTCTCAAAATAATTTGTCATGTATGCGCAAACACAATATACATTGGAAAATTCCCCAAACTGAAATATTTTGATCTCTAGTGCTTCAGGTAAGAGAAGAGTTAATTTTCCAGTCTCAGTATACTAAACTAGATGGTGGAGTGTTTTAACGGGTACAGCAGATGCTGTTTAGAAAGGGAGACATGAGTACTGTACCTATAGTAGTACTAGATACTCAGTGCAAGTGTTTGTTACTTCCCTTGACAGAGTTACTTCCCAGATCCTCCAACATTCCATCTGTAATCTGTGGAGTTGATTGACAGCAGGAACTCCCCTGCCAACACTCATGTATTCCAATGGTAATGTGAAATGATAGTCTATAGTAAAGAATTTTCTACATTAACAGTCTCCCCTCTCCCTCTTTAGGTTGTTTATATACTTTTATTTTGTTAACATGGCTTTATCAGGGATGGAGAGGGAGCTCAGTGGTCAAGAGTGATTGCAGAGGCCCTGAGTTCGGTTCCCAGCACCCACATCAGGCAGCTTATGCCCTGTCCGATGAACTTCCTGGTTCTGGGCTTTGAGGAAGTCTATATTTCCCATTGTAGATGGTTATTACTTATAGTTTTAAGAGAGCAGTTAGGTAAAATGCTATTGGCATTTGATGCTGATTTTTATTAAATAAACTTTTGGCTCCCTGGAGATGGAAAATATTCTTCTTCTTTGACAGATTTAAGAGAATCAATTTATTAATTGACTCTCTGCTTCTAAATGACACTTTCATGATGGTACAGTAGTCTCCTCAGTGAGTGTTTAATTTAAATATATTGCTGTATTTCAAGTGAATAGTTTATTAGTTAGCATTTACATCTATATTCCCAAATGACAGTGAAATGTAGCTTTTTTCAGTTAGACAGCCATGCTTATTTCTTGTAATAAATTAGGAAATTGCCTTTCTTTTTTATATGTTTGGAATAAGGTTATGTATTGTGTAAAATTAGTTAATCTTTGAAATTACCTGCCTATTAATCTCCTGGATCCAGAAAAAGCTGTTTAAGTGATTATGTGTAACTTTTTTTCCCCTTCACCTTTTGGAAATAAATAGTTATTGATCTAGACAGATGGATCGATTTTAATAGCCTCTTGGAAAATGTTTTGAACATTTCTCTGTGATTTTTCAAACTCATTATTATAATTCAGTACAATATTCTGATTTAAAATCTCCCAATTTTTGCATATATAGAAATAGGTGTCTCTTTTCTGTTTTCTCCTTCCTTTCATTTTTTTGGGGGGGAGGGGATTCCTTGACTTTATTTTCTGTCCAGTTACATAGTCCAAGTCTTAGACATTCTGATGAGATGTGTGTGTGTGTGTGTGTGTGTGTGTGTGAGAGAGAGACAGACAGACAGACAGTGAGACAGAGACAGAGAGAGTGCAAGAGAGCACGTGTGTACCTTTTCATTTGCATTTGGAAGCCAGAGGCCACCTCTGGATGTTGTTCCTCACACACTCCCCATTTTTATGTTTGACACAGGGTTTCCCACAGCCTTCACAGTCACCAAGTCAGCCAGGCTGGCTAGCCAATGATCCCAAAAATCTGTCTGTCTCTGCCTCTTTGGTACTATGTTTGCAAGTATGTCTTTTTTTTTTTTTTTAAACTGCCAGTTCTGGGAATCCAGCCTAGGTCCTCTTGCTTGGGATGCAAATGACATACCAACTGTACCATATCCCCACACACCTTTTGTCTTTCTTAATTTACCAAGTTACCTTTTGGTATATTATCCCCTCCACTCTCCTTTTTCTGGGATTTTAGTGGCTCTCCTATTGAACATAAATGAAAGTACCTAACACATATGTACCTGTACAAACAAACCACTGTATACACATTATACTTTAAGTGTATGTAGAGAGGGTATTTAAGCGCATGTTCAAATAAATGTATAAGTGTATAAAACATTTAAAGTTATGAATTTGCATCTTGCTATAGGATTTCATATATTTTGTATGATATATGTCTGTACTGGTGTTTTTAATTCTGAACATGTTTATTAATAAATATAGGTGCAGACTTAAATTTGACCTTCCTTTGACTCACAAAGATATTTAAAAGTGAGCTTGCTGCAATTATATATACACACTTATATATATTGCATATATATGCAAAATCCCTATATAAAATATTTTGTTCCTATATATTTTATATAGGGATTTTGCATATATAACTATGTGACTATTACACTAAATTTAGGCAATTCACTTATCTGCATAAAATTAGGTGGTATACCTATACCCTAATTTAAGTTTTAATTCTTCTTCATTTACCAGACATTAAAGTTTATCCCATGTCTCCCACATCTTTGTGTTTGCACAGTATGTATCTGCAATCTATCATGATGGTAGAGAAGTGTCTTTCCTAGTATTTCGCCAATCCTAATGTGTAGCATTGGAAACACTCTACTAGAACAAGAAGATGAGGGCAGGGCAATGCACAACTTCTCTGTGTGTTATGACATGGACTCATTTCTTGGCCCATTATTCTTGAAGAAACCATCAGTGAGACACTAGGTCAGAAAGGTCACATGTCTGAAAGATGGCTTCTCATGCCCCAGATCTCCTGGGTCTGCATTCTTTTGGAAGAATGCTGCCAAATTGCTAATCTGGCCTCTTATTCTTTTTCTGCAACATAGCTTTCTCTGACCTCGAAGGAGCTTGGATGTAGGCAGCTGAGTGCTGAGGGGTATGCAAACCTTAAAAAAAATTAGCTACCAGACCAAGCACAAACTTTAGGACAGCATCTGTGGCCAAGTAGACAAATGGTGGCCAGATGTGATTCTTTAGGACCCATGATGTTTGGGAAGATAGTTTTGGGGGGTGTGGGGGAACCTCATTCCACCTCATCGCTTACTCTTCAGTGATTAAACTTTTATGGAGCATTTAATATAGACTGACAATGTGTCTACCCTTGATATCAGAATGATGAATAAAACAGAGGAAGTTCCTGGTCTCCCTCTTGGGACAGAGGGTTTGCCCTACTAGATTATAAAGCCAATCAAACCATACTGATAGGCCGGCACCTGTTCCCAGGAATTACAGCCTCAGTGGAGAGGTGGGTCCTCTGATCCCCGCACATCATGGAGAAGACAGTATGCAGAGATGATTTTTGAGATGAGGAACAGCTGGCAGGGAAATTAATATGACAGAAATTGTCATAGCCTTGGGCTAAGAGAAAATCAGCAATTAGCCACAGTGAGTGAGATGGGCTCTGCCCCACTCCCCCAAAAAATTGAAGATGGAAAAGAAACTGCTTATCTTTATATACATATGCAAAAAAAAGGGAGCTGTGGAGAGCAACTTCATCCTTACTACACCAAGACTACTATGTCTCAGAAGATTGAGCCAAGTGTACTGGAAAGTTCTGAGGTGGCATTTTTCTTTTTGAAGAATGCTGCCAAATTGCTAATTTGGCCTCTCATTCTTTTTCTGCAACATAGCTTTCTCTGACCTGACCTCGAAGGAGTTTGGGTGTAGGCAGCTGAGTGTCTTAATGTTTGAGAACTGCCAACTCTGCTTCTCCTCCTCCAAACTCTCTGGTGGATTGGTCCATAGGGTTAAATGGCTCATTGCAATTCAGCAAAGTGGGGTTTATGTGCAATTACTGTTTGTTAATTTGGTTAAATGTCAAAGCATAAATTTTTTTGGGGAGTAGAAAAGTTCCTGCAATACAACTTTCACCCTCAACCTCTTTAAATATCGAAGGGTGAGATATCTCTCTCCAACAAATGTGAAGACGTCATATTCAGCATCCTCTGGAAATTGGATGGAGGATGGCTTAGTTAAATGGCTCTCTTGGGAGAAAAGATGATGGGAAGTCAGTAGTCTGAGTCTAGCCTCACACTTAAGAGGACAGCAGAAAACACAATCCAGGAAGAAAAGTAAAATCTATCCTTACTACCTGCCTCCTAATGGAGAAAAAAGCATTTGTTCAATTATCAGCCATCTTGTTTTTTCCTAAAACCTTAATATTATGGATTAGAGAGATGGCATAGTGGTTAAGGGCTTCTACTGTTCTTGCAAAAGACCTGGATTCAGTTCCCAGCCCTCAGGTAGTGCAGCTCACAACCATTTGTAACTCTTGCTCCAGGGGATCTGAGACCCTCTCCTGGCATCTTTGGGCACCTGCACTCATGTGCACACACACACACACACACACACACACACACACACACACATAATTAAACACCAAAATAGTTCTTTAAAAATTCTTCGTCCTTTCTGCACAGGTCTTTGTGTTCCATATTGTTAGGTTTCTGCTTTGATAAGTCTGTATATCCTGGTTCTCTCTGAGCATTAAATGTACCTTCTTTGTACAGATGAGGTTTTATTCTGTTAAGTATAAACAGATACAGCAAACACTCAAACAGGCAACATGCCTCGACTCTTCAGCCTTGACACATGTCTGCTCCTAAGGTAGAAAAAAATGGTTGTCTTTTCCAGAGTCACAAGGCAAAAATAGATTTAAAGGTAACTGCCTTACAATCCCATTCAGACTTATTTCCTTCAATTAACTTTTTATCTTCACAAAGGCTCACATGGCCCCTTGCTGTATTCAGGCTACAGGTATAATTTGGGTATATACCTGAATATTCTAGACGTTTTTAATTCCATGACTTGCCACAATGGCTTTTCTGTAAACCTCTCTCCTGAGAATCTGTGTAGAGTGAGATGACCCCTTCAGTCCACTCATTGCCTGCTCACCTCCCAGCTGGGGGAGCTGAATCAGTTCCCTCAAATCCCTAGGCTCACAGCGACTCTTCTCTTTGTCAGGTCTCTTGACTGACACTCACTTCTCCTTTCTTCCTCCTAACCTCAGAAAGGAAAAGGAAAGGAACATGCAGGCTCCTCCTCTGGTCCTGTGGAGAGAGTTAGCAGCAAATGTCTCACTTTTGACTGTTTTGAATCTCTTCCCATCTCTTGTGAGCACTTCTGTTTTGCAAACAAGTGCAGGGGCATTTGTGTAGTCACATGATATTGTGACTGTGGTCTCAAAAAGGTGTATTTAGTTTTTCTTGTAGCTAAGGTCTATCTTCTTGAGTTAGCCTCTGTTTGAATCATTCTCAGGAAGCCATGACAACAGCTTGTGGCTGTCTCTTGCCTCACCAGCTGCAGGGTGGTGGGACATGACCTTTCACAGAGGGGCTCCAGCTCACAGGAGAAGCGGTTAATAGCCTTTCAGTATTAGTTCTCATACTTTCACTTTGTGCTGGGTTTCCCCTCTCTTGATTCTTAGACATTCTGACCAGTCCCCTTTGTACATCATCCATGTAGCATATGTAATTGGCTAATAAATGGGGCTTCCCACCCTCTCCCACTTTGGGTTCCTTCGGACACACAGGCTTCTCTAGGCAAGGCAGAACTTACTAAGATTCTCTAAGGTTCCAAAAGGAGGGCTAAGATGAACAATGATGTAGCTTTAAACTGTCAAGGAATTTATAACTTCCTGGGTGATGAGCTCACTCTCTGATAACATTTTTTATGAATGGAAAATGGCAAAGTCCAAGAAACTCCCCAGGGCTGTGCAAATCACTACCTCGTTATCTGGGAAGCTCTGCAACTTTTGTGTCCCTGGCTGGGATCACCAAAGGACCCTTCATGAAAATGTGCTGTGTCTTGATTTAAACCTTGGTTTCATTTTCACCTCCTCAACCAGAGTTGGGGTGAAACTTCAGTATGGCACAGCGAAGTCTAAGAGAGACAGCACATGACACTCCCCAACTTAGTTCCCAGTCACAGGAACTGCCTCGGGTTTAGCTTATCCATCACGAAGGAATGGCCTTATGTTAATGACTTTATTTTCATTAATTACCCTTCATCCAGGAAGCTAGGGTTGTTCAAATTCTGCTTCACTCATTCTGTGAATTTTCCAAAGGACACATATGCACCAAAAGAGTGTTGCAAAGGTAACCTGAAATTACCATAACTGGTTTTGGTGCCCAAACTTCAATGCAGGGGAATGTGGTGAGAAAAGGAAAGCATGCTCCTTATGTGGTTGGGCTCAGGCATGTTCTGGAATGATATAGCATGACCACAAGTCCTGGGAGAAGGCTCACAGAGAAAAAGGAAAGAATCTGCTTGCTCTGGAATCTGGTCTGGAGATGAATGGTAATTTGGTGTCTGTCTGGAAAATGAATCAAGAAAGGGCAAGGTGCTGTCAGCAAGACTTCAGTATGGGACTTAGGTTAGCTGTTCATGAAGAATAGAAGGAGACAGAAAGAGAGGCAGAAGCAGAGGCAGAATAAGAGGGAAAACAAAATGAGAACATATGTGTACCCAGTGCCCTGCCAACTGAAGGAGAGTTAGAGGAACACAGGCCGACGAGGAAAGTGAAAGTGAGCTCTCTGGGATGGTGGCTTCTTGTTTCCAGAAGACTTTGCTAGAAGGAACCAAGAGCCAGTGGGAAAGCAGGAGGGTGAATCTTAAACAGGTCTATTAGGGAAAAGGGTGGCCCCTGGAGCCCTATGAAATACCCAAACCACTATCTGTTTAGCAGACTACCAGCCTTAGACCTCTCCCATCCCCAAAAGATAAAGCTCTTGGTTTCCCTTTCTCCTCCACCTTTCCTGGTTGTTTGGTTCTTTGTCCATCCAGAGAATGAACTAAGCAAACCCCTAGGTGGCCACCAGTACCCTCTTACATATCTGAGAGACACTGTTTCAGGTTCTGGCCACTCACGGCCCAGATTTCTTTAGGTTGAACAGAAGCTGCTCATTAAATGGCACCAAGAGCTGGCCCTCCATCCCAGGGCCTTTCAGAGAATGTTCCCCGAAGTCTGATTTGATGTCTCTCAAAGAGTGTATGGTTATCCCTGGAGAATATTCCAAGAGCTTCTCCTTGGTGGCCATTTCTTTGCTCTCCCACACTGGAGACGGGTACATTGTAGGACTTCATGGAACCCCAAGCTCAAACTTCCTGTAATAAACTTCTGTGCATTGCACCTGGTAATCTCGAGGCAAGGCTGCAGAAGGCGTGCGATACAATTAGGCTTTGCTGGGAGTTGCCAGCTAACAATGAGGCATGATTTATGTGCCTGCTTTCTCCATAAGTACAATTTTTTTCTTTGATAAGAGAAGTCCAAAGACAGAAAGAATTCATACAGGGTCTGCATTGTGGGCTATTTCCTCTGTAATATTAAAATAAATATTACTCCTCTATCTAATTACACAAAACTATGCTAATAACATCGTCTTTGTTGTTGTCTGCCCATTTCATCTTTGCAGCCAAAGAGTTTATTAAAAGCAGCAACAGACTCCCTTTCAGCATTTGTTGTTGTTGTTATTAACGTAGCCAGAGCAGCACTACTATCTCTTTTAGAAGAAATTCTCAGCCCTGGTGAGGACTTTGGTGGCAAGAGGGGTGATTTTCTTCAGATGAGCTATGCTCTGAACTGCCTACCTTTCAGCTCCCCTCTAGTGCAAACCATGAGCCTGTAGAGTAGCAAAGCTGACTTCTGCTCTGGTGTGTGGGTGGTAGTGTCAGCAGGGGTGGTCTCTTGATCAACTGGACAGGTTAAGGGCATGAATGCTATCCAGGGTAACTGTTGTGGAGGTCAACAGAGAGACTTGGGGGTGGGTTGTTTTCTCAAATACCCTCATTTCACCCAGACATGCAGGGTATTTACTTCTGGGGTCGCCATGGTGGTGCACATCTGTAATCCTAGTACCGAGAAAACCGAGGCAGGAGGATCACAAGTTGCAGGGCAGCCTGGGCTACAGAGCAAGACCTGCCACAAGCAAACAAACAAACAACAAACAAACAAATAAACCAGAACAGCAACCAGAAAAGAGTTCTAGGCTAGGCCTGAGCTATATAGTCTTCGTCAAGGAATTTGGTTCCTGGGAGGGAATGCAGAGGAAAATGAACAGTAAAGGCCAGATGGTAACCATGCTATCTACACATCCACACAGGTGACCACAAACACAGATGGAAACCTGAAAGCTACTGTCAAGGGACACTGCCCATCTTCAATGCTAGCTACTAATCCCTGGCTATAACAGCTCAGAAGTTTGGAATACATGTCTAGAAACTTGCACGACAATCTGTGCTTATGGGATCCCTTGGATATAAGAAGTTAGGTTTGCATGTTTTATTTCATTGTTTAGCTTTACTGTGAAAACACTTTGCAGTGTGTATGTGTGTGTGTGTACCATGTCACACTTAGAAGTCTGAGGATAAGTTGTGGGAATATATTCTCTCCTTCTAACCTGTAGGTCTTTGCTCCTACCTCCTCAATGGTGGGATTATAGGCATACACCACTATGCTGGTTTATGAGGTGCTAGAATCCAACCCAGGGCTTCTTTCAGGCTAGGAAACCACTCTGCTAAATGAACTCCATCTCCAACCTTGCATCAAACTGTTCATATTCATCACAGACACGGGGCATCCTATGTTGTGCACTAGGCCCCACACTACGCAGCATCACAGGTGACTGTACATTATTGTCTCTGTGACAGCTTGACTGTGACAGAAATTGAGTAGCTGGATCCTGAGCCTGGCCTGGAGAGGCTTGGGAGGCTGAAAGTTGCCATCACAAACCGCACCCGTGGCACCAGCCCCACCCTCTCCTGGCAGAGACAATGCTCCACACACACACTGCTGCCCTGCTTACAGGTCACTGGCCAGAAACAAAGCCAGATGAGCCTGTGATACCCTCCTTTGTTGGACATTTAATCTTTGGTTCACTGTGCTTTTCTGAAATGTGAAAGTAGATTATGAGCTGTGAAACTCTGTAGAGGGCATTAGGTAATGTGGAACCAGGGTGGATAACAGCAGTGGAAGAAAGAAAGAATGAGGCCATAGTGACACACATCCCTGTTTCAGCGACTTGTGATCTCAGAAGGTCTGGATGCCTGAGAACAAAATGGCCATGTGTTCCTCTTTCTTGCCCTCTTCCAGTGATGGTACATACCAGGCTATGGATTAATGCTGAAAAATAAGGGAAGGAATAGAGAAAGCAAGGGGAGGTGAAGTGTTGCATAAATGAGGTTTCAGGGAGAGCAGAAAATGAAAGCTGGCTATGATGTTCCTGGACTGGAAGACTGGTGTAGGTGACACGGGATCTCCTGTTGAGTGTCACTTACTTAGGACAGAATCCAGTGTTCACTGAGTCCCAGCGCTGTGGCAAAGCTCTAGTGCCTTGAATCTCCTGCTAATTCATGCTGGAACCACTCTGCTCTCATCTTAAAGATTAAGGTATCGGTACAAGGAAGGCCATATTCATTAATAAGCAGAAAAAATGGGATTTGGACACAATCCCACATCATGTCATAGAGCACACTTGTGAAGCCATGCAAAAGTGCCCTAGACTTTTCAGAAGTGCTCTGATTCCAGAGTCATGGACTTTTCATCAGATGGGGGGAGGGGGCGCAGTTCTCCTCATATCTGTTGTTAGATCATTGTCTTTCCTGAGAAATATTTCCTTCTGCTCATGTCTGGGAAGGGCCTTGGCTAAAAACGCAGATTAAGATAGAACAGGCAGCCACTCAGGCCCAGACTGTTGGCAAACGGAGGGTCTGCATCTGAGGTCTTCCTGCTGGTCATAATGAGGATTCTCTTAGAAAGAAAATAATAGAGGAAGGAAGGGAGGGAGGGAGAAAAGGAGGGAGGGAGGAGAGAAGGAAGGGAAGGGAGGAAAACAGAGAGAGCAGGAGAAAGGAAGGAGGAGAAGGAGCTATGGAGAGAAGAAGGGAGGGGAAGGGATGGAAGGAGGAAGGAAAGAAAGAAAGTGAGAGGAAGCTGCCCTGAGTCCATCACTGATCTATAGATTCCCCTTTTCTTCAATCATTACTGGTAGAGAGCCCCAGGGGCAGCTGGGACTCAGGGTGGTGAAAGGAGAGAAGGAAAGTCATTTTCCTCTCCTGACATGTGATGTCATTGGATACCAAGGCAGGGATGCACACTGCTGTCTTGTGTTTTGTTGATGCGATGAATTCCCCATTGGCCTTTTGAAAGTGTCCGGGACAGGCCCTGAAGGGCATGGTGACTAAGGGAGAGAGAGATGGAAGAAAGAAGACACATATTCAGGTACAGAGGACAGTGTCTGACTCCTGTCTCCCCACTTTTCCTGCTGATACCCAAGATTCATCAGTGTCCATTCCTTTCACTGCCAGAGAGATAGGTTGAAGCTCGAACCACATCCTCTGAGGGCACAGAGGTCATCACACTGATTCACAGGTCACAAGTTAGACAGTGGCACAGAGCCCTCCCTCTGATCAAAGGCCAGACAATGACTCTGGTGTAGTTTCAGCAGTGTTTACTTAGCTGTGTAAGTCGGTTTTCTGTTCCTGTGACCAAACCCCTGAGATCATTTACTTGCAAAGAGAAAAGTTTTGTTTGCTCACGTTCTGTGATAGATCAACCTCGTTCTCTGTGGCAGGGTAGTCATGGGGGATGTGAAGGAACAAAGCTACTTATATCCTGAGGCAGGGAGCAAAGAGGAAGGGGGAGATTGAACCTACCGTCATCTTTGGGGTCACACCCCTGAATCACCTAAAGAGCTCTTGCTGAGTCCCACCTTTTACAGGTTTCATAGGCAGGCTCTCTCACTAGGGTCCTGGGGGCTGGACTATTAATCTAGACTGGTTGATCAGCAACCCTCAGAGATACTCCCAGCTCTGCCCCCCCCCCCCCTCAGTGCTGGGATTACAAATGCCCATTGCTACATTAGTTACTCTTATGTTGTTGTGATAAGATACCATGGCCAAGGTAACTTGAAAAAGAATTTATTTTGGCTTATGGTTCTAAAGGGATAAGCACCCATCATGACAGAGCTGCATGGCCACAAGTGGTAGACATCGCTGCAGGAATAGGAAGCTGAGGGTTCACATCCCCAACTGGAAGCAGGAAGCAAAGAAAAATCAGGAAGTGGCTTGAGGTTTTAATCCTTCAGTGTGTAGCCCCAGTGACACACTTCTTCCAGTAGCAATATGCCTCCCGAAACACTCCAAGCAGTGTCACCAACAGAGACTAAGCGTTCAAGTAACTCAGACTATGGGAGATATTGTCACTCAAACTCAAACCACCACAGCTACCATGCTGTTTATTTATTTGTGGGTTCTGGGGACTGAACTCAGGTTCTTGCACTTGTGTGGCTAGCATTCTTATGAACTGAGCCACCTCTCTAACCCTAGTAAGTAATTTTGAGTTTCAAAGCGATCAGATGGGTCTCGGGCCCTGGATAGGTAAACATCTCTGTTTCTCTAGTGTTGTCAAAGAGCCCGGGTGACCTGGCTCTTCAACTACCATTGCTCATTGTCTGTAGGGTTTGTCAATTTTCCCCTGTGGTTTGTTTTATAACCCTGTATTGCTAAAGTGATTCATATAGTAGTAGTCAGTCACGTGGCAATGTCTTCTGCCTCATGCTCTCAATACCCAGTTCTCCAGGAGTACTGTGGCCATGTACTCAGTTCCAGGTTCATGCTGCCTTCAGCATCCTGCCTAGCATTATGAGAAACAGGGATTCTTACTTCACAGTGAGAGTTCTGAGGATTCAGAGTAGTAAAAGAAAGGCAGTTTGTCCTCTGACTTCACAAAGGTCCAGCATCAGCCTAGAGAAAAGACAAAAATGGCTGGGGACCTGATATAGCACAAAAAGGTGGGTTTTGTATTTCTAAATGTATTTCTCTGCCCTTGAATTCATTATTGGATGAGTTCCTTGGGGAGGTACAACCTTTCTGTGTCTCTCTCTCCATATTCCCCATTCTATCATTTCATAATACGAAGCCTTATCTAATATATACCCTGGGGCTTGAGATTTCTTCCTTTTCTGTTCCACAGACCCAGTCATGTAGCAGGCTTCCTGTAACGTTTGAACCTGAGGATGAACTGAGCTGCCCAAACAAGCAGATGCCTGCTGCCAGGTAGGAAAGACCAGGGCTTAGTGCCCCTACTTATCTGTGATTCTCTGATGAGCTCTAAATGTGTCTCATTGATATTATATCAATATGAAAATGGTCATGTTGGTTTATTTCTTATAGTATCCACCCACCAAAGGGTGGAAGGTGAGTTTGTAGGAGCTTTTAGTAGTGGGAGTCTGAGTACAGGACTCTTGACTGCAAATTGTCTAGAAAAAAATTATTCCTGCCTGTAAATACGATTGTCTAGGGCCTACTTGTCCTTGTGAAAAAAAAAAAAACCATTGGGTTTGTACAATTCCTAAAGCAGCTCTCTAGGAATATGTGAGACTCCCTAGAAATGTCAGTGGATTTGGGGGAGAAGGAAGAAGAGGGGAACTGAGAGGAGTGGAAGGAGGGGAGGGTGTGGTCAGGATATAATGTATTGAGAGAAGAATAAATTAAAAAAAGGAAAAAAATGTCTAGACTCACATAGGACCTGGGTCCTAGGATGTTGATGTCTCTCATTGCTTTTCCAATTGATTAGATGGTTTTCTCTCTAAGCACACTTGATTCAAGGACTGAAAATGTCTTGCTTCCCCACCTCCTCCATGGAGAGTGGAAGTGTAATTCCTTCTGTTCTTGGAGTTGAATAAGTTTAAAGGCTTACTGAGTCAAAGTGAGGCAAGAGAGGTAAAGTTTAGGGACATCTGAGGTCAGATGATCAGAAGGAAGCCTTCTAACTTCAGTTCTCATGTCTTGCAAGGCTGTGTGTAGGGATGACTGATATAGGAACCCAACAACTAAGCCCCAAAGACAGACCACAAAAACCTGGACCAAGCATCAAGAGCCAGCCTTCCCAGACCAGCCTCTGGGCTTTGAGAGAATATGTTGCATTTCAAATAATCTTGCAATGCCCATTGCACAGAGAGTGCCACTTGACAGATGGACCACCCATCAGAGCTCACCCACATTCTTCATCTGCAACACTGGAACAAAAGAAAATGGCCTCTTAGAATTTCTTACAGCTAGAGCATGGGCAGTTTACTGGTGGCTATCCCACTGAAGAAAAACAAACAAAAAACCACTTCTTTCTTCCACAACTCCTGTCAGTCACCCTTCAGAGAAGGCCCTACCCCCATCCACTGATGAAGTATTGATGTTCTCAGTCTTGCCCAATTCTTGTCTAGGTCACCACAGCTCTAGTGAGTTCATGAGTCCAATGACCGTGTCATGTCCCAAAGACTTCTTTTTGAGTGCATGTCCTTCCCATTGTGTTGAGTGAGGGGCCTGCTGTACCGATTTGTTATAGGTGCTGTAGCAAAGTGTGGCAGATTATGGCTTGACAGATATTTGTTTTTAACAGTTCTAGAAACTGGAAGTCTAAGTTCAAAGTGTTGGCAGGCATGTTTTCTTCTGAGTAATCTTCTTCCTTCTCTGTATCAGCTTCTCATTATCTTATAAGGACATGAGTCATTGATTTAGGGTCCATTCATACTGTTTCACTTACTGTAATCCTCTCTTTTAAGATTTGACATCCAATCAGAATCAAATTGGACTAGAGATCAACACCTTAGCCTAAGAACCTATGTGAACAGGGAAAGGACATGATTCTGGCACTAACATCAGACTTTGAATTCTAGGCCCTCACTGATGGTCCTCTCTGAGCCTCCATTCTGGTCTCCGGAAAGCGAGATCTCAACACAATATTGGCATGACAGTAGGAGACCACATGGAGCAACTTGCTCACAAAAGATGATTTAAATGGGTCACTTGTAGACAGAAAGCCACCAATTTAGCCTGCTCGCACCTCTCTGTGCGAGGATGAGCCATGTTAGCAACCAACATTTCTAGAAGTGTGTGTGTGTGTGTGCGCATACACACACGCGTGTGTGTTTTATTGCTTATTTAAGACAAGGTCTCCTGTCTTATCTCGGGCTGGCCTTGACCTCACTATGTAGCTAAGGATGATCTTTAACTTCTGATACTTCTGCCTTCATATACCAAATGCTGAGATTACGGGCAGGAACCACCATTCCTGTTATTTATATGGTGCTATAGATCAACCCCAGGGTGTTTTACATTTGATA
Organism: Lophiomys imhausi; assembly: GCA_907164525.1. Lineage (NCBI taxonomy): Eukaryota > Metazoa > Chordata > Mammalia > Rodentia > Muridae > Lophiomys > Lophiomys imhausi. The sequence goes on along the minus strand of CAJQZJ010032054.1, from coordinate 9,310,953 downwards.
CAAGCACTCTACCAACTGAGCCACAATCCTAGACCCTTGTAGGATAATTTAGAGGTGACTAAGATACGTTGTCACTATAATTCACTTAATAATAATTTCAAAACTTATGTAATAGCTATTGTAATTATTGATGCCATGAGCTTGCCGAATGGGGACATTATTTATTTTCTCTATTTTATTTTAGAGATGTAAACAGGCCCTACTGAGTCTGGAAACTGTTTTCAGGGCTTCCTAATAGAGGATCACATATGGGTCAACCTAAGGATCTCTGAGAAGGTCACATGATCAGGAAACAGGCAAAGTCACCATACACATTGAGGGTCCTTAAGAACAGAAGCTTGCCACTGTGCAGCAAGTTGGGCAGAAAAACCCCAAAGACCTGTAAGTGTCATTCTTTCTTTTCTCATTTTTGAGCTTGGTGCTCAGGTGATTCATTTGCCCTTTTTTCAGAATTGCTGGAGCCAGGAAGAAAGGCCTTATCAAAGGTTCATGCCTTTTATCTCAAAGTCAGTAAAGAGAGAAACATCTTATCAACTGGGAGCCAAGTTAATATTTGTCCAAAGCCCTCAGATGGAGACCTATGGGCTCAAGGGGCAAGTGAGTCATGAGGAGACTGGGACACAGACCTTGAGAGTTCACAGAGGAACCTGCCTTGCTTCGAGCTGAAGAGCTCCTGCTTTGGGCATGTCCTTCAGGGAAGAATCAAGAGAGGCTGTGTCCTGGGGACAAAAGTATTTGAGTGTCGTGTATGTTCATGGAAGACAATCTCTCTCATAATCATTGAGTATTACATACTTTCATGAATACCAATTTCCCTCATGAGCCATTTGTGGGCAGTCAGGTGCTTTCTATACACAATTTTGTTCAACTCTACAGCAAAGCTAAGAAAGGAAAGGAAAAACAATAGTAAAGCCTTAGGTAGAGTCTTACAGTGGGCTCTGGATTCAGTCTGAGTCAGTTTCTAACCATGTTTTCATAACCAACATACTCTCTAAGGTGAAGCTCTCCAAACCTCAGTTTCCTTACCTGTAACTAGAGGTGATAGAAGTGGACTGCTTAGCCCAAAGTCCATTGCAGATGAGGAGATCAGGGCCATTGTAGCCACATTGTCAGTGTCACCAGCACCATGTCCCCCTGTGATTCTCCATCTAAGAAAGCTCAAGGCTGTCTCCTTTCCTGACTGTGTGACTGTTTGGAGGTTGTCCAGCATCCTGCCTTCTGGTAGACAGGATGTCACTCTGTTTCCAATTTCTCTTTACTTTCTTTGTCTTCTCTCCTTTTTTCCTTCTTTCCTTTCATGCTGTTTTTCTGTCTTCTTTCTCACTTTTTCCCTCTCTTTCTCTCCCACACTCTCTCCCTCTTTCTTTCTTTTTCTTTCTCTCTTTCTTTCCTTCTTTCTTTCTCTTTGATACTTTCCCTCCTTTTCTCCCTCCCCTTCTCCTTTACTCCCTTACTCCTTCACTCCCTCTCTCCCTCCTTCCTCTTCCCTTCATCTTTACATCTATATTTGTCCTCATTTGACTTTTTTTTTTGACAAACTTTCCCTGTGCAGTTCACAATACATCACACTTATGACCCTCCTGTTTGGCTTCCCAGTCACCATGGTGGGATCAACTTTGTGACTTTCAGTCATTTGAGCGTCTAATGGTTGGTTGTTAAAGAGAAGGTAGATCTCAGGCTCAAACTTAGATTGGAGATGGTGTAGAAGCAGAATTGAACAAAATGGCTCTTATCATATGTTTACATTTGTTTTTTCTATAACAATTAAGCTTTACCCTTGGTGTTACATAATGTAACTAAGGCAAATGTTAAAGTATGTAGGGAGGCTAAGATTAGATACCATAAGTTCAAGGTCACCTTGGACAGTTTAGTGAGATGCTGTCTCAAAAACAAAAACAAAGCAAAACAGAAAACCAAGAATACCCACAAACAACAATAACAACAAACAACTACCACAGAGGCTTTAGCATGCACAAGATTCTATGTTCAAGCCTCAACACTGTAATGACAATAATATTAATTATAACACAAATGGTGAAATAAATAAAAACTAGTACAGAATATATCTGGATAAAACAGAAATGGTGACTGTGGCATTGCTACTTCCCACAAAGAAGCTAGTGTTGTCTCTAGGCTCAGAACTGTCTCAATTTTCTATTTCTCTGTTCCTGCTTCAGTTGACAAACATTGGACCATATACCCATTCTGACACCATCTTACAGTCAGTCCAACATGAGAGTCCAATAACATGGAGAACCTCCAGTCTAGACCAAGAGTGTCCTGCACTGAGTTTTCAGAGGTTAAGAAGTACTGGATGCATGTTAATCCCAAAGATGGGAGAAGAAAGACCATGGACCCAAATCATCACGGCCAAATCAATGAAAGCCTGCTATTAACCAAAGCAAGCTTTTGTATTTATGTACACCTAAAGATGGGGTTTATGAGGTCAGCATTGTATGTGAGGAAGACAAGGCTCTTATAGTTCAGGGGTAGGGAGTTTCCAAATGGGGCAAAATAGGTGGAGTTACAGGAGCGGAGCATAACAAGTAGTCAAAACAAGGTTATCATCGAGGGGGGGCATTTAATCTTCTGAAAGAAAGACATGATTGACATTCCTGGACCAGGGAGTACAGAACAATTTGTAGTTAAGGTTACAGGTGGGGCATAGCTCAATCCTTGAAAAACAAAAGTTTAATCATAAACAGAATGAACTTAGTTTGCCTTTACTGTAAAGCAGTTTCTAAGCCTAAGATGGAGGCAGACTAGTTCATGCTGTGTTCTCTCTCCTTGATGCTTCTCAGGGGCCTTTTATTAATAGCCTAAAATCAGGGCCTGGAGGAAATATTTACATCAGGAAATCAGAAAAATCCCACAAACATCACTATTTGTTTTTGTAAGGAGCTGTTTGTTAAGCTTTTGATTGCTTACCACCGCAGCCCCTGCCTAACCTCTTAAGCTAGGGATTCTCAGAGATCTGCACCTAGTGACTTCCCTCTGGGGAAGCTATTGAATTGCCAGCCTTGAGGAGCTGTCTGCAACTTTTGAAACACAACCTACTCTGCTCTCCTACCTTCTGCACCCAGGGTTGTTCAGCTACCAGGAGAGAAAATGCCACCCAGGCTTTCCCACCCAGTGAAGCAGAAAGACACTGGGCAGAGACTGAAAAAAAAAAAAGTCTAATTTAAACACAAATAGCTGAAATAATTGCTGAGCAAATCTAGAAAATGACTAGCTAAGTAAATGGCTTTTCTTGTGCAAAGTTTCTCTGAGTTTGCCCCTGAGGTGGTGGGGAGGAGCAAATCCCTAGTAGCATAGCTGGACCCTCTTGATCCAGGCTTCTCTTCCCTGCAGTCACCAGGCATTTCCTACTCTGCCTTAATAGGTCAGCCATGCTTTTTCTTCAGGGTCTGAACTTCCTATGGAAACATGGAAGGTTGGAAGGGATTTCTGTTGGCACCAAAGGGTCCTCCTGTGGCTCTATTGTTTTGGTTTCTCTTTTGTTTTTAGCATAAAATTCATCTCAACACAAGACCTGCAAAATTGTGGCCTAATATTTGTTTTTCAAATAACAGGCATTGAGGTCATCACTACCCATAGTTTGAGCAGCTAATGAGTTGTTTCTTATGTCAAGGTGATTTTGGAGAGAAAATAGAGACCAAATCCAGACACCATTTCAAGCTTTTCTGTGACATAATTTACTGCGAGGCTTACATTCCGAGTCTCTACTCAGGGCAGAGTTAGGTCATTGCCTATGGTGGTTGGTCACAGAGCTGAGACTCTGCTGGCAGGGTATGAATACTGAACCTCATAAGGCCACCATCTCTTACACTGAGGTGAACTCATTCCCTTACATGTCTGTGGAGTGCTCAACAATAAATTATGGGACTCATGTATTACACCCCTCCCTGGAATGTCTATGGAACATGCAGTTTGATTGCAAGAGCCAGAGGCTGGGGAGGACAGAGGCAAAATGGAACACTGCACTGATGAAGTCACATAGTTGCAGTTGCAACTGTAAGACCTGCACAAGATCAAGCCAACCAACCTTCAAACATGGCATAAGGAGGAGCTACAAGCCCCCCATTTTAGCTAAGGAGCTATTGATAGTTGGTGGCTGCTAGGGGAGATAGAATCAACTTTCCTTAGGGTGTGGCCTCTGTTAGCTTGACCATCCTCCAGCGGATGGTCCCATGTCCATGTACATATGGGCAGCACTAGCTAGACTCAATAGGTTATTATATATACATATACTATATATATAGCATTATATATACGGAAGAGAACATGAAATTGGGAGGGGCATGAAAGGTGGATATGGGAGGAGTTGAGTGAAGGGTGGGTAGCAAGTATGATCAAAACACACTGAATGTATGTAAACTGTATGCATTAAACTTTCAAAGAATTAGTAAAAAGATAAATTTCCAAGATGGGCCTGGGATCATGCAGAAGGTGAGGTAAAGGCACATAAAGAACTAGAAGTACATGACAGGAAGAGCAATGGCATGTGACCCTGCTGTTGCTCCTTCTCAGATAGGATGAAACCATCAAGAACAGGAAGCCTCACACCAGGTGAAACAAGGAGGGGTTCATAGAGGTTAAAATGACTCTCTTTTTAAATGTAGCCTTGGACCCCTGGGAAGTCATTGAGTTTAAGACCCAAGGAGGTCAAGACAGCACTGTGAACGTTGAGCACCATGTGAGCCACTCCCTAGGAAGATTTCCAAAGAAACAGGAATTAAATCTGCTGTTATTATTTGAACCCCGAAGCTGGATTTTTTTTAACTGAGTTTGTCATCCTGATGATTTAAAGAAAAGGCCCTTAAAGCTTGAAGACTATCTGTCTCAAAGCTCAGTCTTGAAGAAAGCCCTAAACCAGAGCAGGGATTTCTTCCTGGAATTTTTGTCCCACAGACAAACAGTAACTTGAGAGAAGGGTTGATTGACAAATGGTAGAGATGGCCTGGTCATGCTCCCTGGCCCATGCTGGGTTGGTTTTACTTCCCTAGAGGACCTCACTTATTTGTCACCACCTGGAGACTGAGTCGCTTGCCCTTAGCACACAGACCCAAAGTGGCGCCTGCCTAGGGTCTATGTGAGCTCAGGGTGGTCCCCTCAGGCTCAAAGTAAACTCCCCATCATGGTCAGAAGTCAGAAATGAGGGATGCCTTTTCTTTCACGAGACCAAGTGATCAAAATTAGTCTTAATTTTTGCTCCTAGGAGATCAAGAGTTGCTCAGATGTAATGTAATAGACTTCCTGAGACATTTCATCCATATGTATGATTTTAAACACTGGACTCCAAGAAATGAGACTCTTCCAAGCAATTAACTGTTTGAAAGAAGAGGAGGTTGAAGGCAAGGGTTTGGGGAGGAGGGAGGCAGAAGGACCTGTCTCCTGGAGAAAGAGTAGCAATTTGTCAGATGACGTTGCCAGAGAGACTCTAAGCTGAGGTGGTGGGGGCAAGGGGGGGGGGTTGGGGGGATGGGAGAATGGGGAGAGTGGAGGCCAACCGCCTACACTGGACAGCTTGGTCATTCATATCTCTTGCTTGCTTTGCGAGCTACCATCATGTCAAAACCTCAGATGGGGCTGGGGTGAGGGCTCACTGGATCTCTTTGTCCCTCTTTCCAATTTGGTCTCATTGAATGAATCTGCTTTTTCTGCTTTTCAGGATTAATCTGGTTCTTTTGATTGGCTTGTTGGAGATGGGTGGCTTGTTTGGGTACAGGCTGTGACCCCGAGTCTGGTCACAAATGGTCAAGCACTCTTGATTTTGTTGCTGCAGGCTTTCACATGGATGAAAAATTTTGGCCTTTGTCTTGAAGTTTGAAGAGAAAACAGCTGGGTGATTTTACGTTGCTTTGTTTTGTTTGTTTCTTAAAATGGGGTCTCACTCTAGCATGGGCTGGTCTTAAACTCTTGATCCTCCCACTTTAGCCTCCTGAGTGCAGGGATTTCTGGTGTGTGCTGCTGTGCCCAGCTGAAGACAGCTGTGTTTAGCTCCTTCCCAACAATGGCCTCTTCAGCTCATATGAACTGTTCTTGTCCTCCTTTGAGTTGTCACAATTCGAGTGAGAAAAGATGGGGTAAAGAAATGGTCAAAATCAATTTCCAGTTGAGGGCAAAGTAGAGTTGAGTCTCTTTCTCAGCTCATGGCAAGGATCTTTCCCACTCACGGGTCTGCAAAGAAAGAAGAAAGGGAATAAAAAGGATAAGAAGAGCCCCCAACACAAGGTGCAGGCCAAATTGGCTCAGGAGGTCGTTGTATATATAATTTGAAGAGTTTGAAGACAGCATGATTCAGGTAAGGTGTGTGTGTGTGTGTGTGTGTGTGTGTGTGTGTGTGTGAGTAGTAGTAGTAGTAGTAGTAGTAGTAGTAGTAGTAGTAGTAGTGGTAGTAGTAGTAGTAGTAGTAACAGGCAGTTGTGAGCCACCCTGCCCTGTGTGTGTACTGGGAACTGAACTCAAGTCCTCCACAAGAGCAGCAAGCACTCTTAATTGCTGAGCCATTATCTCCAGCCCCCAGCCACTTGCGTTCTTTGCCTCAGGTTCCTTGCCTATCAAGTACACTGTACATTTTCACATATTGGTTTAAGTAAAACCGCTCTATAGCACTGTTACTGACAAGGTTTCATGTCTTCCATGCTGGCGTTTATGGTATCTGAGGCTGTGGTTCCCACTGCCTGTTCCTTATCCTTGTTGCGCTCTCTTTTTTATTCTTGTTTAAGTCAGTGGCCATTCTGTCTCATGAAGATGGTCATCTGTCTTCAACTTGTTACTGGACATTTGGGGGAATTCCTCTAGAACCACCACACATTGCAGGAGAAATCAGAGCCCTTTCTTTTTTTTTTTTTTTAAATACTTTATTTTTTTTTTCTTAAAGTTACATCTCAGTCACAAACCCCTCCCTATTCCCCCTTCCTATCCTGCCCTTCCACCCACTTCCCCCCAGAAGTTTCCCCTTTCAGTCCAACAGATGGTTCCTTCTCTTATAACAGTAAGTATTATACAAAACAACAGATATAAATATGCCACATTTATGAGAGTTAAATGGCCCAGTATACCTTCCCAATGTCCAGTTTATACATATTTGGCCCCTGACTTTAACATTCTACTATCTAACCATCTCCATGAGTTTAAAGGTCTCTATCTGACTCAACATTCATACTAACTTGCAACACACTTTTAAGAGTATCTTCGTAGATCTATAACACCCTCTTGACTACTAAACAACTCAAAATTTAACTATGAGACTACCCAGTAATCAAGTTGCTAAGAGACAAGCAACATTTGCTTATCTAAATACAAGAGATGGATAGGGCATCTTCAAAAACCCCAAGAGATCTGCAGAATATGGCATTCAAAGATGTTATCTTAAATCAAGATTTTTTTTTGATATCGAGACATATCAGCTCCTGACAGCACCCCCTATTCTACTCCAAGTAGAAGATAAGCATCGAAGAACCTCCACTGTAAGATGGTTGAATTAGTGGCAAGCCTATCTCTTGGCATGAAAAAACCCCTTGCACCAACTGCAGACAGACTGCTGTCCAAAAAAGGACAAAACTTGGTAGCAGGGAAGTCGACAGCCTAACTCTGCCAAGACAGGGTAGGTAAGTCCTTCATAATCCCTGCTCTACAACAAATGTCTGTCAGAGAAACAGGACCCAAAGGCTGAAGACTGATGCAGGAATGTATGGAGAGAAAATGGGAACTGTCCAGGCAGTCACTGGTATGTCCTTTCTTAGTTTTGGAAGCTGCAGGCCCTGCACTTCCTATATAAGCAAATATATTCATCCCTCTCAGGTCTCTGAGGTGGTTGAAGAACAGACAGAGCCCTTTCTTGTAGTTCTCAGAACTTTCTTCCCTACAAGAAAGTAACACTAAAATCATTTAGGAGATGGACTGAAATCAAGGAAATCACCATGAGAATCTAGAGCATGGTTCTCGACTTTCCTAGTGCTGCGATCCTTTAACGCAGTTCCTGAGGTTGTAGTAACACCCCAACCAGAAATATATTTTTGTTGCTACTTCATAATTGTAAATTCGCTCCTGTTATGAATTATAATATAAATATCTGTGTTTTCTGATGGTCTTAGGCAACCTCCATGAAAGGGTTGTTTGACTCCCAAAAGGATCTCGACCTGCAGGTTGAGAACCACTAGTCTAGAGCTACAGTTTCAAAGCTGTTCACAAGAGAGGTTAGTGTCTGGATTAGAGTTTCGGTTCCCCCTGCCACGTCCCCAGGATGCTATTTAGGAGGAGATAAGAAACCTGCTCCCCCTTCTGACATTCCTGGTCCAGGGCCCAAGGGTTTGTTTGTTTGTTTGTTTTAAAAGAATTACTGCTTTCAGCGATCCCTGCCCTAAGTCTGCATAGCCAGTTTCTACTCCCTGTTTCCAACATTTGTATTTGAAATATTTTCTTTCTTGCTGACAATCTCAGAGCTAAAGCTGAGATGGAATATTCCAGGGCATTGTGGAGAGAGCTCTAGGAAGATCCTGGAAGCAGGAATGTTCTGAGGGCAGAGAGAGACTTTGGACTCTTGGGCTCTGCTATCCTTTCAGCAGGCAGCATGCTTTCCTTCCATTGATTTTGTGGGAGACAATATCTGCAATTAGAAGCCAAACTCTTAACACCTGATTGGAAGGGTGTCCACACTCAGACATGTTGCAAGGTATAAAAGAGATATCCTTGTGCATCCAATGAGTTGCAGACTCTGTATGGCAAAGAATTTAGTAGCAGGCATTTAGGGTGTAAGGAGCTAACACAATGCCAGTAAGGAATAAACTTTGCAGACGTGCAGAAACACTTCAGAATTTTTTATTAACCTCAATTGACATCTAGGGATTTGATGGTTATCTTAAAGAAAGCTGGTTTGAAAGCCCAGCCATTTGTATGTAAACTTTGCCCATTAGTCGAGCTAATGGCTTGAGGACTTGCCTACTAATCTCCCACTTTCTTCTTGCCTGAAGCCCCCTTTATGGTCCCCACAGGGACTTAGATTTTCCTCTGGTTTGCAAAAGTTAGAGCAATTGATTATCCTCAAAGCTGAGATGCCTATCTTGACGACTGAGTGCCCAAGTGTTCTGGAAAACCTACCTCTTTCAGTACATGCTTTAAGGCTGTGTTACAAAGCAAGCAGAGTTCCCCTTTCCACTACTGCTACTATTGCTGTAAATGACACACCGACAGGATGCTCAACAGTGTTGTAGTGCCTGTCATAACGCAAAGATTGGACTGTATGTTACTCTTTCTTCCTGATTCCTCTCTATAGATGTCTGCCAGAAAAGGTCTGTGGGCACTAACCTGAAGTTTACTAACCTCTCTAAGATTGCCAAGTTTAGCAAATAAAAACATAGAACACTTACTTAAATTATTAAGTTGCATTGATTGAGGTGGATAGCCCTGCCCACTGTGGGTGGCACTATTCCCTGGTTGGGATTCTGGACCTTATCAATAGAGAAAAGGAGCTGAACAGGGACATTCATTCATCCCCTTGCTTCCTGGTTTTGGATACAATGTAACCATTTGTTTTTCAAAGCATCAGAAAAAGAAACTAAGACAAGGATGGACTTTTGAAAAATGTTAGTATAGAGTGAAGTTTTGTGCCCCTAAAGGTTATGGACTATGGGCTAAGGTGCTTTACTTTGGTTGTATATATTATATATATAAATATTTACATTTTTATATAATATATATTTACATATATAATAACAGTTTTTAAAAAGCTGGGGGTAGATAACAAAGGTTGGGAGTAAGATTAAGGAATTCCATTGGTTTACCTGTGAGCTCTTATAATTTAGGAAGAATGAAAAATTCCAAATTGCTATACCCTTTATTTTTGTTGTTGTTATTACTGTTATCTTTTTTTTTCAGGATGCAGTGAGACTGTACCTCTTAGGAGAAGAAAACAGAGACTTTTGTTTTGACTGTTTCCTGGCTAGTCTTCTGTTTGTGTTCCTCTTGGGTTTTCTTTACTTAATGGTTCTCTAAGTGTCAGCGATGTAGATCAGCCTTGCTGTGTCAGCTGAGACCGTGCTAGAAATGAAAGTTTTGAGTCCACAAAGATGGACTCAGCTGGTAAAGGCACCTGCCACCAAGCCTGAGGACAGGAAAACAATCTCTGGAACCCACATGGTTGAAGGAGAGACTTGACTTCTACAACTTATTCTCTCAGCTTTACATGTGTGCAACACTCATCCATATATGCAGACATACAATAAATAAGTAAATAAATGAAGGTTAAAAATACAAAGCTCTAGGTCTCATATAAGACCAACAATCCACAATCTCTCTTTTGACAAAATCGGCAAGTGATTCTTTTCTTTCTTTCCTTCTCTCCTTCCTTTCCTCCCACTTCTTCTTTTCCTATGTTCCTCTCTTCTAGCTTTACTTTCTTCTTTTCTTTTTAGACAGGGTCTCATGTAGCCCAGGCTGACCTCAAACTGGCTAAGTAGCTAATAAATGCCCAGTCCTCCTGCCTCCACCTCCCAAGTGCTAGGATCACAGGTGTGCACCACCATGCCTGATCCTGCAAGTGGCATTGATGTGTCAAGTCTGTCACCCACTGTGGGAATTCCTACAGTAGAGAAGGCTGCATAGTGCTAGTCCTTTGCGTTTTTGGCCTCTCTTAGGTGCAATTGTTTTCTTCTTATCTGCACTCCATGGTGGATCATTTGAATTGCTTTGCAGTATTTACTGATCTTTGTGGTCAATGTGGTTATTTGTAAGCTGTCCTGGTATCCTGTTCCACTCTGAACAACTTAAGGAGAGATGCATTACACATATTCACATACAAGTGCAGTTATGCACACATGTATGAATTAAACTTGAGGTATCAACTAAATATCAGAATTCTGTATCTGACAAATGGTCTTTAAAAACTAATCCATAAAGGAGCTTGTGCTTTTTTTGTTTTTGTTTTTGTTTTTTGCTGGTGGAGTCAAGGATTTCCTTTTATTTTTATTTTTTTGGGGGGGGGGATTTTATTTTTAAAAATACATTTATTTATTACTTCAAGTTACATCTCCATCACAGCTCCCTCCTCCACCCTTCTTGGTCCTACTTGCCCATCCTCTACCCCCTCTCTCATCTATCCTATTCCTTCAGTATGGGGTACCCCCACATCTTAGCCCCCCTCAGTTCACCAGTCATATGAGAGCTAATACCGTCCTCTTGCATTGGGGGCCTACATGCTACCTTCACTAGGGCAAAGTGTCCCACTAACAGAAAACAAAGTCTATGTTCCTGTTCCTTTCTGTTTGTTGGTTGTTGGATAATTATCCTATACTATATGGTTAAAATCCAGTTATAAGTGAACACATGGCATGTACATCTTTCTGGGTCTGGGTTAGCTCACTCAGGGTGAGCTTTTCTAATTCCATCCATTTGGCAGCAAATTGCATGATTTCCTGGTTTCTGATAGCTGAGTGGTATTCTATTGTGTAAATATACCACAGTTTTGTTTGTTTGTTTGTTTTTTGTTTTTAAATCCATTTGTCAGTTGAGGGACACCTGGGTTGTTTCCAGTTTCTAGTTATATGTTCATAACTTTTTTTTAATAATTTATTTTTTATTTCTTCAAGTTACATCTCAATCACAATCCCCTCCCTACTCCCCCCTCCAGTCCCACCCTTCCACCCTCCTCCCCCTCAACCCCCCATCCTCTTCCCTTCTTTTTCTTTTTTTTTTTTTTTTAGTTTAAGGTATTTCTTTTTCTCCCCAACAGCTCTCCCTTTCAGTCCAAAAAAATGGTTCTTTTTCTTATAACTATAAATACAATACAAAACAACAGAAATAAATAGGCCACGATTATAAGAGTTATATGGCTTAGCATACATTCCCAATGTCCAGTCCATATGTATTTGGCACCTGACTTTAACATTCTACTATCTAACCATCTCCATGTGTTTAAAGTTCTATATCTAACTCAGCTTTCATACTAACTTGCCTCATAATTTTAAAAATATCTTCTTAGATCCATAACTTTTTTTTTAAAGACAGGATCTCATGTAGCCCAGGCTAGACTTAAACTCCCCTCATAGTTGAAGATGACCTGGAACTTCTGATCCTCCAGCTCCCACCTAACAAGTGCTGGGATTATAAGTATGAGCTACCATGCTTGACAATCACTAACTTTTAATATTTTAATAGCATCTGGGGCTAAAAGAGATACAAGCTGATAAGACAGAGGAGAAATGCAAATAAATACACAAAAATATTCAGTCTCACTGGAAAATAAAGTAAAGCAAATTAGGATATAAATAAGGAAACAGTTTAGTTATAAAATTAGCTAAGGTTTAAAAATGGAAAAAATCAGGTTTGGTAAGAATGCAGAAAAATAAACATGTCGTGTGCTGGGAGAGTTCAAGTTATATGTTCGCTATTACAAGGCATTTGGCAGAATATATAGTGTGTCGAAGCAGAGTTCATGCCCTTTGACACAGTGTTTTTTCTTCTTGGAGGAAAAGTCAGAAACCAGTATGAATATTTATGCACAAATACATTCACTGCAACAATATTTATAAATAGCAAAAATGTGGGAATGGAATGCAAGCTGAAGCCAGTTAAATAAATTATGTTAAATAGAAATGGGAGAACATATTCAGTCATTAAAAAAAAACAATGTTTTGGGGAGATATTTAATGTCATGGAAAATTTGCTACTTGTAATGTTAAGTTGAAAAAGAAAGAAAAACATTTGTCTATACAATCATAAGAATTATGTCTGTGTGTATGCAGAAGAAAATAGAATAAAATATTTGCAGTGTTGGCCTAAATATTAAAAAGTTTGCTACCAAAATGTGACCTTGAACTTTATGTTTTCTTAGACTAGTTTTTTTCTTCTCTTTTCCAATATTTTTAAAGTCTTATTTAAGGATAGTAGTTTATGTGCAATTTCCATAGAACTGGAGTTGAACAAAAACATCAAATTAAATCTCCTGTAATTAAATTTCTAGTCACTCATTTACATTGAAAACTATGAAAAGATCTTTTGGTAATGATGGAGTAGCCAGGGCTGAATTTGTCTTCCCAAGTGACTATAAGAATCAGGCACATATGTAAAGTTTGTAGCTATTGGGTAACAGTCAGTTCAAGGATGGGATTGCAAGTTCAAGGCCTTCAGGGGCTATAGAATGAGTCAGTGGACAGCCTGGACAAGTTAGGGAGACCTTTGTTTAAAAAAAGCATAAGGAAGGCTCGAGGTGCAGTGTGGAGCTCAGTGGGGGAGTTCTGGGTATCCATGAGGGCATATTCTAGGTTCAGTCCTTAGAACCCCCAAATAAACCAAATGAGCAATAAGATAACAATAAGACAGACACTTAGGAACAACTTTTACAGAATTCATGTCAAGCATTTCAGAGAGAAATTAAAAAAAGAAACTCATGAATAGATATCCTATATTCTTATAGGATATCTATACTCAATACACTTAGTTGTGTAAAGGTGTTTGCTTTGGTGTCCACAATCGGCACAACCTCCTTCAAAACCCAAGAAGCTTTTGTAATCAAAGTTGGCAAAAATCAAGGTTTTATAATCAAAAGCTCTCCGAAAATGTGAAGGACCTAGAATAGCTAAAACAACTCAGAAAAGGAAAGTGTAAGTGGTCTCTCCATTCAATTCCATGTCAAACTATGAATTTATACTGGTCAGTACAGTGGACCATGGGGAACTGACAACTGGGCTAAGAGAAGAATGTCAAATGCGAAGCAAAATTCACATATATTTAATTGTTCAACTTTTAGGAATTTCTGGATAAGCATAGAGGTAAAAGCAACTTGGTCCCCTACCTTACACCATTGAAGTGTGCTGATGGAATGTAAAACACCACACTTTATAGAATAAATCATAGGAGTTTAAAGATAAAATGAACCTTTTTGAGAAAAATAAGACCTTTGAGTTGGGTCGGGATGAACCGGGAGAGAGGAAAAAGCACACAGGTGTGGAAGCTGGTTCTGATCATGGAGGATCACCACTGTTCTCACTGTGCTAGAGTGGAGAATTGCTGCAAACCTCACCGGCCTTCCCTCAGGGTTATGTTTTTAACTCACTCTGGAGCTTTGGCTTGACTTGAGAGCCAGGCAAAATGACTGCTAGCTCTCCCAAGCCAGCTCATGGTTTTCCAAGGCTACGTTCACATTTTGCTGCGACATTGGTGACATCCCAATCAGAAGCTGCCATATCAGCCGAGGCTTCTAGAGTAAAGGTGGCATAAGCTAGGCATGGTGATGCATGGCGTGAACCAGTCAAGTTGGCAATGAGTAGCTTATGAAAAATTAGCCTTTGCTATTCTGAGTCACTGGGAGTTTGTAGTTTGTCATTATTACAGCCATTGCCACATCATCATTACTATAATCATTGTCATTACCATTTCCATCAAAGTCATGATCACCATTATCATTATCACTATGATCGTCACCATCACCATCATTCAGCATCATAGCATCACCTTCATCATTGCCACCATCACCACCAAAATCATCACCAACGTCACTGCCATCATCATTATCATCATAACCTTCATTGTCATCATCACTATCATCACATAATTATTCTCTCCAGAGTGACGTACTTGGGACACATGTAACTTTTATGCTAAGCCCACTCTGTCACGGGGGCACAAAAACAGTCACGATATCAATGTGTTTCAAAGTAAGCAGCTTCCAGATCCATTGGTTCATTGCTTCTGTCATGATACTTGAAACCTGTCTCACAATGTATAAGTGAAATTAACATATGGAGAGATTAAGGATTTTTTCCCTAAAGATTATATTAAGGTAGAATTTAAATCAAACCTAACTCCAATATGGTCTTCTATGACATTTCCCTTCATGCGTAGGTATATCCACTAATTCATTCCCCCATTTGTTCATTCATTCACTCAGTGGTGTGTGTTGTGTGCCACCTAAGCACTATGTACCATTCTCTCACAGAAGTCATAGTCTGATAAGGAAGAGATTCATTTCTCAAAAAATAATTACAAAAGAGGAAAGTTCAGAGACCTCAATTCAAGGGGAAAAATACAATTCCATCAAAAAGAAAACAAAAGCTGACCCGGGGATGCTTATACCTACTCCACATCACATATTCTACTAACCCAGAAGGAACAGAGAGAATGTGATGTCCTGTGTCATCCATGAAGCCTCCCAAGCATGTGCAAACAATGCACAGCAGTGTGCTCACATCAAGCGACACCGAACAGAAACTGTATGGAAACACAGATCTAAGGCCAGCTAATGCCTCTGGATGTCTTGCAAAGGAGAAGTTCATCAGAACCTGCCTTCAACTTGGTACTTATGGAGTCACAGGATTAGAATGGTGGCCATTAAGAGTAAAGAAAGTCTCTGAGCTTACAGCCTTCAGATGGCATGTTGGAGGACATCGAGGTTTAATTTTATAATTGTGGTTTACTTCATTTTCATTGCTACAGCTCAGTTATATCTTTTTAAATCACTCTGTATCAGCATTTTTTTTTGCATTATACTCACCATCATAATAATAACAGTTATCTTTCTTGCTGAGAATGGTGGTACACGACTGTAATTCCAGGACCCGGAAGACTGAGGCAGAAAGAGTTTAGTATAAGACCAGCCTGGGCCACATAACAAGTTCAAGACCAGTCTACATTGCATAAAAAGTTGTCTTGGTTTTTAAAGTGCTATGATTCAAAGGAGAAGAAATGCTATTTAGACCAGAGAGAAAAATTCAGATTACAAAACTGAAATTTTTGTCTTCATTTTCAGCAGCATGCTCCTCAGTGTCTACTAGAGACCATCTCGGAGCAATGAAGACTGGCTGGCTGTGACAGAGGTCCTCTCAGTCACACTGTGTGGCCAGAGTCAAGTTCAAGAATGCCTCCCTTCTTGGAAAGAGTTCATTTTAACCGGAGAAGCTGGGGTCGATGGCCCCTCAAATGAAACAGATAAGGCAAGCAGAGAGTTCTTGTCAGAAACAAATGTTATGACTCTCCCTCCTGAAAAGCTTGGCGATGTTATCAGTGGGCGTCTGCTTAGGCCTAAAACAAGCCAGTGAGAAGTAATATTAACCAGACGCCTGGCAGATTGTTTATTTATCTCCCACTAAATTCAATAAAGGCAGATGTATATAAATAAAGTGAAATAATGCAACTTAGTAATTTATCACTGTGTAGAAAAGCCATTGCTGTTCTTATCTTCCTGATGATGTTCTGTTTCAGTTGAACTACATGGCTGTCACATACTCGTCAGTCCCCTTCCCTCCACCCCTCCCTCTGCTGGGGGACAGCAGTACCCGCACTGCGTGCTGTAGCTTACTCTCTGCTCTGGGATCTTGTGCCCTGTGCCTTTAGGCTCCAGTGTGGGCAGCTCCAGGCAAGGGCCTGGGGTGACCTAGCTACTATGTTTGGAGAAGAGAACATTGCTTTTAAGAAGTATTTATTCACAACTCTTGAGGAAGGCATGAATAAGGGCTCACTAATGCAACATCTTATTCATTTCTTCCAGTTCCCACCTTCCTTTTGGTTATTTAATAAAGAAATATATTCAATGGGGCTATAGAGAAGTGGGAGAGATAGAGAAATTGGGAACTTAATTGTTTGATTATTTTATCAATTTTTTGTGATTGGTATGATGTTTGATGATGATGGTGATGATGGTAGTGATGCTAATGCTGATAGCGTAATGATGGTGATGGGCAGGTAATAATTGCTGTATACTTAGCACATTTCAAGCATGTTGCATGATTTTAATGTTATTTCTTTTATTCTTTCCACAATCTTCAATATGGCCTTTCAGAGCCTTTGAGTATTAATACCTTGCCACTGGTCACACAGCTGGCTAGGGATGGAACAGAGCCTTGAAATGAGGGTCTGACTCCATTGTCATTATAGTTCATTAGCAAAGGGCAAACCTCAATGGTGTGCATGAAAAAGAAGAGTTTGACTGAAGTGAGGCCAAGACCACTGGCTTCTATCTTCAAAGACAGAACATCTTATTGGGATTACTGGAGGTACTGGCATCATAAGAGGCCAGGACAGGCCACAAGTGAAGGTATAACCTGAGTAACCGAAGAAGCCCCAGGAATGAAGGGACCATGAAGAAAGTTGAAGCTTTTCACCATGAAGAGAGTCCAGAAGAAGCTATTGGTGAAAGTACAGACCTGGTAGTAGAAAACCCCAGAAGTTTAGAGATGCCAGCACTATGGGACGACCACCAAAAACAGCAGGAGCTGTGGAGTAGAGCTGACCTGAGTCTAGAAAACCAGCTGTATGCGCTACAGAGGGCAGAGCTGGAGAAGTGACCCATGTCCTTTGAGGAGACCAGAAGACCATGAATGAATCCCAGTTATTGGACACTGAATGATTTACACTATTAAAGTTTGATTACTTTATTGTTACTGTGCCCTGGTTCTTCTCTCTTGAAGTAAAAAAGTAGTTAATTTATTTTTGATTTTATAAGAGCCCACAATTGAAAGACTGAATTTTAAAAGCTATTTTTTTATGATTTAAAAGAGAATTTTTAAAGGGACTGAATTTTAAAGTGTTTAAATTTGTAAAGACCCTAGTACTTTTTAAGTCTGCAAAATGTTTTATATTGTCTTGTTGATATCAATGTGTGTGTGATCTTGGGGATAAACAAGAAAGGAAAGGTTGTGGCTTAACAATGATGTGTTTGTGTGTTAAATTGACAAGGGGGTCAATTGTGCTGGATAATTTTATGTCAACTTGACACCAGGTAAAGAAATCTGAGAGGAGGGAACCTTAATTAAAAAAATGAGTCCCTAAGATTGGGCTGTAGGCAAGCCTGTAGGACATTTTCTTAGTGATTAATGAAGGAAGGCCAAGCCCATTGATAGTGGTGCCATCCCTGGACAAGGGGTACTGGGTGCTATAAGAAAGCAGGCTGAGCAAGCCATGAGGAACAAGCCAGTAAGTATCACCCTTCCATGGCCTCTGCATCAGCTCCTGCCTCCAGGTTCCTGCCTTATTTGAGTTCTTGTCCTGACTGCTTTTGAAGATGAATAATGATGTGGAGGTACAAGCCAAAAAAAAAAAAAAATTCTGTCCTTCCCAAGTTTCTTTGGTTATAGTGTTTTACTACAATAATAGTAACCCTAACTGAGGCAGCACTTCCAGGAGGTAAGGTAAAGCTTAGGGGTCTAAGTTTTTGACATGTGACAGGCACTGGACTAGAGGGAAGATTTAGTATCCATCCAGCTAGGAGTACCAAAGAGTTAGACCAGTGGGCACTTGAGACAGCAAGGAGGAGGACGGCTGGAGGAGGCCCATTTCAGACTAGCTGTCAAGGTGTTTGGTAAGGAGATGAACTCTCCCATCCACAGTGTCAAGTCCTGAGTCTCCCATTTTCATTAGCTTCCATTAGCTTCTTTAGGAGGGGAGGTTCTGATTGTTTTATTGGGATACCTGGGTGCTTTCTCAATCATTTCTGATGATCCCAAGAAAGGTCATTTTGAACCACCCATTAATATCACTCACAAGTTAGCCACCAATGGTACAAGATGCTTGATATCTGTCTTAGGAGATGTCCTGTTCATATCCTCTATGCACCTTGCAACAAAGTTAGGTCCTTGGCTGAGATGGAATAGAATGAAGGTGTTATATGACTCTTAGGAGTATGGATAGCTTCTAAGGACTTAGTTTCCATTTGTCCGGATTCTGGAATATGCAAGTGTAAGTAGAGTTTCAACCATATTAACTAGTAAAAAGTTTAGACCAGAAAACAAAAAGGAACGAATTAGATAAGCAGAGAAAAGAAAAGAGATTGGGAAAACTCCTGAGGGCACAGAAGAGTCATCCCAACCCTAATGCTGCCCCATTCTTTACCCTGAGAACAATGGTAGACACCACAGCTATATGATTCTAATCTTCCCTTTCCATTTCTTAGAGCCAAAGACTTAAGTAAGAAGACTTCAGTGTCTATCTTCTTCCATCAAGCCACGGCGACCTTCATAATTACTCTGTAGCTCCTCCTCCAGGTCTTCTCCAGTTAGCCACTGTCTACAAAGGAATTGAGGAGAATGGCAGAAAATGAGCTCTCTCTGAGACATTATATTATGCAAACTTAGAGATGTTCACTGGTATACACAGGCATGGTACCATATCCAAATTAAAGACAAGACAGTCTTTCTGAGGGGCCATTAGAAAGCACTGTAGGTTCCTTGTGCTTTTATAGTATCCACTCTGAATGTTCAGGCCCACTTGAGGAAAGCTATGATGAATAAGTCCAGACCATCAAAGGAAAAGCCCTCTCAGGTGCTCCCTGAGCCAGGGCATTATGCCTCTGCCTCCTAAGTATCTAAACCCCAAACCTAAAGTCCTAAGTGTCCCAAAACTGTCTTGGTCCTGATATGACCATACAGGTGGTAAAAAACTCTAGAGAATAGAACTTTTTGTACAAAATTATTTTCTTTAAAATATGTGCATATATATGTAAATGACCCTCAGGCAGTGTGACTAGGTGTGGCTGATTCATAAATAAATTTTATGCTTAGACTCTAGTTGAACCCCAAGAGACTTCATTTTGCATATGCAAATCCTTTGAAATAGAAAACAACCCCAAATGTGAAATGCTTCCCATACTAAGCATTTCAGTAAACTCAGCCCTTACTGCTGTCTAAACTGATAACCACCCTCAACCTAGGACCACACAGGGAGACTCTAGCTTAGGGATCCAGAGACTAATGGGACACATCACAGCTCCTCCTCACTGGTGACTCCTCACTGTCTAGCCTACTGGGCCAAGGCTCTTTTCATCATTGGGATAGGAACCATCTCCTATGAACCCTCTCTGAATAAATGAGAGATACAACTAAATTTTGCTTTGCTCTTTTGGATAATCAGCGAGTCACTCACTTTCTTTTTGACAGAGGCTCAATTATATTTATAATTATATTTATATAATTATAATGTTTATAATATTATATTTTTAATTATAATATTTATAATTATATTTATGTCTATTCACATCCTCTCCTTTAGAACTGGCAAGTTTGTCATTGCATAGACACAATCAAGGCATATTCTACAATATGGACCCTCTCTCCTCCAGTGTGGCCAAGAAAAGTGAACACCCAGCTTCTGGTTTGACCTTGGACTTTCTCCACAGCTGTTTCTTGTCTGGCTGTGTCAACCCTATGTGATTTTTAAGAGGTCATGTTACAGGTCAACCCCATGAGAATAATGAGGAAGACTGGAGGATAATTTATCTTGAACTGGAGATGCGTATATGAGAAAGGTTCATAATTCAGCTGTCACATGGGCTGAAGAGGATGACCTTACTGTTGATCTGGGTCTCATGTACTATTTGTTCTATGTTCTAATTGATGCTGGGAACAATGTGGCCTTGAAGTGTCTGTCCAGGCATCTCTGACCCAGGCAGCCCTCAGAGGCCCTGAGCATGTACTCCTTCAGCCAGATGGGGTGCCATGGGACACCTAAAGATGGCCACACTGCTAATTTGGAGCTAGCAAGTCTTGGGCCCTGTCTGTTTGCTCTGCTACTGTGGCAAGTGCTTTGTAAAGGTGACACCATGCAACATTAACCTGATTGGCTAATTTTACTTTTCATGTATAAATGGAGTTTAAATAAAACATGCTCTATACAACATGTTGATCCAATAAACCTAATGGGAGCAATTGACCATTAGCTACGTATACCGTATACCTTATATTCTCAAGCTGGCATCTCTGAATCTGGACACAGAGCCTGGCATACCTGAACTAGGGAGATGAGGAAATGAAATGTATTTGAGCATTCACTAGTTACCAGATACTAGTTGCATGCTAGCTTCTTTATAGTCCATATGTCATTTTGTATATCATTAAGCATAGTTATCATAATAATTCAAAGGCAGTAGGAGATTGCTTGACTGGCTTGCTCATCTATCTTGAATCCATCCATGTCTTCCTGTCTCCACACTGAAGACACTTCCTGCTACCATCTCTTCTTTGTTTCTTTCTTCCTCCCTCCCTCCGTCCTTCCCTCCTTCCCTCCCTCCCTCTCTCTCTCTCCCTCCCTCCCTCCCTTCCTTCCTTCTTTCTTTCTTCTTATCAAACATATTGTTAAGAGAAAAAAAGAATATTAGTTTAGATGCATACATAGATATTTATCATATGATTGACAAAAGTTAGCATCTTTGGTCTTTGAACTAGGGTCACAACTAAGGCGTAGAAGGGTTGTGTCACATGCATGAGTCTTTTGGTTCAATCCCTAGGACTACCCCAAACCAAGAAACCAAAAGCCCTCAAGATCCAGGAACTTATTTGAAAGGTTAGTTAAGGCATTCGAAACAGACCAAGAGATAAATATTTTATTCTTGTTAATGCCTGTAATCCCTCCTTCCAAAACCAAAATGCAATGCAGTTCTTAAACTGATTATTCTTTTATGAGTTGTTCCTTCTAACAATCTTCTGACTAGATGAGTCTTCAACTACATTTGGGTCCCAAGTGACCATTGTTAGTGATCTCCCATGGTGCCTTACATAATTTGAGCCTTTGTTCCCAGTCCTCTCTCCTAGTCACACTGCCTCGTGTTGTTATTGTTTTCTTCAAATTCTCAATGGGAAAATAAATCCCATGAGGGTAAGGTTTGTTTTACCTTACCTCAATTTGTTAGGTTGCTAGGGTTAAGGAAGGTATTATTAGACTCCATGCATGTTTGTAGTATAATTCCATGAACAAAAGAATTGTATAAAAGTGTGTGGCAAGTTACATCTTTGCCTTTCCAAAAGTCAAACTGTCCCACTCATGAGTAGTTATAGGATACCTATAGTGTATACACAGCAGTCTACCATCTATCTGAAATCATTTGCCTTCACCCCATAAACAAATCAGACTTTGTTCCTCCCAGACTTCCCTAAAGCTAATTCAGTGTGGCTCAAAATCTAGTAGCTCATGACCTGCAACTTGTCCAGTAACAGATGAGGCACTTGGGGTGGGGCTCTTTGAATGAAAATCTTCCTGACACGGAGAAACAGAACCGGATGCCCAGTGAGATGCTAACTCACACTCAGTAGACAACGATGAGCTAAGTGCAGGGGAGCAACCCAAGGCAGGACTGTGGAAAGTGGGAAGGAAACAGGCACTTAGCCCTCACTGTTAAGTAGTGATTCTGAAATCCAGCCAGCCACCTGCCTCTGGTTCCTCCTCCTCTAGGGACTAAGAAAGAATTACTTATAGTAAAGTTGGTCTATTAATTCACTCCAGGAGTGGTTCTACAGTTCATGGTTCTCCTTTTATTCACGGCTCTGCCCTTAGGAGGTCTCTGCTTCTTTCTCTGTCACACCATTTTTTTTTCCTCCAACCTAGGCTCTACCGTTGATTACACAGGGGGACACTGAGACTTCCTTTATTTTAAACTACCATAATCTCTTTTAGTGCAGGCTGCTCTAGATGCCACCAAGGAAATAATCTTAAAGCTCGGTAAGTTTCTTAAGATCTGATTGTGTTTACTAAGACATCCGCTTGTCCATACCCGTTATTCTTTTAGGAATAAACTTTATGTAGGCCTACGATGGGATGATGCCCTTAAATTCTTTTGGTTTCTTTTCTTTTAAAAATAGATATAATAATAAAAACATTTTATTAATTGTTTGAGAGATCACACATGCATACCATGAATTTTTATCATATTCACCTCCCAACTTCTCCCAGGTCTACTCCATACTTCTCAACTGCCTCCCAATTTTGGGTCTTCTTTTTCTTTTAAATAACCCACTTAGTCCTACTAATGCTGCCCAAATACACATGGGTGTGGAGCCATTTAGTGGAACATAGTTGACTTAGTAGGACACACAATCTTCCAGAAAACTGACTCTTCCCACCTTGGCAGCCATCAACTATCAACAGCTGCTTAGCTAGAAGTTGGGGCTTTGGAGACCTTCTCCATGCTAAAATGTTGACTTGTTTGATCTTGTGTAGGTCTCATAGCCTTATTTCTTAGAAACATCTTCATTTTTAAAAAGTCATATAATTTGCAATCTTAGTCTTTTAGAGTTCTTAACTAAGAACCCTAGAGACATAGATAGGAGTGGATCTTTTTTTTAAATTAATTTATTCATTGCTTCAGGTTACATCTCCATTGCAGTGTCCTCTTTCCATCCCTCCCAGTCCCGCCCTCCCACCCTCTACCCCCTATCCTTTCCATCCCACTCCTCTGGTGTGGAATGTCCCTACATATCAGTCCCCCACCCCAGTTCAGCAGTCATATGAGGGCCAAGAGCCTCCTCATACACTGGGGGCATAAAAGGCAGCACCAATAGGGCAAAGTATCTCACTGACAGGAAAAAAAGCCTATGTTCATGTTCCCTTTGGTGCATTCATTGTAGTATAGTTATCCTGTACTATATGGCTAAAATCCGATTATAAGTAAATAGATGCCATGTGCATCCTTCTGGGTCTGGGTTAGCTCACTCAGGATGAGCTTCTCTAGTTCCATCCATTTGGCAGCAAATTGCATGATTTCGTTGTTTCTGATAGCTGAGTAGTATTCCATTGTGTAGGTGTACCACAGCTTTTTAATCCATTCTTCGGTTGAGGGGCATCTGGGTTGTTTCCAGTTTCTAGATACTACAAATAAGGCTGCTATGAACATAGATGAGGAAACTTCCTTGTGATTCAGTGAGGAATAATTTGGATGTATACTCAGAAGTGGTATGGCTCAGTCCCGAGGCAGAGCTGTTCCAAGTTTTCTAAGATATTGCCGGACTGACCTCCATAGTGGTTGCACAAGCCTGCACTCCCACCAGCAATGGAGGAAGGTTCCCCTTTCTCCACACCCTTGCCAGCATGTGGTGTCATATGAGCTTTTTATCTTAGCCATTCTGACAGGTGTGAGATGGAATCTCAGAGTTGTCTTGAGTTGCATTTCTCTGATGATTAAGGATGCTGAGCATTTCTTCAAGTGTCTCTCAGCCATTAGGAATTCTTCCTTTGTGAATTCTCTGTTCAGCTCTGTTCCCCATTTTTTGATTTGATTATTTGCTAAATCAATCCTGTAAAATAAAAACAAAAAAACATCTGGAGGTATCACCATCCCAGATTTCAAGCTGTACTACAGAGCAATAGTAATAAAAACAGCATGGTACTGGTATAGAAACAGACCAGTGGATCAATGGAATGGAATTGAAGACCTAGAAATGAACCCACACAACCTGTGGTCATTTAATTTTTTACAAAGAAGCCAAAACCATACAATGGAAAAAGGATAGCATCTTCAACAAATGGTGCTGGTCCAACTGGATGTCCACATGTAAAAGAATGAAATTAGACCCATACTTATCACCTTGTACAAAACTTAAGTCCAAGTGGATCAAAGACCTTAACATAAGGCCGGACACACTAAATCTACTAGAAGAGAAAGTGGGGAAAATCCTCGAACTCATTGGCACAGGTGACAACTTCCTGAACAGAACACCAACAGCTCAGGACCTGAGACCAACAATCAATAAATGGGACCTCATGAAACTGAAAAGCATCTGTAAGGCAGAAGACACTGTCATTCAAACAAAACGACAGCCTACAGATTGGGAAAAAAAAAAACTTCACCAACCCCACATCTGACAGAGGGCTAATATCCATAATTCACAAAGAACTCAAGAAATTAAATGCCAAAATAGGAGTGGATCTTAAAGAAGGGGGGGGGTAATGATTATGGGGCTGGTTTTCTTTGGATTCCTGTTTCACATTGCTACCAGTATGCTTTCAAATCCAAATTAGAAAATGATATGTTCTTTATCCTATCCATTAAATAAATTTTAGTTACTATATTTTTTAAAAAAATTATGTTTCATCCTAAATTTCAATGCCCAGATTTCTAGCTTCATTTACCTGGAAACTCTACCTTGAAAGCCTTACAGACCATGCTTTGCTGGGTCAGCAAATATGAAATACTATCTGTTTTCATGGTCCTTAAACTATACACCTGTTATCCCATGAACTAGCTGAGCTTCTTTAGGGTTTCAAAGCTATGCTCATCTTTGAACATCCAATAGGTGTCTTCTCAGGAAAATGTCTCAGCAACCCACAGTTTATATATATCATTTGCTTAACTTTGCTCTCAGAGCCCTTTGGTAGTGAGTCCATGCTTGTAAGCAGTGTATCTAGTGCTGAATTACATTATCATTCCAGGAAGTACTGGCTTCACGTGTAATTCCATAGACCAGAGGCTTAAATAACAAATATTCATTTCCCTCATTTGCAGGCTGAGAGTTTAACATATGAAGTTGTAATAGATTCAGTGTCTTGCCTGACTTGTAAGATTCTTGCTCATGGATAGCAGTTTCTTCCTGGATCTTCATTGAAAGGGTGAGGAGAGGGAGAGGCCATGCTTCTTATAAGGATTTTCCAAATATTTTTTCATTGTGAATTTTTTTTCTTGAGGGAGTAGTAGATATTCAATCTATAGAACATATCTACCACTTCAACTTGAGAATGAGTTTCTGGAGAATAATTAATTTCTAGACTTCAAGGTCTGGGAGACAGTGGACACTAATGCATCTATGGGAACACATTTTAATGGTTTTTTTGTTGGTACCTTTCCCAGTTTTGTTGCTTCTTCCTTTTAAATAACTACTTGTTATGGGAAATTATGAAGTTTACAAAGGTCCAGAGAATGGTTTGAAGGACCATGTGTTCATCATCCATTCCCAGGAAACCATCTCATCTTTCTGTGGACAAAGCCTTTGGCAGTGATAGATATAAGGGCATGCTGGTTCTCCAGTGAAACCACATCAAGTTTTGGAACAGAGTTCTCATTTAGAATAAGATCCATAGAACATTCCCATGAGCAGATGTCTTCACTGAACCATTTGGAAGACAGAAAAGCAATACCTGAATGCAGTTCCCAATAATGTAAAGATCAATAGCCATACCACATAAAAATATTCCTTTAATGTAATGTGAAAAATAAGGACTTTTACTGAGACTTATCAACCTGCTTCAGAAACAGAATTAAGTTTCCATACTATATTTTTCTACTTATTAAAAAAAATCTTGAGTTTATGCCCAGCTACCCAGACAAGAACTTCATTATATAAATACAACACATATCTTCCCTGAAGATGTGTGGTATACAAAATGGCTTCTGTCTTCTCAGCTTCTTGAGTAACTTGTAGATGATAGTTCCTAAGAAAACAGGTATGTGTAGCAATTGAATATGCATCGAGACTCGAAGCACATTAATGAAGATTTTAATAGAATAATAATATGCTAAATATATTTAATATACTGGAAGTATAAGGGTACATGACTGTACCCATAAAAACATCAAATAAAAGGCATCTCTGTATCAATATACAAGGGTATAAGGGCATATTCAATAATGTGACCTTTCTTCTTGATCCTTCCTGTGCTGTGTCTCGATTTTTCTCAAGTCCGTGCATTCCTACATAGGAGATAAAGAAGGATACAGAAAAGGGAAAGAAGGAATACCCTGGGTCTAACCTCCAAAACCCATTAAACAGGACCATTTAACAACTTGTAATCTCTTCCCCTAAATAACAGTGTTTTCAGTTGTCCTTCAAATAACCGAAAAAAAGGGGGGGGGGCGGAGAAACACCCTCCCCACCCTCTGGGTATGGGACGTCGCTCTCTTAAAATGACTTCCTGCTGGTTTGGGTCGTAGTAAACCTGTTTGGGGCCCAAACCAAAATGGAAAAATGGTTAAAAATGTTAATACAATCCTTTTATGTTCAGTCCTTCTGTTCTCAGCTGTTTAGATGTCCTAAGGAGTTTGTAGGCAGAAGCTGAACTTCCAGACTTTACTGAGGTTCTGGCTGGGGCATTGTGTAGAGCTGAACGGTCTTAGCGATATTGAGTTGTTGTGGTTGTAGGCTTTTGATGGAGACATCTATTGAGGGAGTCTGTCAGGCTGAATCATCTGGGTCACTCGTCTTCTTTTGGTGTCTGATTCTGATTTCTGCTGAGGTTTCCGTTGTCCAGTTGTCCCTGGGTTCCTTGAATGGATGCTTTGATTCTCCTGGTAAGATAAGAACAGAGCCCTGCCCTATTCCTCACTCAGGGACAATCGCCCTCTTTTTTTGGGGGGGGGTGTAGGTAATATTTCTCCTGAAGCAAATTTGGTTTTTGACAATATATAAAGTGTTATCTTTCAATCTGGTTTAAAGAAGAAATCATTTTGTTATTTTGGAGCTAAACCAGCTTTAGTGTATATATTTTGAGGTCTCGAAGGACAATTTGTTTGTGTTGTGTGGGCCTTTTGTAAGTAGCTTTTGAACTTAGGTCCTTCCAAATCCTATGTGTGTGTCTCTGCATTCTAAATATTGGGATCCGAGGCCTGTGGTTCCCATCTGAGGGGATTAAAGATGTGTTCCACCACTCCTGGATCGAAGTTTTTCTTTATTTAGAGTTTGTTTTGTATCAGGCTGACCTTGAGCTCTGAGATCTGTCTGTTTCTGTCTCTAGTGTGTTGGGGTTAAGGGTGTACTCTTCTTGAATGATGGGATTAAGGGTGTGTACCCTCACCACCCTTTTCCGTGTAACTCTAGAATTTATAAGTCCACTAACTCTATGGTGCTCCTCCCATCTCTGCTGAAGTTAAAGGCATGGATTAACACCACATTTCTCCTGTATTTTACCTTAGTGTATTTGGCTAAAGTGGTATTGACCATTGTTTATTGTGCAAAAATAAGATTGTATTGGTCTACGTCAGTATTGATATTTGTATATTGACACAAAACTAAGATTATAGTTGGCCACAATGGTATTGACCCTTGAATATGGACGCAATATTAAGATTGTATTGGGCCGCATAGGCATTGATCTTTGTATATTGATACAAAATTAAGAGTATATTTAGCCACATTTGAATAGATCTTTGTATATTGATACAAAATTTAAGGTAACGCTTCCTAATGGTATCGTACCTAGAGATACTTAAAAATGAAATGTGAAGCTCTGGCCTCTTGATACCAACCGTCTTAAACTGTTTAGGATAGTTAAGAAAAACAAACTCCTAGTCATGCATGCATGTCACCTTGTTAGCTACTAAGACAATCTATCACAGATATTCTCTAAGCTACTCAGTAATCAAGTTGTTAAGAGACAAGCAACATTTGCTTATCCAAATACAAGAGATAGATAGGGCATCTTCAAATACCCCAAGAGATCTGCAGAATATGGCATTCAAAGATGTGGTCTTAAATTAAGATTTTTTTTGATATCGAGACATATCAGCGCCTGACAGCACCCCCTATTCTACTCCAAGTAGAAGATAAGCATCGAAGAACCTCCACTGTAAGATGGTTGAATTAGTGGCAAGCCTTTCTCTTGGCATGAAAAAACCCCTTGCACCAACTGCAGACAGACTGCTGTCCAAAAAGGACAAAACTTGGTAGCAGGGAAGTCGACAGCCTAACTCTGCCAAGACAGGGTAGGTTAGTCCTTCACAATCCCTGCTCTACAATAAATGTCAGAAAAACAGGACCAAAAGGCTGAAGACTGATGCTGGAATGTATGGAGAGAAAATGGGAACTGTCCAGGTAGTCACTGGTTTGTCATTTCTTAGTATTGGAAGCTGCAGGCCCTGCACTTCCTATACAATCAGATATATTTATCCTTCTCAGCTCTCTGAGGTGGTTGAAGAATAGACAGCTTGAGTCTCATAGCTAAATTTTGAGTTGTTTAGGAATCAAGAGGGCGTTCTAGATCTAAGAAGATGGTTATAATAGTGATGCAAGTTAGTATGCAAACTAAGTCAGTTATAGAACTTTAAACTCACGGAGATGGTTAGAAGGTAGAAGGTTAAAGTCAGGGGCCAAATATGTATGAACTGGACATTGGGAAGGTATACTGGACCATTTAACTCTCATAAATGTGGCATATTTAATTCTGCTGTTTTGTATAGAATTTACTGTTATAAGAGAAAGAACCATTTGTTGGAATGAAAAGAGAAGCTTTTGGGGGGGGAAGAGGGTGAAAGGGTGGGACAGGAAGGGGGAATAGGGAAGGGTTTGCGACTGAGATGTAACTTGAAAAAAAAATAAAGTACTTATAAAAAAAAAGGCATCTCTGTAATTTGAAAGCCATGTAACTTAGAGATTGAATGGTAAAACTGAGGACAAAGGACAAAAATCTCCACTTTCTACAAAATAGCTATTCCAGGAGACTGAGTCTGTAGTAACCAGCCCATTGTATATCAACAGGATATTACATGACATTCTCCTTTTAGAATCATGTGGGATTTGTAGTCTAGAGTTGTATTAATGCATGAACAAGGGTTTTCTTCAGGTCTTTTTTTCTTTTTATTATCTGTTCCTTGAGCTTTCCCGTATCTTCTAACCCAGACCACAGAGGCCATGGGACAATTGAAGGTCATCCAACAGGGAATGTGCATACCGGTGATTCTATCAGTATTCTTGAGGGGGAACATGAATGAGTAAGGAGAAGGTTAAAGAAAGCTGGGGGGAAACTAACATTACAAAAGGAAAAGTCAGAATGGATGGGGTTGTATCTCTTCTTAGTGTAAGTGCCCATTCTATTTATAATGGAACAGGAGGCATGGGATAAGACAAATGAAGGAGACATTCTTTTCCCTCCAAAGATCTCAACAAACCTGGATTAGAATTAGCATGTTCATTTGATAGCTTTATTCTCTCTCTCTCTCTCTCCTCTCTCCCTCACCTCCTTCTTCTCCCTCCTCTCCCTCTCCTCTTTCTTTCTGAATCCAGAAAGACTTCAGTATTTCCTTTCACTGGGAAAATCACCTCAAACTCAGCAGTCTTGCCTCCACCAATCACCCTGCTTAGGAACATAGCTCAGTATGGATTCCTCATGAGCCTCCATCAACAGCTAATTGATTTCCTGAAGTCTCGATAATGGATGGCCAGTCTCTGCTGGCTCTCTCTCCACATTCCCAGTCCCGCCTGATCAGGCTGACACACCAGCATAATGAACTGCCTCTGTCTTCCTGCCTTCCTACCATAGAAAACAGGTCCACTTCCAATTAAAATCTGCATGATTTATGGAAACACACAAGACTACCTGCCTTCATTCTTCCTTCTCCCGGCCACACAATCTTATTAAATCACTTCCTTAAAACCTAGTGCCTTACCCTTGGAAAAAGCACGAATTGCTATGCAGATAGACAGCTGGGAAAGAGAGGGACGAAGAAATGGCAGAAATAGGAAGTTTCCTCCTCCTGGAATCAGTGTCCCACACCCAAGCATACAGGAGGCACCGTGTAGGTAAGGAGTCTATTCAAGATCTCATTAAATGCTTAAAACTGCTGAAAGAGACCATAGTCCTTATTCTTGGGTATCAAGATCCGAGGCCCTTTTCTAAGGCTACACAGCACATCTCAGAGCTTAGACAAGGAAAGTATCTGACGTGTACTTGACAGTCACGTTACCAGTGTTTGCTGTTACTCAAGGCATTCGAACCATTGTCGTCAATGCTGTTTGCTCTGTTTTCCAGACTGTGCATGACTCTTATGTCTGTACGAGTCTAGGGGCCTGAAAAAGTATTATCAGTGCTTTTAACTCGGCTTTAACTATCAAACACATAGCCAGTCTCTGCACTTACCTACCAAACGGTGGCATTTTCTATATGTTCCCGAGTTTAAAATGCATGATCCTGGTCAGAGCACAACCTTCCTCGCCTCACTTTTTTCCTTGCAGCTCTGGCCTGCCTCCTTCTGATGAACATAAGTACTTACTTACTCTGTCAGGTTTTGTGCGGAGAGGTGCTGGTCTTTTTTGTTCATGGCTAATATGCCAGTTGGAACAACAGTGTCTAGGACATAGTTGGTATTCAGTGTGTGTGTGTGTGTGTGTGTGTGTGTGTGAATGTATGTGTATGTGTGTGTATGTGTGTGTGTGAATGCATGTGTATGTGTGTGTATGTGTGTGTGTGTGTATCCACCCCCTCTACCTCCCCAGAACTGGAATTACAATGGGATTACAAGCATTTGTACAAGCCACCACACTCAACATTTTTTTTTTATATCATTTGAATCTGGGGACCAAATTCAAGTCCTTGTGCTCACAAAGCAAGCATTTTACTGACCAAGCCATCTTCCCTGCTCAAGAGAAATATATAGTTCCAAATGACGATACAAAAAATATACTTAACAGGATGAGAACAGCATCAAGAAATAGACGTTGATCATAACGCCACAAAGCAAAGGGAAGAAGTGTTTAGTCTTCCTTTTTTTGTCACAGTAAAGAAGGCTCTGGGAAGCTAAACAGAAACCCTGTGATTGAACTCAACAAAACTCAAGCCAAGTTTTGAACCTGAATCCAGGGCTGCGTTGGGTGACATGGAACAACTGGTTCCCCAAGGAAAACAGTGAAATACTTGTTGGCAACGTCAGCCCATCTCGTGCACGTGCTGCCTCCGTGGCTGGTTTTAAGCTGCTGGTGAGGTGTAATTGACTTGTGGAGTTGGGAGGAAGCACCTAGAATTTCCTCCTGAGGCCTGTTATCAGACCTCTCTCTCTTTAGCACTGTTGCCTCTGACTACAAGCTCCAGCACATTCTGCTCTCTCCTGTGACCACAGCTGGGGAAAAGCTAGCAGTGTCTTTAAAGAACTCATATTTTCTGGTGGCTGGGTGAAGACTGCAGGCTGGAATGCTTCACTCTGGTGGATACGTCCCAAACCCACTGGGCTTATATGCAACTTGTTTAAATGACGGCATCGTGTTCATTAAGCTTGACAGTGACAGGAGCAATTCCTCCCAGAGAGTCCTTCTCTGCTCGATGGCCTTGGAAGTGAGTTCTGGAATGACCCAGGTAATCCGATAGTACCTTTGGGGCCTAGAAGGCCTACTTTTTAATTGATAATTCCATGTTTCTGTAATAAGTAGCCTCCTTAATAATAGCCTGCCACGTCGTCCGAGATGATTGCTAATTTAGGTCTTCAGGCTCCCTGGATATAATGAGCTCTAATAAGCCCGAGACTTGTCACAGGCTCAGGAAAGCCCCTGTCCCCCTAGAAGCAATGGTTTCCTTCTATCCTTGGGCACAATCGGGCACAGTCTCAAAAAAATTAATAAGTATGACTGAGATGCTCACCCCTTTCCAAAGAAAACATAAAATCCTGGTTTCATTAGCCAAGCTATTAAATTAAGAAAGTGTTTTTAATTATCTGAGCATTTCAGGGAGCTCATAAAACATTTAAGGACCTCAAGGGGGTGGTGCTGAGGCCCTTTCACAGTGAATTAGAGGCACGACAGCCAGAGCTGGAGAGGCAGGGTTCAGCTGCCACTGAGAGCCCTCCTCTTGGTCCCAAGTACTGGCTGAACAGAAAGGGGAAAGCTGGAAGAGTTCCAGGGCTTTGGGTAGGCGTGCCTGGGTCCAAGCTTCAGGGAGAAACCATAAGAAGTTTCCTCAGAAGACAAACCTACAAGTCACAGACATTCATGAGGACCCCTGGACCTGGCAGAAGCTGACGTTGCAAACAATGGACTTTGGCTGAGGAGTCCATTGAGTATGTGTATTGAATTTATGTGACTTTATCCCACCATTACAGAAGTTTCCTGTCAGCAACCCCCTCTGATAGGTGAAGAAACTGCACTAAGACCTGATAGAACAGGTGACATGCAGCTCCTTCTGACCTAGGCTACTGAGCCCCTATGCCACAATAGTCCCTAATACCACCCACTTAGTCATCACCATCTTATGGAGCAGCAGATAGTATTTCTTTGTTGTTTTGTTACTTTTGCTTTTTTTTTTTGAGACAGGGCCTCTTGGTGCTTGTAGCCTAGGCTGCCTTCAAGCACCTGACCATGTGGTCCAGGGTGCCCTCAAACTCAAGATTCTTCTTCATCTGCCCCCAGAGAGCTGCGATTACAGGTGTGTGCCACCTTCGAATGCCCAGCTCCAAATGTCATTTCTTAAGTCTCTCCAATATGGCTGGTACTATGCCATTCTGCAGAAGCTCGTTGGTTACTCTTTTTCATGACTCTGGGGGAATCATAGATCCTTTGTACTAGCAGTGAAGAAACCGAGTCATGAAGGGGGGCCAGGAGATCTCAATGAGGTTATGTCAATCTGGTACCAGGAGTGTGGTCTGTTCTGGGCTGCTCTGAATTGCCAGTCGTGTTCTTCTGTACTGTGACCCTCCAGACTCCTCATTTGCACCTGCCTCATATGCTAGTCACCTGGCGTTTATTAAGAAGTAGCTGAGTACAGATTGCACCTGTTCTCATAGCAAGGAAACACTCTTCCTTCCTAACTCCCACCTGTGTATCTCCTCCAGGTTCCTCTTCAACTCCAAGGCAGCCCTCTTAACACCAAGCAACCATTCACCTGTCCCCAAACATGCCTTTAGGCTAATTGGATTAAGGATCCAAAACAAAACTTCTTCCCTTCCTTTAACACTACAGTTTCCTAACCGGATTGACAGGCAGGTTTGATGAAGTGGCATTGGTGCCCCTGGCTGTGTGACCCAGGTCCAAGAGGCCTTTGGGAAGCTGCCTTTAGCCACATACAGTGTGATTTCCATTTGCTGGTGTGTTGTTCAAGTATCAAAGAAGGCACATTGATTAACAAGGGAGTCTTTATGGTATTTAAGATACCTGGTAGAATTCACTTTTTTTTTTTTAACCTATAAGATTGGTGTTGGTGAGGTTGTATAAAAGAGTCTCTTGTGAGTTGAGAACGTCATTTAAACTTCCATGGAATAGGGCTAATATCCAAAATTTACAAAGAACTCAAGAAATTAAATGCCAAGAAACCAAATAATCCAACCAAAAATGGGGAACAGAGCTAAACAGAGAATTCACAAAGGAGGAATCCCTAATGACTGAGAGACACTTGAAGAAGTACTCAGCATCCTTAATCATCAGAGAAATGCAACTCAAGACAACTGTGAGATTCCATCTCACACCAGTCAGAATGGCTAAGATCAAAAATTCAAATGACAGCACATGCTGGTGAGGTTGTGGAGAAAGGGGAACACTCCTCCATTGCTGGTGGGAATGTACAGCCACTATGGAAATCAGTCTGGCAATATTTTAGAAAACTTGGAGTAGCTCTACCTCAAGACCAAGCCATAACACTTCTGGATATACATACAAATGATTCCTCATCAAACCACAAGGACATTTCCTCATCTATGTTCATAGCAGCCTTATTTGTAATAGCTAGAAACTGGATGTCCCTCAATCGAGGAATGGATTAAAAAACTGTAGTACATCTACACAATGGAATACTACTCAGTCATCAGAAACAAAATCATGCAATTTGCAGCCGAATGGATGGAACTAGAGAAGCTCATCCTGAGTGAGCTAACCCAGACTCCAAAAGATGCACATGGCATCTATTCACTTACAGTCTTTTAGCCGTATAGTACAGGATAACTATACTATAGCCAATATACCAGAGGGAACAGGAACACAGACTTTGTTACTTGTCCATGAGGCACTTTGCACCAGTGGTGTTGCCTTGTAGGCCCCCAGTGTTTGAAGAGGCTCTTGGTCCTGATATGACTGCTGAACAGGGGTGGGGGACTGATATGTAGGGACACTTCACTCTGGAGGAGTGGGATGGAAGGGATAGGGGGTAGAGGGTGGGAGGGCAGGACTGGGAGGGGTAGAAAGAAGGCACTATGATGGAGATGTAACCTGAAGTAATAAATAAATAAATAAATAGAAAAAACCAATTTGGTAATACATATTATAAACACATAAACTCTCATACAGCTATTCACTTCTAGGACTTTTCTATAGCTATATGGAAATATAGAAAAATCGTATGTTTTGTTGTTCATTGTATTATTTAAAATAGAAAAAAATCAAAAAGAAGAAACTGCTGAAGGGACTTTTACTCCATTTTAGATAAAGCCTCTATCTTGTGCCCTCAAGTGTCAGTTTCTCTGAAGGACAGGCTAGGTTTCTCAGAAAACAAAGCAAAACAACAGGAACAATGACGGAAACAAAGACCAAGAGCAACTAATCAAGAATTGCTCTGATATGTGACCAGAGGCTGAAGTTAAAAAAAAAAAAAGTCCCTATAAGGTAATCCTTTCTCCTTCAAAGTTAGGGCCAATCAAAATTAAACAAGTACCCCTCACCTTGGACACTCCCCTAAGTGCCTTTAAAAGGAGCCTGTGCACTCCTTCCGGGGTCACCATTTTGAAGGAATGGCGCCCCCTGCAGGCAGGCTGTTTCTGCAGAATAAATGCTCCTTGATTGTACACACTATTTCAGTCTTGGGTCTTCCTTCAGTAATTCTTGGACCCTTACACTACATATCACTTGGAGGTTGGAGGGATGATTTACATAAATTATGAGGCATTCTTAGAGTGGAATACTATGTAGCTATAAAAACTAGACACTAGCATGTACCAGAATGGGGCAATCTTTAGGGTATAATATTGTTAAGTGAAAAGAGAGAACCAGGCACATCGATGTGCACATTGTTCTACTCCTTGATTAAAAGCTGAGAAGGTAACAATGCTTTGAACATCTTTTCAGTCCATGAGTGTGGGACTTTGATGATCAGGAGGGAACTGGGCCAGAGTGGGCTGGAGTATCTTGTGTGTATTCATTTTAGAGTTTTAATTTATACACCATGCTAATGCTTTGCTTCTACTAAAGTAATGTGGAAAATACATTGTTGATAGAGACTAGAATGCAGAGAGCTCAAGGACTATTCTAGAAAGAAAGACGAGTGTGGAAAAGGGATCATCAGTGGATAAAGCCGAGATAAAAGAGATGGGAATATTTTTGGTAGGCCTTTTGCAAGAGTGTTACCCTTGTCCTCAGAGTAACTGAAGGGGTCTGAGTGGGGAGAGGGTCACTTAGCAAGGTGTTGGAAAGTTTGCTTGGGTGTGTGGAGAGCTATTTGGGGGAACATCAATTAGTGACTCTTATCTTTGTTTAGATAGGAGACCCACCCGATGCTATTACATCTCACTACAGCTAGCCACAATGACTTCATTGGTATGATTGGATGATTGGGTTCTGGGAGGCATTCATTTGGAAGCTGAGGGGGCTGGAGGTGGAGAAGCTTTTGAATTGGGGCTGGCTTAAGTTAAGGAATAGCTAAGAATTGAAACACTGTGCAGCCATGAAAAACAAGGTATCAGCTTGTACAATGGATTAGGAGAGCCTCTTGGGCACCTACCAAAAAGAGGAATCAGGGTGCTGACGGTATGTATCATATGGTTCTTTGTATAAACCATGGGGAAGATAATGGATGTGCCTATGTGCTTGAATAAACTCTAGCATCTCTTAAAGTAAGATTGGTGAGGCCACTTTCAAAGAGGAGTCAGGTTTGGGTGGGGAGAACTGGAGTTTTAGGTACATTGAGTAGTCCACAGTCCTTCTGGTCCATCATAAAGGGGATGGACGAAGGTTATGGGAGGTGGTATTCTGGAATTGGGAAAGGTCTGGTCTGGAGGACCACAGTCAGGAGATACACACCTAGCCGGAGACTGAGACCAGACATGCACAAAGGAGAACGTTTCTGCAAAAACACTCTCTTTCCAGAGATGCAAGGGGATGCAGGAATTTACAAGGGAGGACTGTCAACAAGCAGATCCATCTTGGATGCCTGCCTGCTCAGCTACAGAGAGACAGTGTCCAGCCCTCATGTGGGGCTCTGGTCTCCTCTATTCTTCGATGTTACCCTTCCAGGCAGAGAAGACCCACCCCTGTCCTTGAGTCTTCCTCAAGACCACTCTCCTCATTCTGAACTCTGGCAGTAATGCTCTGGCATAGAGGTGAGCTGGCAACACTTCCCAGTGTCTCAGTACCTTCCATGCCTGCCAGTAGCAACGTTCTGCGGGAATAATTGATATTACAGAAAACACAAGGCTAGGTGCCAGCCTCACATTCACTAAACATTTAATGATTCAACTGTTTCAGCCTCATCAAAGCTGAGCTTGGAACTCCCCCAGTGACTCACAGTTGACAATGATCAAGCCACCTGTTTTACTGTTTTAACAACCTTGCTCCTCTGGTTCCAGGTATGGGGGGAGGTAAGGAACCATCATTTGGATGCCAGAGCTATGTGGCCCCTGTAGGGTCTTTGTGTCCACACAGAAGCCTCAGGCTTGGCAAGCTGGGCCATCTTTTTCCCTTGCACTGATCAGCAAGAGTGTTTTGGCGTGAGCACCTAGAGGTTGGCACAATCTGCCTTATTATTTTTGAAATTTGTTTGTTTAAGCTGTCATGATGGGGCCCAGCTGTCTGTGACGGGAAACAGGAAGTGCAAGGCAGGCTGGGTGGCAGAAGCAAGAGAGGAAGTCTACCCTGGAAGTGCAAGAGACACCAGGGAATGTGTTGAAAGAGGCAGGAGGTAAAGGACTAAGAAAATGGAGAAGAACAGGAACTTGAGATAGAAGACTATGTAAGAGAGAATAAATGTAGAGGGGGAATGAAAGTGCATAGAAACAAAACAAACAAACAAAAAAATCAGAGCTGTCCTACGTATATAAAAAGAACACCTCTCCCTGAGCACCACCATCAGGGTAAACAAGTATTCAAGACTGGAACCTATAAGGAAGGGAAAGCAGATTCCATCCAAAGCAGATAATATCTGAACTGTATCATCTTTTACCCAGTGGCTTGTGGCATTTAGCTATTACTTTATGACAAATGCATCACCCTCAATACTTTAAAGTGATAATTGTTGACTTAGCTCTGAATTGGTAGGTAGATATGCATGTCTTCTGGACTGCTCTGGGCTTAGTAGAAGTCACCCATTTCTTGGCGATCCATTGATTATTTGCCAGGGAACTTTGATGATCTTACCTTGGCTCTTTTGTGTGATGTTATCCTGAAGTAATCAAGCCTAGCCTTGAACTTATACTAAAAATACAAAAAGCAAGACAGACAGAGAGAGAGAGAGAGAGAGAGAGAGAGAGAGAGAGAGAGAGAAAGAGCTCTTTCTACTCCTTCTTATTGTATTGAAATTGCTTTTGTCCTTGGTTAAGTCCAGTCAATGTAGAAAGTTTCCTTTGAAGGGTACCTCTTGTCCTTGGTGAACTTTTAGGGGCCTTAGGAAACAGCCTACTCAACTCAGTGGGTTTGCAAATGTTAATTGCTAATGTCAAGCACTGAAGACATTAGAGAATCTAGAACTTTCCAAGGGGTTGGTTGGGAGAGGTCAGCGAAACAAGAAGGAGGGAAATTTTCAGTCTATATTCATTGAAAGGATTTGGAACTACACTCACTATTTGTTTCTTTTCAAGGCATTTCATACAGAGATCTCCTTTTACAACTGCTCCAAACATTTTTTAAAGGGCCAGAACCATTTCTCATTGTCAAGAATGAATGCTCTCAAGAAAAGTACAGTCCAAATGGGAATAAGGCCTGGGGAGATGGTTTGGTTGATAAAGTGCTTGTCCTGCAAGCATGGAGACTTCAGATGAATGTAGGAAAAGGCTGGGCCACCTGCAATCTCAGTGTAGGATAGGGGGAGACAGAAGGACCCACAGGGCTCAGTGACCAGCCAGTCTAGCTAAGGAGTGAGCACCAGGTTCAGTGAAATGCTCTCTCAAAAACTGAGGTGGAGAGCAACCAAGGAAGACAACTGATGTCATGATGTCAACCTCTGACTTCCACATGCATGTGGAGGCAGGTACATGTGGATCTCAATATGCACACACACACACACACATACACTCACACACACAGACACATGTAAACAAATACACAGATACACACACATTCTGAGTGGGTGGGAAGGGAGGGATGGAGGGAGGGAGGGAGGGAGAGAGAGAGAGAGAGAGAGAGAGAGAGAGAGAGAGAGAGAGAAATACACACCAAAATAAATAGTTGAAGAGTAAACACTGATGGACAGAAGAGGAAGAAACACAATATGGGAGTCCAGAGGCAGGGTGCTTAGTCCAAGCAGGCAAACAATCTAGAGAAATCTATTTTAAATTGATTGCTTTATTTGCTGGACTTTATATTTTTGGTTGTGAGCCTAGCCTTTAACGGCTGAGCCATCTCTCCAGCCCTTTGCTGGACTTTATATCGACATGTTTTGCTTGGTGCTTGTGCGTTCTGGGACTTGGGCCTATTCATGTATTATTAAGAGAACGGTAATTATTTCGAGGCACCCTGGAGAATAGACTTAACTTCCCCTTACCTGCTCTCATCGGGGTCAGGTGCAGCCTTCATATCTCTGAGAATGCCTATGACAGGATGGGACAGCCTTCATATCTCTGAGAATGCCCCCCACAAACCTGTTGTACCATTACTATGTATCTGCTAGGACACCCCCCAAAAAAACCCACTCTAGGAGGAAAGTTTGTAAAGCTCTGATACTCCATCTTTACTGGGGACCTGCTTTAGAAGGTGTGGGAGGAGGCTTGAGACCCCACTTAATAAGATGGTCTGTGGAGAACATTTTGAGTAGAGTAAATGTGTTGGATCAGTGATCCCTCCTCGCCATTGGTAAATTCAGTAGCTGGGCTGAGCTGAGGCTCTTGTGTATTTCATTGGTCTGTCTTTCTGTACTGACACTTGGCAGAGAGATCTCCTGTTTCTTGCTTATGGCTGTTTCCTCAGTGCCAAGAACATGGAAAAAAATCTCAGAGAACATTTCATATGTGAATACGTCCTTATTCCTCCTGCTCTCAAATGGGTGGGAACATGCGCTGGTCTGTATAACACTTTTCCATCTCAACACTCTCAGTGTTTGCTGGGCCTGCAACTGCCCCCCATGGGTTTCAGGATGGATCCTTTCCCTCATTTAAGGAAGCTCAGGCATCCTGGGCTGCACCATGTGTCTTGTGGCCTTTTCCCAGATTTGGCTGGATCTCATCTGGAGGATGGGCTTATGTCTCACAAGAAGCCCCTCACTACACTGCCAACAGCTTCAGTTCATCTTGACTGGCAGCTCCATTCGATCTGGAATCAACTAAGAGACACACCTCTGGGTGTATCTTTAAGGACACTTGAAGGAAGGATCAGCAGCGGTGAGAAGACCCACCCAGAGAGAGACTGATGGCTTCTTGAATACAGAAGTGTGAAGAAAAGACAACACTGTTTTGTCTTTGCTTCTTGCTGGTGAGGTTTTCTATCACTGTTGCTGTTGTCCCTGCTGTCACCATCCTTTGCTGAGATCAGAACCCAGTTTCTTTGCATTGCAGTACAGACTGATGACCTAGAGCTCTCCAAAAACCCTCCAGACCTTGAGCATCAGTCTCTCAATTGCCTTTCTGTCACTATGACAAAACATTGTGACCAGGGCAATTCATAGAAGGGAGAGATTATTGGGGTCTATGGTTCCAGGGTGATGCGAGTCCATCATAGTGGGGGAAACATGGCTGCATACCAAACACATGCTGGCAGGAGCAGGAAGCTGAGTCCTCACACCTTCAAACACAAGTGTGAAGGAGAGAGAGCAAACTAAAAGTGGAGCAAAGCAGGTGACTACTGATGGACCACTGCCCACATCCTGTAAGGCAGTTTGATAAATCTCTGAATCCACTCTATTGGTTTTGTCCTTTAGCCAACTGTGACTAATACATGACTGTAGTGTTTCCCGTCTTGTGTCCATGGGCTAGCCCAGCTAGATGCTGATTCTGGACCAACATATGCCCTGCTCCCCCCTAACATCAAGATTGTGACACTGTTCACCTTTTCTTACTGTAGCTCTTCTGAGGTGGCTCATTTTCCACTCACTCCCTTTGAACCTCCCTGCCTCCTTTGGTAGAATCTCAGTAAAGCTTCAAGACCAGAGCTGGCACCAGGAGTGGAGGCCCAAACTCGTGGCCATCTCTTGGCTAACATTCTCTTTTGAATGCATTTTGGAAAAGGAAAAAAAATCCATTAGTGATTATGCAAATAGTATGAGCCCAGTTTCTTCAACTATGGTGATGATTGTGCTGGGGTCTAAATTTTTTAAAGATTTATTTTATTTTTGATTATATATATATATGTGTATATATATATATATATAAATGTGTGGGGATGTGTACACATGAGTGTGGATGCCCACAGAGGCCAAAAGAGGGAGTCAGGTGCGCTGGAGTTACCCCAAAAGAGCAATCCACATTCAACTGAGGAAGCCTCTCTCCAGTCTCTTAAGTTTTAACTTTGATAGAAGAGAAACAAGATTCCTGGCTCAGGATCTAACACACAGAAATGTGTTTGTTTTGTTTTTTTAGGACTATTTATTTCCTTCTAACATATAAGTACTGAAACTCAAGCAAGAGCCCCATCTCTGCATGCATCTGTAGG
Source organism: Lophiomys imhausi (assembly GCA_907164525.1). Classification (NCBI taxonomy): domain Eukaryota; kingdom Metazoa; phylum Chordata; class Mammalia; order Rodentia; family Muridae; genus Lophiomys; species Lophiomys imhausi. The sequence goes on along the minus strand of CAJQZJ010032054.1, from coordinate 9,269,797 downwards.
TAATAAAATACAAACAACTACAATAGCCAAAAAACAAAACAAAACAAAACACATGCTAGTGTCCCACAAATAGACTCATGGCAAGCGTATGTGGACAAAGGGAAATCTCTGGGCACCTATACCCTAGGATTTTCCTGAGGGCTTCTTCTTTTTAATTTTTATGTGTTGTTGTTATTGTAGGTGTTGCTGTTGTTGTTGGTGTGTGTATGTGTGTATGTGTGTGTATGTATGTATGTATGTATGTATGCATACATGCATCTCCATATGTTCAGGTGTATATGGAGGCCAGAAGAAGGAGTCAGATCCTCTGGAACTAGAGTGACAGGTGGTTGTAAGCCAGTAAACATGAGTGCTTGGAGAACAATACTGATCCTCTGGAAGAAAAGCAAGTGCTCTTAACTGTTGAGCCATTTCTCCAGCCCCTTTCATTCTTTTTTGTAGTTTTAAGTAGGAATGACCTTCTCCTATGCCCATCACCCACTACCTGTCTCAAACAGGTTTTGTCCTGATGTAGTAGCTTTCTGGATCATCTTGAATGTTATTTCTAAGTTGGTTTTTTTTTGTCATTGTAGAGTATGGTAAAATATTTATTTGTTTAGCCAATAAATATTGAGTAAGTAATTCCAATATACTATGCTGTTCTAGGAAATGACACATTCAAGGATGTAGGCTGAACAAGCTAGAGAAAGATACTGTCCTCCGCTTCCTAAATGTATTTTGTAAGAATAGTGTTTGGCTAAACATGATGATGAATGCCTCTAATCCCATAGCTTGAGAGGTAGAAACAAGAGGATCCCTGCAAGTTTGAGATCAGTTTGGCATGCATAGTGAGTTCCAGGCCAATTGGGGCTGCATAATAAGGCTCTTTCTCCAAAAACCAAAATAAAAGAACAAGAAAATATGATATTTGATTTTCCTCTTAAGCCAGGAACAGAAACAGAAACTAGGACAAATCCCAGCCCAGTCGAGACCCAGGGCACAGGCATGGATGTTACTGGTTGTTTGATTGACATACTGAATAGGTAATCATATGGAAAGTTAGGAAAAACAAGATGGGAAGTAGGGAGTGTGTCTTCACCTGGAGTCACTTCCTAGTTCCTCCTGGGAGCCAGTCCCTTACTGGGTACAATGATTAAGAACATGTTTATCACAGTCCAGACCAGGGTGACCCTGGTTTTGAGTGTGTACCAGGGGCTAGCTCTCACCATTGTGAACAAGAAGAATCCTGCCTCGATCAGGTGAAAGTTCCAGTTGAACTCTCTTTCTTGATTTATCACACGGATGAGCTCAGTGCTTCTTACAGTCTCATCTTAGGTGCTAGAAAGCCCAACACTGATCCCAACTTTTGGGAACACGAGAACATTTTAGATATCTTCTAGAACAACTGGGTATACAAAGATGTGTTGACTATTCAATGGTTTTAATGTCTAAATCTTGAAATCCATGTTTTCAACTAAGCTGATCAATGGACCATTAACGTCATTTCAATTTAACATCCCCTGATGTAATGCCACCCATTCTGTGCTGGAATGTATTTGATCATGTGAACTCAGAACTTCCAACAGTAGAAGATGGCTAATGCCTTGTTGCAGGGGCGCTGCTCAGCACTCCAGGTTTCTGTGTGTTGGAAACCAGTTGTATTCCCAAAATTTTGATGAGCAAAACAATCTCCAGGCCCACGTGTTCTCCTTCCTCCTTTTTTCCCTTCCTTTTCTTCCCTCTTTTTCCTCCCTTACTCCCTTCCATTCTCTTCTCTCTCTCCTTCCCTTCCCTCCCTCCTTCTTCTTTCTCTTTCTTCTTCCATCCTCTGTCTCATTCCTCCTCTTCCCTTCCTTCTAATCTCCTTTCTTCCCTCTTTCTCCCCCTCCCTCCATCCTTCTGTCTCCTCCTCTTTCTTCCCCTTTTCCCTTTCTCTCTCTCCTTCACTTCTTTTCATTCCTTTTGTTTTGTTGACACAAGATCTGACTTTGTAGTCCAAGTTACTACTCTCAAGCTCTTGATCTTCTGGCTTCTGCCTCCCACATGCTATGATTGCATATGTGTGCCACTGAATCCAATACAAACCATTTTCAAATATTCCCTAGGAAGAAAACTTGAGAGAATGTGACTTACATGTACACGAAGCTGCACTTAATGAAACAAAAGGTTTTATGATCCATGCCTCATCTGCTGTTGAGTGCTGGCCTTGCTATATGCTGGCTGATGCTGACCAGTTAGTTCTCATCTGAACAAAGTGAGCCCTGAAGACTCTGCCTTAAGTCATGCTGAGACTGAAAGATGAGCCACACATAGAGGGCCTGGACAGCACGGTTCATGTCTTATTCTTTCTCTCATAGAACTCTGTGTGCTTGGAGAACATGTGTGTGCTGTTGGTACAGATCATGCATTGCTGAGCAAGAACTAACCCCCATGTGGCTCAGAAAGTCCTTGGCAGAACATGAGTCATGTAGCACAATTCTTAAAAGTACAGGTTTGAGGAAGCACTGAACTGAAATTAAGGCCTAGATCTACCTCCACATGTATGATGATGTTTGACCAGATGAGCAAGTTCTATACCTCAGTTTCCTTATTGAGTGAATGAAGATACTCATAGGACCTACTACCCCACTGGGTTAGGCTATTGGGAGGGTGAAATGAGACCATAGGTATTAGACATCTTCCTCCATGCCTGTGGCCCAGAATCAACTTCATGTAATAGTTATTAGTTATGGTTGCCTTCATTATGTGTTATTATGTGTCCATGGGGACAGCTTCAAAGCAGATAGTGACCTCTTTCCAGGGGTTTCCTATCCTGCCAGGAAAGCTCCATCACGTCAACAACTTCCCTAATGAGCTCAGCTCTGGGAGGCAGGGGCTTTGTTTGCCTTGTGTCTTCCTGTCAACATGGTTTCTTTTTCGAGTTGACATTATACCAACTGTGTATTTACTAGCTTTCATGGGACCTACTACTATCAACTGCTGCAATGGAGTAAATGGCATTCATTGTTAAAAAGGCTAAATTCCTATTTCCCCTGCACAATGGAAGGAGCTCTTGGAGGCCATTGAGTAAATAACTATAAATAACACACCATAAAATGCTTTCCATATGCCTTGTCACACTGAACGGCCACAATCTGAAGCAGCTGCTATGGCTGAGTAAATTATATGTGCTCTTAAACACTGTCCAAAACATATATTTACATGTACTTAAAGTCCTACACTAAACAGTCTCTATGGCAACTGGAAACTAACACAAAAGCCTTATTAAGCATTCTTTGTATTATGTTTAGGAGTTTAATCATTAGGAGAAAGCTTACAGGCCACGTAGACACCAGGGATCTCAAAGAAAGAAAGTCTTTGCAAGAACAAAAGAATGAGGCTGGCTTTGAACCTAGTGGGAGAGGATTGTGTAATTTTTTTTTTAAAAGTAATAATCACCGAGGGCCTTCTCTTTGGAAGGGTGTGCTGTGTTTGGGGGTTCATCAGACACAATTTGTGAACTGCAAGCTGCTTTTTCAGTAGAGAAGAAAGATTGGTCAATTAACATATTCCAGTCAAAGATTACTTTTAGACTCTTTTTTTGGCTTTAGTCACAGCAAGAAATGGTTTCCTCTCCATTTTAGAAATTAAGCAATGTGGAAGGCCTCCATCGAAATGAAGTCTTATAAGTCTTCAAAGGGAACTTTTAATGGTTTCTTTGGAGGAGTGGTATACTTTTTCAACTAAGCCCTTGTTTGTAGCCTGAGGATCTATGGCACATTGGAATGGTAAAACCTGGAAGTATCGGTCACATAGCCTAGCAATGGTCTCTTCTTTGTCATCCTTACTCTGCTACATACACAACTTGTTGACGGGGTTTGTATTCCACAGGGTCAAATCAGATACCTACCTCCTGTGATGTCACACCCCTCCTAAGCTTGTTCTTCAGGGTTCTGCCCCAGAGGGTGAGAGAACAGAGCGGAGACTAGGGAGACTTGGTGGGTCAGGTGAGGTCCTCCTCATATTCACTCGTGATCCCACTAGACAAACCCAAGACATTGCTTAAACCAATCTAAATCACTAACTGGAAATATAGTGACATGTGAATCCTTTGGTGAACACTACACAACTGTGAGACAAGAGCTGTTACATACCAGACCCAGCGATTTCACTTCATTTAAACAACACTAACAGATGGAATTTCCCTGGTAGGTAAATAGGCTTGGAGATCTCAAATGACATGTTTAAAGTCACTTGGTCTAATAAGAAAGGGTAAAATTGAACATTAGCTCAGTCTAAGCAGGACATGAGATTCTCCATGACTCAGTGGTCCCATGCCTGGGCACTCTTCCAGACATGCACAAAAGAGATTCACCAACAAGACATGTTCACAGCCTACAATGTATACATGTACATATGTGAACAAATACATGTTTGGGTAGAGTTTAACATTTGGAAAGGGAAGCAAGAGAGGGTAATCCTGTTAGGAGAAGAGAAAAGACGGAACACAGGTAAAGGGCACTTAAGTTGTGAGAGAGGACATTGGGTTGTGAAAAAGCTCGTTGTTTTTCTAGTTTTAACTTTCACTTTCCCTTATTTTGTGGCCGACATGTGCATAAAAAAGTAATTGATAATGAAGCATAAAACACTAAGTGCAGCTCCCTGGCTCCATAACAGTCACTCAAATTGTATAGAAGATCACTGAGAGGTGGAGAGTGTGGAACTGGGCAAGTAGGTGAGTGGCTAACTGGTTCCATCGTGTGATGATGTGTGATGATTTTATTTGTGAACACCCCCCCCCCACACACACACACAGAGAGAGAGAGAGAGAGAGAGAGAGAGAGAGAGAGAGAGAGAGAGAGAGAGAACATTCATAGAGGCTCTCTGTGCAAGAGGCCCGCACAGGACAACCTCATGTCAATCAACAATGGAATATATGAATTGATTGCAGGCTGTCATCCTAATGACATACTTCATGGAGCCTGGACAATCCCACATACAGAACACACAAGCACAAACATGTCTGCAAATACCATGCTGAGGAGAGGAAGTCAGAGGCAGTGACTGTCTCGGTGAGGGTGAGTCCACACTGGGTGGCTTGGAGCTAACCACATGGGTGTAGGCTTACGAAGGTCTAGAAATGTTTGCTCTGAAGATTAAAGGCGAACAAAAGCATGTATGTGCCCAATGGGTGCTAGCTGTCACATTCCTCTACCCTTCTAGCTGTCACATTCCTCTACCCTTCAGGCTAGTGACATAGTGTATTCACCCTCCAGAGACTTTTTCTGTCCTCACATTTAGAGTTTTGAGATTACTTTGCATATATTACATTAAAAAAAAAAAACAAAAAACAAAACAAAAAAACAAAACCCCACATAGGTCCCAGCATTTAAGAGCACTTGTTGCTCTTCCAGAAGACATGGTTTTATTCCCAGCATCCACATGGTGGCTCTCAACCATTCATAGATGGTAATAAAATAAAACATATATATTTAAAAACTATACTTGAATAAAGCACCTGCAGAAGTGTAAGTTACAGGATCAGAGCTGATCCCTTGGTCCCGCCCTTCTGCAACACAGCAAGCTTTGCCTCCTAAGAGCGCTTGGCTCCCCCACCCCCTCTACCTCTAGGCTGGTAGAATTACAAACTCCAGATCCAGAAGAGGACGACACCTTCCTCCACTCTCTCTTGTAGACATTGCTGTGGATTTATGTAACCATCCTTAAAGCTGATGATAGAATTGCCATTGTTGTTTTAAAGATCCCTTTTATGGGACCAACTAAGAAAAAAAAATCATAATAAAATCTTACAAGATAGCTGCCCACAAGAGTAAACACGAGAACACTGAGGAATGAATTGGAGGCACTAACAAAATCTTCCCTCAGAACAATAACTCTTAAGTACAGCCAGGGTCTGAGGAGGTCGCTGTGTATAACTCTCCTGGGGCATTAGGGAGGAGGAAGGAGATAGTCCCCCTTTTGTCATCTTCATTCCCAGGCCTAACATGTCTGGGGATGTGCCCAGAAAGCATAATGTTCTGTCTCGGCCTTAAATCAGGGTTGGGATAACCAGGGCCACTTAAGCTATCCCTCAGGATCCCCAAATTAACCCTCTGTGAACCCAAGGAGGTAACCTATCTGGGGAAAGCTGCTGGAATCCAATCAAGAGTAAACCAGAATGTCACTTGCCATTAGGTTCAAGTAGGTGACTTTTTTTTTTTTTAATTGCAAGATTACCTTTAAATTGTGTACAGGAGCCCATAACTGCTATCCATTGGCCATAATCAAGACTGATTTCATCTTACCCATAGACTAGCTTTCCCCTCTAGAGTCTTTGTTCATTAAGCTTCTATCTGTTCACTTAAGAATCAATGGGGAATAAATTCCCCAGCAGACAGAGCCCAGCTGCTTGTAGAGTACCCTCCATTGTCAGCAGGTGGTAATGGAGGGCAGGCTAGATTCTTCTGGAGTCTCCCTGGGACATGTGACAAACATATTCTCTGGGCAAGATCTGGGTGGCGTGTGTGTGTGCGCGCGCGTGTGCACATATTGCCAACTGGTTTGGAAACTTCTGAAGTCCAAGGACCAGAAAGGACAGGTTTACAACATATTAGGGTCTAGTGAAGGATTGCAATCACACTAACATTGCTCTCAACCCACAGTCAGGTGACCAGAGAGTAGTTTGTTGTTATCATTGACTTCCTATGTTTCTACGACTTCCCTGGTAGAGACTTGATCTCGTAGGGTCCATCCGAATGCAGATTTCCCGTGAGACAGCTCTGCCCATAAGCCTACTTTCTTGCCAAGCAGCATTGATAACTCATATATAAGAACTGTTTTATGTTCCAGAATGCAGACAGGAAGGGCCATGAATCTGTGCAGAGAGCTTGATGTTAGCAGGTGGAGGAAGCAGTTCAAAGGTGCTTCAGGGAGGGATCCTCCTTCCCTTTGATGGACACACACTCTTTGTTTGGTGTAGTCAAAGAATTTATTCTCTGTTAGTGGGTGAGCATTATCATTATTCAGTGTATATTGCCTTACTGCTGCTTGGAAATATCTCACAATAGCTATATCTATATCTTTATAGCTAAAGGTACCAGAATAGTGGCTGGGGAGATAGGTCACATGGTAAAGAGATGTCCCCTCAAACTTGAACACCTAGGTTCTCTCCTTAGTAGCTCAAAAAAAAAAAAAAGGTCAGTCTTGGGCCTCTGATTGTAGTACTGGGGAGGCAGAGACATGAGGAACCCTAGGGCTCACTGGCCAGACAATCTAGACAAATGGAGAAGTTTCAGGTTCAGTGTGGGATCCAGTCCCAAAACCTAAAGTAAGGTGTGATTAAGGCAGACTCTTGATGCTAGCCTCTGGTCTCCAAACAACAATGCACCCACACACGGGGGGTTGGGGGGTTAGAGAGAGAGAGAGTTTTCTTAAAAGATATAAGAATGGGAAATCCGATTGATTAAAATATGCCTGAATTAAATATTGAATATCTCCTGGTCACATTAAAGGAGCAGGAACTTTTATTTTTATGTCTGTTTCCATTTTGGGTACATCAGAGAAAGCAGGCCATAGTGCTGATTAATAAGACCATCCAGCGACCTGTTGTAGACACAGCCCTGAGCTCTTAGGAGGCAAAGCTATAGAAGGCTATGCCAGAAAGCAAAACTTTGGTGTCCATTTTATTTTTCCTGAGGGTCTAAAGTGCTCTTGTGGCTCACTTCCCTGGTACAAAGCCCCAGGACATGTACTCTATAATAAACATGAGTCCAACACCCACCTCTTGGCATGGACATGCCACTCCAGGGGAGAGGTATTCCATTTGTTTATATCATTCTCCTATATATTGTCTGGCATATATATAGCAGGTACACACAAAAAAATCCAATTAAGAGGTTATATCTATTAGCATGGAATTTTAATGGATGGTCTCATGCATTAGAATAAAAGCATCAAGTTTATGTTTTCAATGCATTTTATTAGTGTGTGTGGGGTGGGTATGTGCACACATGGTACATGTGTGTGAGTGTGTATGTGCACATGTGTGTGTATGTGTGCATGTGTGTATGTGTGTATGTGTGTTTATGTGCATCTGTGTGTGTGTATGTGTGCATATGTGTGTGTATGCCTCCACATGCCCACAGAGGTCAGAGGACAATTTGAATGTATACATTTTCTCCTTTGGCCACATAGGACTCAAGGATCAAATTCTTAACTGCTGAGACATCACCAGCCTAAGTTCATTTTTGTTTTTAAGATTTCATATACACATGAGATCCCTACAGTGTTTTTTTGTCACATGCTTGCTCACTTCACTTAGCGTTATATCTTCCAAGTTCATGCACATTGCTGCTGTAAATAACAAAACTTCATTTATAAGGTTGAATAGTACCCCACTGCATTACATTTTCTTTATCTGTTTTCCCACATATGACATATAGGTTGAATCCCTAGTTAGGTAATTGCACATAGTGAACAAACATAGGGAACATGGGAGAGAAGCTCTCTTTGGGATATGGATTTCATTTAGTTTGGTGTCATACCCAGAGTGGGATTGCTAGATAATTACATTGTTAATATTATGGGGGATACTCTTCATTGTTTTTATGGCTATATTACCCTAATTGTTTCAAGAGTCCATTGATTCCACATCAAATTCAATGTTTGTAATTGCTTTTCTCTTGATAAAATTGCATTACTTATTTATTTTATGTACATGTTTATATGTATATGTGTCAGGCTGTGGTAGGGGGAGTGCATGTACCATGGCATACATTGTAAAAGTCAGACAACAACTTAAAAGAATTAACACACACACACACATACACAAACACACACACACTCACAGATATTTGACCTTGTACCAAACTTCATGTCATTGTTATTTTAATTTACATTTCCTTGAAAGTTGATGAAAATGACTATTTTTATATATGGTTTGGCTATTTTTATTTCTTCTTAGAAGAAATGACTCTTTGGATCCTTTGGCCATTTAAACATTATTGTCATTTGTTTCTTGTCAATGAGCTCCTTTAGTTCCTTAAGTATGCTAGATATTAACCCCTTATCGAGTGTATGAAGTTGCTAGTGTTATCTTTCGTAGGCTGTTGCTTCCCATTGTTGATTGCTTCTCTCCTTCCCCCACAGGGGCCCCATGTGCAGGGGCTCTTTAGTGCGGTCTCATCTCTCTATTCACGGATTTGTTGCCTGTGGTCTTGGATCCTATCTAAATGAGCCTTGACAAGGCCAGTGTCAGGAAGCCCTTCTTCTCATAATTCTGTCACTTAATTATTTAATGTGCTCTGAGCTTTTTGTTTTTGCTTTTATTTTTTAAACATGTGATACAAAATAAGGGTTCAATTTAATTCTCCTACTAGGTGCCCAGTTTTCATACCACCATTTATTTAAAGAGACAATCTTTTTTCTTATTGTGTATTCTTGGGATCTTTTCCAAAGTTCGATTAACTGTGTGGATTGTCTCCACCTCTCTATTCTACATGGATGTTTTAAATAACAGTATCACATTGTTTTAAAGATTGAGATTTGTCGCATATTTTGAAATAAGGTAGCATAACCTATCCAACTTTGTCCATTTTGCTAAAGACTGCACTGGCTAGTGGGCATCCTTTGTGTGTCCCTATGAATTATGGAATTGTGTGCTATTTTCCTAATTTCTAATGATGTAAGATGGCTTGTCCCACTGTGGACAGTGCCGTGCCTGGACATGTCATCCTGGGCTGGGTAAGAACAGTAACTAAGCAAGAGAGAGGAAAGAAAACCAATAGGCAGAAGAAACCAATAGACTTCTTCCATGGTCTCTGCTTCAGACCCTGTTTCCAGGTTCCTGCCTTGGCTTCCCTTGATGATAAGAGACTGTAAAATGTAAGGTTAAATAAATTCTTTCCTCCTCAAGTTTGTTTCTTTGCTTTTTCGTAAAATTTTATCATAGAATCAGAAAGCAAAATAGAACAAGCTTTGTAACAGTGAACTCTATCCCTAGACCCCAGACTGTCTACATAAAAGATGAATTCCTATATGATGAAGAACATTTTAAATTATGTATTTACAATCAAGATTGTGGCTTGCCTTGCCGTACAAGCTACAACATCGATTCTGAATGGTGAAGGTGGCCATCCTTCCTTCCGTCTTTCTGACCATGGGACAGAGCAGTCAGTGTTTAAGATTAGTCTTGCCATGGGCTGTGCATGGATGTCCTTGTCAAGCTGAAGAAGCTGCAGCAGCGGTTAGATCCACTTACTTGTCTCCCGTCTCTCCTGGTTCCCTGTCTATCACTGTCTTGTGTCTGGCATCTTAAAAGCTACCTGCAGTGTATCCTTATCTATTCTTTGTTTTAGGAAGTAAAATAAATCAGGCTCTGCTGATCCACGTTGCCTGAAAGCAGAAGTCCCTATGTCCACTGTAAATAATTTTCCTCACTAAAATACAAAGGTTTAAAGTCTTACGATGTCCACATGATGAAGTAGCTTATTTTACTATATAAAGAAAATTTTTGTTCTTCCTACAAAAGTAAGAATACACAGGCAGGCAGTGCATGGATATAGCTGGTAATATAATCCTGGATTCAGTGATTGGGTCATTCCACAGCTGTTTATTACACACAGTTCAAGACTAGGCTCTGGAGATAAAGTCTCTGAGTGGTTTAGGAGAAGGTGGGTACCACACAGGCAAACACATGGGTTGTGTCACATCAAACAGCAGAGATTGCTTGAATCTTACCTTCCCTCTGAACAGTTTCTCAGGGGACTGACTTTTGCATCAGGACCCAGATAATGAGAAGGATCCAGGTGTTCTATGTAGCTGGTCTTTCCTACTTTGTGGGTTCTTCTTCTATCTCCCCACCCCCAATATCACCCCCTATAACTAGATAGGAGAGAAAGGAGGATAGAGGGGAGGGAGAAGAGATAATGCTCTCTGAATTTAATTTCTTTCTTCTTGTTTCTTCTTTGAGCACAACTACTAACAAACTGTCACCAGCCCCCTTGACTGACCAGCAATCACTAACCCCACCTATCAGGGCTTTAGGATTTATATACCCCCTGAAAAGTTCCCAGAATTCCAAATATCACACAATCGCAGAAATTATCTGCAGTTGGCTAAACCTTGCCTCTGCCTGAGCACGAGGCAAATCATAGTCAGCAGCTGTGGACAGTCTGAAGCAGCCCCATATCCCAACACCTAGGATTAAAACAAAGACATATTCTTATAATATTCCTGTGGTTTTTGAAGAAGCCAAAATTCCAGAATTGCCACTATAGTTCCAAGTTCGGAGAAAAGACCACTCTATGCATTGAACTAGAAGGTTGCCAAAAGGGATTTAAGCAAGACACAGTATTTAGACACAGATTTATATTCCTCTATGAAGGGAGGCCAAGAGCTTAATGAGAAGGGGATGCAAATTAATATTGGACTCTGGTTGTAGGTTATTTATAATTTGGTATTGAATTACAGATGTTCCGCAACCCAAGCTGCACTGGTTGGAACTTTTGATGGGGAGTTCGGGCCTTGTGCATGTGCAGAGACTGGCTGAGGCCTGCTCAGGCGGCTCTCTGCATTAATCACTTTTTCCTTTCTCGCTCCATCTGTGATGTCACCTCTCCAGCTTGAAGTCAACCACGGACATGGTGAGTGCTATGAATTGGAATCTTCCCCCCAGCAGGCTGCTTGTTAGCTGCCTACCAGCACAGGACTATCGAGTACTCTCTGTACAATTAAGATGTGTCAATACATTCAATTAGACCACACCTCATTAAGAAAGAGAAACTGCCAGCTACAACCTTGAGATTCCACAGGTGGCAGCCACATTTCAGTCATGCCAAAAATGTGTAAAAAGCAAATTTTAACATTGAGGAAATTTGGCATTACATCCAGAAAATTCTGTACAGTTTACTTTATGCAAGAGTCATTCACAACAAATGGCTCACTCTTGTACAGAGCACCGAGTTTGAGGGTTTTCTTTTGTAAGCCAGAGCAACTTGATTTTTAGATGTGAGCAAATGCATTTGAGGAAACTTGATGAACTCAGTTTTTAATATGAGTCAAGATCTTGAGACCCAGTGTGGGCAAACCAGGGAAGTGGCTCCTTTTTTGCCTCCGTACAGGGAGACTTCTCTCTGCTTTTGTTAATAGAATCTGTTTAGTTGCCTGTATTTTCCAACTAGACAACAGTATATTTGAGGGCAGGGTCCCCATAAGTCTCACTACCCTTAAGTTTCTAGTGTCATCTAGCTCATTGAAAAGAATGAAGAAATGCGAAGTGAAAATAAATCACATCTGCCCAGCCTTATCATCTCTCTGATATTCCATCATCATTGTCTGCCATTACCAACCACTTATCATCAATCAATCTCAACTGATCAATCAATCTATATCACTTTATTAGTTTCTTTCCCTGTTGTGAGAAAACACTCCAGTCAAAGCACATAAAGAAAGGAGGGTTTATTTTGACTCATAGTTTCAGGGTATGATGTATGAAGATGGAGAAGTTGTGGCAGCAGGAACTTGAGGCAGCTGGTCACATCACTTCTGCAGGTGGGAAGCAGAGATATGAGAATGCTTCTTTTTATTCATTCCAGGATCCTAGCCATCCAAATTCTGGGGGGATCTTCCCATCTCAATTGAACTAGTCTAGAAACTTCCTCAGGACTTTCCCCAAAGGTTTGTCTCCTAGGTAATCTTAGATCCTGTCACATACACAAAATGCGCTAACCATCACCATCCCCTACCCTGCATGAACTCTAAGCAAGACTCAGTGTTTGAGCACACCATTTTTCATAGGTGGAAGTATGCAAGTGCTACTTTTACAAAACTTTCATGAAGATTTAAAATGTAGATATGCCATTCTATAGCCTCTTTTCTCCTCACCAAAGAGGCCACACAACCTCAATTGTGGATTGGATATTTCTACCAAATGAGTTGAATAAAGACAATAGTCAAAGTTACTGATAGTGAATACGTCCTAGGGCTGCTCTGAGAGCAGCCAGGCACTCTGGCATGGGTGGATTTGCCCTTTCTTGCTCTTCTATTAAGTAGTGAGTAGGGATGAAAGTCTGTGGTCAGTCTCTATATCCCCAGGTGCTTAACAAGCTGCCCTCCAGACAGGCAGAATCTCTTCCAGGTGTCCCCCATTCATACAAAAGGAACTGGCTCCTACTCTGTGCTTGCCAGGCTCATTAGTCTGGATAGATCCATTTGGACATGGTAGCTTCTTTCCTTTCCTCCTTTCCCCCCCAGTAAACTGAAAATATCTTCTGGTAGCTCAACAGAGAAGAATAAATTGCCTGTGTGTATTTACACAGAGTAAAAGATGCTTCTCATTGTATTTGAGATTCTGCCTCATGCAATGACCTCCATTTTCATAATCCTTCATGGACTATCCTGATTTGAAAAGCTTTCTCTCCCTGCTGTTTCTGCTAAAAGGTTTTCTGGTGCAATTCTTGGAAAGTCAAATTCTGCATTTAAATGTTGTATTTTCCCAGATATAACATAAAGGAGGCAATACTTTTGCTGCTGTGGGTTTCTTTTTTTTTCTTCCCGGGAAAGTGGCAAGCAATTCCACCCTTCTGCATATATTGTCAAGCAAACCACGAGAGCAGGCAGTAGCTTTAATAGCAAAACAATTGTGATTACATCTTTCTCATAATTATATTTATTTGCTCACATATGTCCACAAAGGCAAGCATTAGCCAGACCGTGTGGATATGTATTTGTGCGGGAAAGGATTGACGGTGGAGGAAATTGCTTCAGCCAGTTAGGTCTCTTCTGTCATGGACATTGCAAAGACTGTCAGAAATTGCCTTGATTTTGGCTTTCGTGCTTCTGAAACCAACTACATTTGGAAAACAGAGACATTGATTATGGAGGGTGGATTTGCATCAGAATATTTGGGTCTACCTATAGCCCTATTCTTAGCTCTGGTCTTAGAAGGAGGGAGTCACTAGGTGCCACAGTTCAAAGCAGAGTTAGGAATGGCCACTGCCCTCTCAGAAGAGAGGAGGGGGGGTGGCTCCTCTGCGAATTCAGAAGGAATCATGAGGGTTAGGTAGGTAGAGGGATTCCTGATGTGGAATGTGCAATGTCCTTGAGAAAAGAGACTGCAGTAAAATGCCCTTGGTTTTATGGGAGGCAGAAAGGTCAGGATCCTGGCTGGGCCACCTAAGCTCAAAAGTCTTAGGAGATGGAAACATTACTCTTATGGCCTTTGTTTGCTTTGTGCTAATTCGGACATGCCACACCAAGCTTATTGGGCAGCTCTCTCATTTAGTACATGTGCAACTGGGATAGGTTCTCTACCAGCAGAGACTGGAGCTGTCCGGTTTTCTCTCTGCTTGGAGCATGTCCCAACTCCCAGAGCATCCTATGTACTCAGTATTTCCTTTTTAATAAATACACATAAATCACTCCACATATGACTCAACAAGTAGGATTATGTTCTTTTCTCGATACCCTTCCAATAAATTACCACAGACCTCATGGGGTTAAAACAACACAACTTATTGTCTAATAGTTTGGTAGATAAGATGTCCCCAAAATCAAGTTTAGCTTTTTCTAAGAACTGTCCAGAGAATCAATAATCTTGCCTCTTCCAGCTTCTAGAAGCCACCTGTATTCCCTGGCTCCTGCCCTTTCTGTCATCTTCAAGGTTGGTAGCAGATCTCCTTGGACCCTCTCCTGGTTTAACCACAAGAGGATATTTGTGTGTCTTTTCCACCATACTATAAACTTCTTAAAAGTTAGATTTTCTGTTTGGATTCTC
>CAJQZJ010032054.1:9213696-9255056 GCA_907164525.1 Lophiomys imhausi | reverse complement strand
AAAAAACATGTACTGTAGAATATACTATATAATGTGTATGAACATATACATTGTAATGTATACATATACACATATGTATGCATACTTATACAGATATACATATTTATGTGTACATATGCACATATTGAATATATTATCAAATATACATCACTTATAAGCCTGTGTAAGTATGTATATACATATATATGTATTCATACATCTATGTATGTATATATGTCACATGTATATAGAGACATATATACTTATATATGGAATCTACTGTGGCATATATAACTGTGAGATATCCAGAATGAAGGTCTCATTTCAAATGATTTATTCTTAAATTTTTTAGTTGTGTGACTTTGGGAAAGGTCTCTTTCTCTGTGTAACCCTGGCTGTTCTGGAACTTGCTTTGTAGACCAGGCTGGCCTTGAACTCGGAAAACCATGCACTTCTGCCTCCCTAGTGCTGTGATTAAAGGTGTGCACCACAATGTCGGGTTGAGAAAAGCTTCTTGGTTAGGGGTGAGACCACATGTCTCCTTCTCCTTCTCACTGTTGTGACTTCATCTGGCTTGAACCTTTGACGATTTTGTTTATGCTCCCATAGTCTCTGTGAATTCATATCTGCATCAGCCCTGGAAGATTTTTTTTTTTTTTTTTTTTTTTTGCTTGGCATCAGTCATCAGCTCTGGCTCTTACAATATTTTTTACCTCCTCTTCTGCATGATCCTTGAACAATAAAGGATA
The DNA here is from genome assembly GCA_907164525.1 of Lophiomys imhausi. Classification (NCBI taxonomy): domain Eukaryota; kingdom Metazoa; phylum Chordata; class Mammalia; order Rodentia; family Muridae; genus Lophiomys; species Lophiomys imhausi. The sequence continues at coordinate 9,254,328 of CAJQZJ010032054.1, read as the reverse complement.
GTGTTTGAAGAAGACATTTAGAACTGAGTGCTCCAAGGTCTCTGACTGTCTGTATATTATCTATTTGTGGATCTCTATGTTAGTTCCCATCTGCTGCAAGTGAAAGCTTCTCTGATGATGGGCAAGTGAGGCAATTATCTATGGATATAGCAATATGCCATTAGGGCTCATTGTACTACTTCATTTTCCTTTAACAAAAAATAGTAGTAGCCTTTCTCCTAGACCTGTATCCTACCAAATCTCAGATTCTTGGTCTGTTTAGAAGTTTCAGGTATAGATGGGTTTCATCTCCTGGAGTCAGCCTTAAACCCAATTTTAGAAAAGTGATTGGTTACCCTTATAAGATTTGTGCCACTATTTTAGCAGTGTCTCCTTCAAGCAGGTCACTCATGTAGGGCATAGGGTTTGTAGCTGGATGGTATTAGTGATTACCTTTGGTAGTATGCAAAATAACAGAACCACGAATGCTGGTGAATAAGGTTGAAGCTTCTACTTTGGCACCAGCTCAATTTCTCCATGTTTAATGACATATAGAAGTGCTATCTTCAACAAGAGGTTCTTACCATAGGCTTTGGAAAATGATAGTGGCCTTAGAAATGGCTTGTAATATTTCGGGAATTCCATGGAACCTCTTCTGTCAATTAATAGACAATATATAACCTATTCCTGGAACTGGGTATATTACTTGGTGGCATAAAAATGTCTGTTTGGGGCATTGTCTTGCTTAAGTATTTTGGTGACTCCATTTAGGTTTCTTTCATATATGTACGTGTTTTAGGAAGCTTCTACGGTAGTAGAATTCCATGTGTGTGCTTTTTTCAAATGGCCTTTAGTGTTAGCTATTTCTCCCTCTATTCCCTCCTTTTTCTTTCCTTCCCATTTTCCCTCTTTATTTAATCCTACTATTCTAGTTTCCTCTGTATCTTGCCACAACACTAAATTCTGTTCCCCTTCCTTGGGAGATCTCTTCTCCTTGCTGCTCCCTTACCTTACTAGGTACCTAACCTCTGTGATTATTCAGATTGTATCATACAAATTAAAAGCTTAAAAATTGACATCCAAATACAGGATAAAACATCTAATATTTGTCTTTGGGGGTCTGGGTTACCTCACTCAGGATGATTTTTTTTCCAGCTTTGTCTACTTACCTGAAATTTTCTTTTCTTTTCTTTTTTTGCAGCTGAATAATATCCCATCATATGAATGTGCCACATTTTTACTGTCTATTCATTAGCTGATGGAAATCTGAACTGTTTCCAATATCTGGCTATTATGAATAGAACTGCAATAAACTTGGACGAGCAAATGTCTCTGTAATAGGATGTAGAGTTCTTCGGTTTTATGCCAACAAGTGGTGTAGCTAAGTCTTGAGGTAAATTCTAGATTTCTAGATTTTCTAGATTCCTGAGGCACCCCAACACTTGTACTAAGCCAACACTTGAAGAAAGAAAGCAAAGAAGATGCCAGAAGATTGAAAAAGAACTCTCATGCTCATAAATCAGTAGGATCAATATTGTGAAAGGGGCCATTCTTCCAAAAGCAATCTGCAGATTCATTGCAATTCCCAACAAAATTTCAGCACAATTCTTCACAGAAAAAAAAAATCTTCATCTTCATATGGAAACACACACACAAAAAAACAAAGAACAGCTAAAAAAAAAACAATCCTGATTAATAAAAGATCCAGGAGAGATATTGCCATCCCAGATTTCAGCTGTATTAGAGAGCTACAGTAATAAAAAAAATGGCATGGTATTAGCATGAAATTATATACACTGATTATGGTCTAGAATTGAACATTATAAATGTAGTTCTATAAGACAGAGGTCTGAAGTGAGTCCCACTGTACTCCAAAGCAGTATGTAACTGATATTGTTTTCTGTTCAGGAGTTTCTAGAGGAGACCTCTTTCAATACTGTCTTTCCAACCTTCTAAAAGCCTCTCCCATCCCATAGCATGCAGCTCCTCCCTCCATCTCTAAAGCCAGAAATGATATGTCTGGATTTCTTATATGTATTTCTCCAATTCTTCTGCCTCTTTGGTGAAGTGTGTGTTTGTGTGTGCATGTGTGGATGTGTGTGTGTGTGCACACACATCTGCACATGGACATGTATGTGCCGATGTGTGGATGTGCATGTGGAGACCAGAGAATGCTGTGAAATATGTTTCTCAGTTACTCTCCGTCTTGTGTTTTGAAGCAGTGTACCTCACAGAACTTGCAGTTAGACCATTCTGCTAGACTGGCTGGCCATGAAGTCTCAGGGATCCTCCTATCTCTGCCTCTCCAGCACCAGGAGTGTAGGTGCTCACTGTTGGGCTTAGCTCCTTTGTGTGAGCTCTAAATGACCAAGCTCAGGTCTTCATGCTTGCACAGCAGATGCTTTGACAACTAAGCCACGGTGCAGCTGCAGCTCTCCCTGTTTCACGTGCCTAACCATGTGACCAACCTGTTGACTTGTTCACACTAGCAAGTCTGTTGGCTACATGGTATCACATATTGCTTAGTTCTGAGAATGGGGGCACAGGCTAGTTCAGGGACTGTAGTTCTGCGTACCTTGCAGTTATGAGAATGTGGGGCAGGCTCTGAGCTTGCACAAAGATTTGCAGAGAACCCAGGCACTCACCAGTGGCAGATCCTGATTTTATTTACAGATGCACAGGCAAGCCGCATCCATAGCTCTGTTCTCTAATTCCTTTCCTTCCCCAGAATGTAATAAATTAAACATAGTATGAGATGCAAAAGGGTTACATGGAGACATATACTATTTGAAGGTTTAATTCATTTTTCTAGTGTGTAAGACACAAGGCTATTAAATTTTTAAAGCAGTGAGCTCCTAAACTCTCTTACTTTATGAGGGCTTTCTTCATAAAGATAAATGGTTTCCTTGCCAAATCAAATGCAGATTTGAAACAAATTAAGCTAATGTGCAATGGAACAAGGTAGAATGGGTGTGGGGTGGGGGGCTCTTTTATCTTGCATTGTAATAACCATATCCACCTAAATCAATAGCTGTGGGGGAAAAGCAATAATATCATGTAACTGCAGGAAATGAAATATAGTGGTTTGGTGTGTGTGTGTGTGGGGAAACAGGCTGGAAAAAGAGAGGGACTTGTATTAGAATAATGACATTTCATTAAACAGGGAAGGAGTGGTATTGAAGAGAAGTCCATGGCAGTAAATTCTATTTCTTATAATAACACTTGAAAGGAGTTAAATTTGGTTGGGTATTGTGATAAAGGATAATACCGCCATCTTTCCGTGCATTGTGCTATAATTTTATGGTTAAAGAAACCTGAGATATTAAAGAGACCGCACATGTTTCTGGAGTGTATTCTCATTCTCCCAATCTTTTGCTTAATTTGCTGCAAGGTCCTATAATCTGTCTGAAAGTTGGTGTTTGGTGCTTGGAAAGGAAATTGGTCTTTCTTTTCTTTCCTTCCTTCCTTCGTTTCTTTTTTTAGTTTTAGGTGGTGGTTTTTGTTTTGTTTGCATATGAGTGAAAGCAAACAGATCTTTTCATTTTCTTTTTGATGGAGGGCAGGGTAAGGACAAAGGGGTCTACCATTATGAAAGTGGATTTTGTTAACAGATCCCTGAGAGGCATACATTCCTACAGATGCTAATCTGTCTCTAGTCTATAGAGTTATTCCTACCTGTGAGGAACCCCAGGAGACCTGTCACACGGGTAGGGGGCATGCCCAGGAGCACCCCCATCTGAAAGCTTTTGGGATATATTGTTGACATCTCCTAAAGCTGCTCTCACAAAGGACTACTCAGAACACACTCTTCTTTCCTCCTAGCAGAACCCCAGATGGGCAAGTCCTGCCTAAGCTCAGCTTCTATGTTCCTTAACCGGACAAGAGCATCTGTGTCTTCACTTCTTCCTGTTGGAAGAAACAGAAGTACCATTGCTGCTGAGTGCCTGAATCTTCATGACCTTTGTTCTAAATGGCTAGGAAGAACAAGTTACCAGAAAGGTCACCTCGTGCAGGAAGTCTTCCCTGGATCCCCAGTTTTGCACTATTGGTCTGTATTGTTATTCAGTAGGGCCTCAGAGTGGAAAGAGAGTAGTCCTCATTGTACGGTATCATCCCAAGGAACCATACCTCATACCTTTGGACTGAGAGGAAAATAGCATGGGGCAGGGGTGAGATGTTTACACTCCAGAAAAGAAGCCACTGAAGAACAAAAGTCACATCTGTGAAATCTGGTACCCTAGGCAAATTCCTTTAATTCTTTGTTCCATGGTCTTCTCGCATGGTAAATGGCATCCATCCTTCAGGGATGTGTAGCTGGGCTTTTTGACTACTTTACTGAGTTCTTATATCTACTACCATTCTCCATCCCAATCCCTTCAACCCCCCCCCCCAACACTAGGTATGCAAGAAAGAAGGTTAGAGGGGAAAGAGGGTGTAGATCTCTTTAGACTACTTCCTGCTGATAAGGAGCATCGAGTTCCTTGGGGCAAGTCCAATCTTTGCCATCAGGATTTCTCTATCCAGCAATTAGCAATCCATCAAACAGCAGTCCAGCAATTCAGCAATCCAGCAAAGAGCAATAGCAAAAGCAACATCAACAGGGACCAAGAACATCAGGAACAGCAGCAGGGGGAGCAGCAGTCTTGGGACTCTGGGATTGACGTACCCTCTAGAGAATCCCCAGAATTCTAAATGTAAACCATCTGCAGCTGGCAAAATCATGCCCCTCCTAGAGCAGGAGACAAATCATAGTTAGCTGCTGTGGACAACCTGAAGCAGTTCCATATCCCACACTTGGGATTAAAAGAAAGAAAAATTCATATAACATAACTGGGTTTTTTAAGAAACCAAAATGATCACTACAGAAGTGAGAGCTGTATGTCTCAGAAGAGAGGGTGAATAGATAGAAGAGAGGCTCAGTGTCATTAAGTTCATTACTTTTTAATCCCATGAGTTCCTTCTCCTTATTTATATGTGAAGAGCTTGAAATCTAGTAGGTAAAGGGCACATAGAAAGTGCTCAGTATATCCCCCTTCTCTCTCCTCATCATCTCTCTCTACATTTCTTATGTGATTGTGATGCTTTGGGGGTGACTTTTATGGGTAAAAGAGATCTCACTCATGGAACTGGAGAGGTGGCTTGGTGGTTAGGAGCTACTGCTCCTCATTCAGAGGACCTGAATTTGATTTCCAAAACCCACAACTACCTGCGGCTCCAGCTCCAGGAGACCTGCCTCCTTCTTCTGGCCTCCACAGGCACCACAATCACATGCACACAACCCCCCTTCCCAAGCAGATGCATACATACATAATTTTAAAAAATAATAATTTTTAAAAGAGAGATGCCAGCCATCACAGGGCAACGGATAAAGAGGGCTGTGCTGTGTGACATGGAAGGGGTTTCAAGGTGTGTTTAATAAATGTCTCTCTATAATGCTTCATGATTCTTCAGCCCAGCTAGGAGCCTCAAGACTCAGAACATGTGAGTCTCTTGGAGTAAGCTCACTTGCCAAATGTTTATTTTTTATGCTTTTTTTATTTTCAGTATTATAATTAATTTTAAAATTAGAAATTAAATATTATATTGGAAAGGGTTTGGTGATCTCTATGTAGCTTATTTATTTTTCCTATCTTTTTTATTTTTCATTTTACATCCTAATAGTATCTCCTTCCTTCCCCTTTTCTGGGTCCTGCCCTCCTAGCCCCTTCTCCCATCCCCCTCCCCTTCTCCACAGAAAAGGGGAGCCCCCTCCATCTCCATACCTCCCCACCAAATGTTTATATTTAAAACGAACAACCACGAAGTTTTGCACACACTTTAAAAATAATTTATAGCCGGGCAGTGGTGGCACACGCCTTTAATCCCAGCACTTGGGAGGCAGAGGCAGGCGGATCTCTGAGTTCGAGGCCAGCCTGGTCTACAAAGCAAGTCCAGGACAGCCAGAGCTGTTATATAGAGAAACCCTGTCTCGAAAAACCAAAAAAATTAATAATTTATAATAGCAAACAAAGGTGAAAATTACACACACACACGCACGCACGCACGCACACACACGCTGAGAAAGTGACTGCCATGGATAAGACAAGCATGCTGTGGAATCCAAGTCGGGAATCCGCAGAGTACACACATTCAAGCTGTCGCAGCATTGCTCACAGCACCCAAGATGGGGAATCAGCCTAGATGCCCATCCTCAGATGAATCATGGTAAAAATGTGCTAGTCATACGTAAGGAAGTCTCCTCTAGCTGTAAAGAATGAAATTATGTCATTTAGGGAAATGGATAGATACAACTGGAGACCACCGTGTCAAGCAAAGTAAGCCAAAAGTATAAAGACAAATGCCATTTTCACATATGAATTCTAAATAAATAAATATGAAATAAATAAATATCATACACACATATGACACTCCTCTTCCCTTTCTCATTAGAAAGGGGCAGGCCTCCCAGGGATATCAACCAAAATGGCATATAAGGATACAACTAGACCAGGCACATCCCTTCAAATATATATTTGATATATATAGATATATACATATATGTATATATATATTTGATGTGTTTTATTTGATATATATATATATATATATATATATTTGAGTTTTTTGAGACAGGGTTTCTCTGTGTAACAAAGCTCTGGCTGTCCTGGGCTCATTTTGTAGACCAGGCTGGACTTGAACTCACAGAGATTTGCCTGTCTCTGCCTTCTGAGTGCTAGGATTAAAGGCGTGTGCCACCACAAACCTTCATATTAAGGCTGGACAAGGCAACCGAGTAGGGGGAAAAGTGTCCCAAAAGCAGGCAAAAGAATTAAGACAGCCCCCACTCCCACTGTTAGGAGTCCCACGAGAACACTAAACTACATAACCATAACATTTGCAGAGGGCTTAGCTCAGACCCATATTGGCTCCCTGATTGTTAGTTCAGTCTCTGTGAGCCTTTATGAGTCCTGGTTAGTTGATTCTGTGGGATTTTCTTATGGTGTCCTTGGCCCCTCTAGCTCCTATAATCCTTCTTCTCCCCCTTCTGTAAGATTCCCTGAGCTCCACCTAATGTTTAGCTGTGGGTCTCTGCATCTGTTTCCATCAGCTGCTGGATGAAGCCTCTGTGATGATACTTATGCTAGGCTCTGGTCTACAATTACAGCAGAATATCATTAGGAATCATTTCATTGGCTTTTGTGTTCCTGGCCTTCCAGGCAATGTCAGGCATGGGTTCCCTCTAATGGCATGGGTCTCAAGTTGGATCAGTCTGTGGTTGGAAACTCCCATGAGTTCTGTGCTACTTTTATCCCCAGCACATCTTAGAAGCAGGACATATTGTAGGTGGAAGGTTTTGTGACTGAGTTGGTGACCCAGTCCCTCCACTGGAAGCCTTGCCTGTTTACAGAGGATGGCCAACTCATCTCAGTATCCTCCATTACTAGGAATCTTCACTAGGGTTACTCTTGTAGATTCCTGGGAGTTTCATTTGCATTAGGTTTCTAGCTCTACCCTGAAATGCCTCCAATTCTAGTCCTCTCTCCTAATATTCTCTCCTTCCACTGTACCCCCTCCTGATCCCTCTTGTTTCCATCCCCACCTGCACCCAGTCCACTAGTGGAATCTATTCTATTTCCCCTTTGCAGGGAAATCTGCCCATCCACACTTTTAGTCCCCTCTATAGGTCTTAATAAGTCACCTATACTTCCCCTCCCATGAGACCCTTTTTCTATTCATGGGACCCTGGTGTACTTTCGTCTCCTGATTGACCCATCAGCCTCATCTGCCATTTCTCCAGAAGTCTGCCTACTCTGACTCCTTCCCCAGTCTGGAAGAGGTGACTTGTTCTTACTGTCCTGGCACTGCCATCTATTTTGTATGACTGTGTCCCTCCAGCTCTCTAGGCTCCTGAACATCAGAGGCCAGCCAGTCTTTAATTATAACCTTGAATGGACTTATAGCTGAGTAGCATGTCAATAATATCAGTTGGAGGAGAGAAACAAAGAAAGACAAGTAGAAGGGAGTGAAGGTGCTACCTTTGTAGGAATTTTAGATATCATTGCTTTTATTTTTAAGTCCCCCCCCAAAAAAAAATTAGGTGATTGTCATCATATGAAATAGGCAGTAACTATGTACAAAGCCAGGATATAGTCTCATTTTCTGGGTGTTGGAATGGTGAGGAGCTTCAGAAACATAAACATGGGTTTGTTTGAATCCCAGCACAGTGCCGCTCACCAGAACAGAGGGTGTTTAAAATGCTTACGCAGGGAGACTGCTGTGAGACTTTGAGAAAAATGGTAGGGAAGACGTAGTCCATACAAATCATTCCGTAAGTGGTAATGATCAACATTTCTTTGGCAGGCACCTCTCTCTCTCTCTCTCTCTCTCTCTCTCTCTCTCTCTCTCTCTCTCCCTCTCCCTCTCTGAGAGCTGAGAGTTTTCTGTTACAATGGTTTCTATTCCTCAAGGAACACCCAGTTCCAACAATAGCATATAGTAATACCAATGTTTTGTGAGTTAGCCTGACTCTCCTATCAGTAAAATATCTTACATGGACTGTGTTCTGGATAAAGACAGGCGCTTGTCTTTGCCCTTGTCACAGACTGGTCCGTGATCCTAGTTAAGACACCTAGGGACCACATGTAGTGCTTTGGTGGAAGGACAAGGCTGAATTCAACTGTTGACAAGGCACAGGGTGGATGTGCCCCCAGGGACTGGGACTATCTGCCACCTGGACTGTATCAGCTCCCAGTTGCTGCTGTAACATATTCATAGAAGCTTTACTTTCTTATCATTCTGGGGTTCCTAAGGCAAATGCAAATCACACTCTCTTAAACCCAAGGTGTCAGCTGGCCTGCATTTTCTTTGTGACCTTCCATGCTTTTAGAGCCAGCTTGCATTTCTTAGCTCATAGCTTCTTCTGGTCATTTTAAGTCCAGTGATAATGGCCTTCTGGCCAAAGCCCTCAGACCACAACTCTTCTGTGCCCTTTGTCAATCTAAGCTAATATCCCCATCTCAATGGCCTTTATCACATTTGCAAAGTTCTCCCTGCCATGAAAGGATTCACAGGGTCTAGAGATTGTGACATGGGGCTATAGGGTAGACATAAGATTACACAGGGACCTCCAGAGGAATCTTCAAGAAGTATAGAGTAACTTCCTGAAGGCTTTCGTGAGTAGGGCCATTTTGGAGCATGGGGAAGAGTTTTTTGTCTTTACTTGTGTCTCGCTCTTCCTTAATGAACATGTCTGTTTAATTAAGAGGTGACTGCCACAATGGCTACTGCTCCATTGGGTATCTTGGTTAGATCACCATTACCTTTTTACATTTATTTATTATGTATGGGTAGGCACACATGTGGGTCCACATGCCATGGTGCATATATGGAGGTCAGGACAACCTGTGGGAGCCAGTTCTCCTCTGCTGTCCTGTGGGCTGTAGGGGTACAAACTGAAGTTGTCAGGCTTGGCAGCAGGCAGTGTTACTAGCTAAACCAAATCACCTGACAGATCACTCATTATTTTTGCAAAGTGCCTTAGCACACAGACTCACTCCATTTTATGGTTACCTAGATAACACCATCTCTATTCTATTCCAAAGCCTGTAACCATTATAACATGTATCCTCAGGTTGACCTGAGTCTGTCTTATGTGGACATCAGATCCCTCCCCAACAGGGCACACAATTTCATTTAAGAGAATTCTTCTTAGTGGACAGTATGAGTCATCAGCAGTTGGCTTCCCAACCAGACATGGACTGACACAAGGAAAGAGGCCAGCAGTGCCCTTTTAGCTTGAGCCTTAACCCAGTGGGGAGGTTTGGGCTGGCAAGAGTTCACGCTAATCTGTTCCTGTCTTTCTTTGCCCTCTCTGCAGCCAGCTCATGAAGGGGAAAGGATTTCCCTTCCAGCCTGACATCAAAAGGTTCTGGCCAGGGGTTCCCTGGGCCAGGATACTGTTAGCAGGGGGTATTAACCAAACACACTTCACCCCCTGTGTTTGTCAGGGGTGGTTGTGTCTTTGACGCAGCCTCCTCATTCCTTGGACTTAATTAAAACCCAGTTCCCTCTTTTATTCAATTTATGAGGCCTAGCCTGCAGGATTAAGCGATTACAGACAAAAAGCCCCATTTGTGAAACACTCCTAAACTCAAGCTGTTACGATGCTTACTTGTACTCCATTAAATTAATAACGAATGAATCGGCTGATCCATTATGAATTAAGCGGTGGGGAGTCTGCCTGGTTCATGCTTTCTGCTCCCTCCTTGGAGAACATTTGTGTAAAATGATTATATTCATATTCATTTCACTGGAATTCTCTAAAAGTGGAACACATAAATTACTCTAAAGACACAGAGTTTATCTTAAACATTAACTACGAAGGGTGAATTAATAAGACTATTATAAAACCATTAGCATTCAGTGTATTTACCTACAACCATAGTGCTCCCCAACCAACTTCAACCCATGGTTGCCATTTGTATTGGGTGCTCAAGCTAGTTTATTTTAGCTTGCAATTCACTTAAACTCCTAACACATCTTTAAATATAGAATTTTTAAAAATTAACTTCTCTTATTTTTAGGGGTTTTCTTGGATGCTCTTGGTTCCTAACTCAACCACACAACTCTATCCAAAATTATGATGTCTAAAAGTCTCCAAATATGTTTGTTAATCCCTAAAAGTTAGAAATCAAGAGGCTGAACCCTAATCAGCTAAACTGGAGAGCCACGCATGGGCCCCTGGGGAGTCAGCTGAGAAAAGTTAGGAAAAAAACTATTAAGAAGAGGGGCACTCAGGAACTTCTCAGTTGATCACATGCTCAGGATGATTTTGATAAGTGAATATGATTTTGCATAAGTCACACTTCATCTTTTGGTTCAGGTTTTTCCAACATAGACACCCTTCATGTGCTGGACTAGATTATGCTTTGGAGTGAGGAAGGGTGTCTTTCACATTGTAGGATGCCCCGCAGAATTTCTTGTCCCCTTTGTTAGATGCTGAGAACAAAACCTTTCTTCTTCCTCAGCTGCAACAACCAAAATATCTAGATATAATAGAATCTTCTGGAAATGGGGAGCCAAGCAGAGCTGGTTTCAGAAACCTCTGGATCTGTTGCCAAGAGAGGTTGTTTAACCTCCTTAGGACTTGGTCTCCTTACTGTAAAATGGTGAAAGGTAGCTTTCAAAAGTTTCCAAGGTTCATTCAAAGATGAGTCATTGCTGAGTGTAAACCTGCCAGGGGACACATGTTTCTCTTTCTGCTTAGGTAGTGGGGATGCAACAGCCAGGGAAGATGAGGCCATCTATTCTTCAAAAGCGTTACCTCCATGGGCTGCATTGCCTCCCCCCACCCTGTATCAGATTAATTTCCTGTTATGGCATTGAGTGGACTGGAAACCATGAGGAGGGAATGACTGTTTTCCCATGTTCTTTCCCCTGTCAGTGGAACTTGAAGCCAAGTCCACCTGCTTCTGCTCAGTTCTTTGACATCACATGGTTGAATGCATTGGGGATGTGCTTGGACCAGGGTGAGGAGTCATCTCCAGCACACGTATACCCCTCTGCTTTCTCACATGCATACTGCTGCTAAATGATTCCTGTCTGGAGATCTCACAGCTGCCAGGTGGGTCTCAGATACCCACTAATCAAGCAGTTTCCGAAAATGGCTAGCTCTCTTAACATTCACATGGCGAGCAGGATGGCCTCTGACCTCTGCTCCCACACCTGGGCACCTAAGGTGGTCACATGGTCAACAGGATGGCTTCTGATTCCCACACCCGAGCAGCAGAATCAGATGAGATCACAAGTCAGGATAGCAGACAGGGTGCAGCACATGGGTGCAGGGTGGGAGAGGTAGATTTAAAATGTGAGGGTTCTCCTCCGGAAGCTTTGGTTTTCCTGCTTGTGATGGGACTGGCAGTTTAATCCCATGCCAAGGATGCCATCCTTCTTTAGGGCAGGGAGTTTGTGATGGAAGGAGCTGAGGCAACACGTCCAGTGACAGACAGCTTGTGAAAGACAAGAAAGAGCAAAAACCCTGTGGCCTGCCTCCCAAAGACTTGACTCTTGGATTCCTGCAGGCAGCTCCCTTCCTGCTTCCTCAGGATTGTGGTTGTTAAAGAGCAACACTTCCTGTCAAGACGACACAGCTATTAATTAAATTTGCTTTGAGATCTTGTTTAGAGCCAGAGTTCTGAGATCTCCGTTTCTGTTTCCCCTTGTCTTTCAAAAGCTACAGGAAGCACTTTTGCCCATGTATGTTCTTATCCTTTTATTTCTAATACTTCCTCCTCTCCTTTCTGAGCCAACTGTTACTCTGCCTTTAGTATTATCCGAATGTGTGCGTGTGTGTGTGTGTGTGTGTGTGTGTATTCACTTTCACACATGTGATGTACCTATGAGCACATTTGGACAGAGGTCAGGTCACTTCACATTTTATTGGCTGAGGTGGGGTCTCCTGGGGAGTCCACAGCTCATCCATTTCCCTGTTCTAACTAGTCAGCTTACCGTATCAAGTCTGCCTGGCTGTTATGTAAGTGCTGGGGATACAAATTACAACACCGATGCTTGTACCTACAAACACTTTATCCACTGATCCGTCTCCCCAGATTGAATATCCTCAGAGCTGTAAGAGAGAAGACAGTCAGGCAGATGGATAATCTGCAACATGTGTCCATTGTCACTGGAGAGTTGGCAGGAGGTATCATTGGACACAGTCGAATGTGACTGCTCCTTCATGCAACAGTGAGCTTGCAACTGGACAGGATAGGGTTAAACCCCAGGTTTACATCTTACTAGGTTTCACAGGCTCAAGCAAATGACTTAAAATGTAACTCTCAGTTTTATTATCTGCCCAACAATTTCATAATCTGTGCCCATCAGTGCTGCAATGAGTTAAAGTGAGACAGTTGTTTAATAGTGTTTTCATTAGATCGCTTATTAAAAATGAACACCATGAGCTCCTTACATACCTTTTAAACATAGAACTACATTCAGGGAGGCTGTCTCTTCCATGAGGTCCCCAACGCCTTATCCCCAGCCTAGCGGGAGGATTATTGAATTCTTTCTTGAAAGGACTTACATGTACATATGCAATTGGCAAAAAGTCTGGCTCTTTGGCCCAGTTCCAAGCAAAACTAATCATCAGAAACTTCATGCAGATTTACGGTTACTCTTTCTATAACAGGGTTAGGCCCAAGCTGCTGAGACAGAATTAAAAGGGGCCGCGGCCAGCAGTGAGGCTCAGGTCCCCATAAAGAAGCATTTTCAAGCCTAGCACCTTCTGTGGGCACCCTGGCTCCAGGGGGGTTGAAAATTAATGTCAGATGTTAAAGTAGCCTTGGTCCTCTTTCCTGAGATTGCCACGATGGGCTTTGTAGTGGGGCTGTGGGCTCTCATGCACAGCTAACAAAGAGAAGATCACAGCATACTCTGAAAGTACTGCATTTCATTCAAGGCAGGACTTAATTTTATGAGGGCTGGTTTATATTCCTAAGATTGAATGTGTGCATAGAGATATTTCTCATCAGAAGGCCAAGAATACAGAGGCCTGGATCTTCCAGGCAAGGTCTTACCACTCCCATCTGTAATGCCAGTGATGAGCCACTTCTCTTTCTTTATCAAATGGCTGCTTGGCATCAGAACAGACCATGTCAGCTTTGAGGAGTTGGTAAACATTGACTATACAATGCTGAGAAGTGCAGGATTTGTTACCAATTCTAAAAAGTTGATTACCTTCACATTCCAAAGAACACTGGTTTTGAGCTAGAGAGATGGTTCAGTTGGTAAAATGCTTGCTAAGGACCTGAGTTTGAGCCTCAGAGCTCACGTGAAAAATCCATGGCATGCTGGTGTGTATGCTCTTACAATCCCATTGCTAGGGAGGCAGAAACAGGAAGACCCCTGGAACTTGCTAGCTAGCCAGCCTGGCCTAATCCAGGTTCAGTGAGAGACTCTTCCTCAAAAAAAAAAAAAAACAAGATGGGACAACACTCAAGGTTGACCCCTGGTCCTTACAAATCTGTTCCTACATGAGCACCTCCATCCATAACATCCACATAAACACATACACACATGCAGGTGCACACACACAAATGCAGATTCACAGATACACACACACACACACACACACACACACACACACAACTTACACACACATTCAAGTTTTGGCCTCAGTTATAAAGCTGAGTTATCAGGCACCAAGACACTTCTATTCCAGAATGGCAGTTTTCCAAGAGAATCGTCAGGGTTGGTGCATTTTGCCTGGTTGCTTATTGGCATTTCAGTTGTCACTGACTCCAACATTCCCTGTTTTCTGATTTTTAGGTCATAGTTTGAAATCTCTCTGTTGAAAAAAAAAAAGTTTCTATAGTTGGGCCTGAGAGAAAAGGCTTGCCATGTCAGCTATTAAATAGGCTGAGACAAGGGGAGGGGTCCTAAATTTAAGCCTGCTCAGCCTACACAGTAACCTCAATGCCCCCTTAGCCAACTTGCTGAGACCCTGCCTAAAAGTACAAAGTAAAAACAAGCAAGCAAAAATGATCTGGAAATTTATGTATGGTAGAGCACTTCCCGGGCATCATAATGCTCTGGGACGAATCTCCAGGGCTACAAAAGTATTTCTTAGAATTGTTTAGGATTACAAGAGTCAATGTGCTCAGACTAGAATGATACCACATACCTGTAATCCCAGCACTTACAAGGAAGAGGAAGCAGGAGGATCAGAAGTTCAAGGTCAGCTTTGGATACATAGTGTATTTGAGGTCAGTCTGGGTTGTATGAGACCTTGTCTCAAAAAACATAAAAATGAAGCAAAGTAATCCTAGCAAAATGCCCTTGCTAGGGAAATCTATTCAAGAGTGAAATATGCTATTCATCTCTTAACAAAGTTAAAATGCCCTTGATTTCATTTATGGGGGACACTCCCCTTTGTGTGGAGAGTACTTCCTGGTACCTGCTGGAGAGAGCATGAAAGGCAGTGGTGACCATGAACTTAGCAGAAGAGAAGATAAAACAAGCAACCAAAGGATAGATTCACATGGATATGATCAACATCCAAGACAATAATTCCCAGGTGATAAGGAATACAGAGTCACAAAGGAGAACCATTTAGGAGGAAGCTATTTTAGCTTGTGGAGATTGATCTAAAAAAGGCCACACAGATGTCAGCACGACTCCATAGCTGTGCATTGCAGGGAAGGGCTATGGAGGGCACACTGCTAAGAAGGTTATGGTGAGATCTGCTGAGCTCTCGCAGTCATGGTGGAGACAGCCTGGACATCCCAAAGCTTTTAGGAGAAAAATAGATGGTGCGGTGAGTGGATGCCCACCTTACAAAGGTCAGAGAGTTTCTGAATATGAAATAGACCTCTGTCCTCTCGAGTCTCTCCCACTTTCTGAACCTCCTTCTGGTCTCCTTAGATGGCCTGTTCCCTATGCAGCTGATATTCCAAAAGACTGATGTCACCAAAGCTGTCTTCTGCACCTTGCAGGGATTTGCAGGTTCTAAGAGCTAGGCACTGTGTTATATGATATGGAAAAACCATCTATGGGAGTAAAACACCCATAGAGACCACAGATCACAACTTTGCAGCTTGAGATATTTCCCGAACTGCTTGTTCACGACATCTGGGACCAGAAAGAAAAAAAAAAGCAATGTCCAATACTCTAAGTTCATCATCATATTCATACACTTGCTGACCCCCAACCCCTTCTCCAAGGATAACCACTAACCCAAAATCTAACCCCACAGAGACCAGCTTCTGGCTGCTGGCGAACTTTGGATAAATACAGGTGTGGTGTTTTATTGGATTCTTTTGCTTGACATTATGCTTGTGAGACTCACTTCTGTGCTTGGCTGTTATTCTCTCTGAAAGCTCTCTATTTTGTGAGTCTAGCACATTGTCTTACTCTTGCTGTATGTCTAACTCCTGTCTTAGTTAGGGTTTCTTTGAGGAACAGTACAAGTTGGATGAATGTAATTTGAGGAGTAGATGCTGCTCTGGCATTCTTGTATTTCTCTCTACTTCCTGTCTACAACGATGTGAAAAATTTCTCTCTCACACACCCCTGTTGCCATGATGCTCTCTGCTCAAGTGCTTAGAGCCAGTCAACCACAGACTGAACCCTTTGAAACCAAGAGCCAAAATAAATCCTTCCTCTATGTGTCACCTCTGTCCAGGGTTCCGGCCACACTCATGAGAGGAAGATATTATACCATGTGTCTCCAGGGCCTCAAGACATGTTTTCAGTTTCAAAGTCAGTATTTGTAGACACTCATGCATAAGAGATCCATGCTTGAGGTGGACTCTATCTCCATGACTAGTGTCCTTACAAGAGGACAGGATGCATAGATACTGAAGAGAGAAGCCATGTCTGGCTAGCGGTAGTATTTATGGGTGTGTCCACAAGCCAAGAAACACCGAGGACATCCAGAAAGACCCAGAAATTGGGTGGTGTTGCTTCTGTAGCATCCTCAGAAGGGAATAATCCTGCCAACATCTTGACTTGGGACCTCTGGCCTCCACAACTGTGAAAGAGGGTGCACTCACTTCTAATAAACCACTCAGTGTGTGGTCATCTGTCAGAGCAGACATCAGGAATTACCCTACTTCTGACTGTGTGCTCTAGGGACACTGAACTTTCTGAGTGGTCCAGTGGCTGCAAATTACTCTGTGGGGGTTTGGAAGATGTTGCAGGAAGCCTGGGAAAAGTCACAGGTGGCTGTGACTTCATGATTCCTGATTCCTCTCTCCTTCCAAAGGAAGCCACTCTGGGGCTAAGGATACCTAGCCCTCTCACCAGGCTCATAGATATGGCACCATCATCCCAAGCTATGTGTTCTTGGGATTTTGAGGTGGCTTCTGGCATCAGCACACCCTGTTGCTTTTACTTGCAAGCACGTACCACCGCAGTCTCCTATCCCCTTTAGAACCATAAACACTCTAATAGCAGGAATGGGGCTGCCTCCATCATGACCAAACATGATTACGTTCCACATAAAAATATAAAAGCTCATTTGAGCCAGGGCTCCCTCTGGGCCCATTGCCTGCACTTTTATTGAAAACCCCACATTCCTGTCCTGTGAGCACTGATGTCAGGGCCCACTGAGCTGTGTCCCAGAGTCTGCTGTAAAGCGCCAGGGCAGCCCAGTGGGGTGACTCCAAGAAATCTCCATCTCTGCTGTGTTCTGTGGTTTGGAGGCCCTGTACTTCCCTCTCCACCAGCTCATCTGTGCTCTGTCCATGATTTTGCTTCTGCTGTTCAATATAAGGCCCCCATAGTTGGTCTGTTTCTCCCCTAGCCAAATGCTCAAGGCCAAGCTTGGGCCAAGGCATGATAATGAACCACATTCAGAAGAGCCTGTTCCCCCTCTTCTCTATGTCTGTCTGTCTGCTGTGTCGCACACCTGCCCCATACTCTGTGTGCCCCAATCAAGTCTCACCTTTCAAGCCAGGATCCAGACTAAGTTTACCTCTAACACTCCTACCTGTCCCTTACCCTTTGTAGGTTGCTTCTCTCAAATATTTGTCCCTCTGCTGATAACACTTGTCCAGCTCCCTTTGTGCACTTCCTTGCCTCCCCCAGGAGTCAGCCTGAACATGTCTATTTCTTAGGTTGCTTTGCTGTGACCTCTGGAATTGCTGTGATCTCCCACATCCCACCATCTGTTCACTTCCCTGCATTTTTTCTTTTAAATCATTTCTATTATTGATTCATGTATATTTATGTCTGTATGTACATGTGCTCCCAGGTGTCCTCAGAGGCCAGGAGGGGGCATCAGATCCCCTGGAGCTGCAGTTACAGGTGGTTGTAAGTCACCTTACATGGGTCCTCTGAAAGAGCAATGAATGCTCCTAATCACCCCCCCTCCTTCTCCTCAGCCCCTTCCCTGACTTCTCTAGACTATAAGCTCTGTGATATGCTTGGCAGTGCCTGCTCCATCCTTCTCCCCCAAGGACTTGTCAGAGGCTCTGACTCATGGCATCCTTGATGAGTGTTGGTTGAATGGTTTAACAAACTTCTGAGAGCAGAACAAGCCTTCAGAAAAATGGACACCACGGGAAGGAGGAGAGAATGCTTAAGCACTGAGATGGAAATACAATAAAAATGTGACTTTAGAGAGGCCCCAGCCAGTTTCATCCTGCAACATGCAAGGGAGAAAGCAAAATATTCTCTCTTTCACATGCTGTCTTTCACACATGAAGGGAAGGTGGACAGAAAAGCTCACAGCCATTCCTAAACACAAAGCTAGCAGGTCCGGGTTTGTAGTCTGGAGTGGTTAGACTTTAAGTTTAAATTCACTGCAAGGAAGACACTTCTAATAAGTATTTTGTCGCTTGTTAGTATTGCAATTACTGTGCATGTGACTCTGTGTGTGTGTGTGTGTGTGAGTGCAGGCGCAGGCGCAGACAATCTTGTGCCTCTGAAGGCACAAGGAAGAAGAAAATTTCTTCCTTTGGAAGAAAACTTCGTGGAGTAGTTCTTTCTTTCTACCCTGGCTTCCAGGGACCAAGCTCTGGAAGTTGCCAGTATTGCAAGGCATGTGCTTTTCCCCTTGAGCCATGTCTCCAGTCCAAAGAACACAATTTTCAGAAATGGCTTTTCACGAGCATGATATCTGTAAAAATACAGGACTGGGAGTTCAGCCTCTGGCATGTTATCAGCGTGGGAGGAACTAGTTGCGCTCTGGGTTCAGAATCATCTTGTGATATGAAGGGGCTGGGGATATTTGGACACTCAGTCAGGTGCCTTTAATGCCAATATAGCTTCAAAAATGCTCTGGAATTATGCATAATACATGGGGAAAACATATACTTTAAAATTGCGTGATTGAGGCAACAGCTGCCTGCTGGCATGAGATTTCTGTTCTAATCCTTAAAAATAGATTTTACAGAAGTACCTGTGTGTGTGTGTGTGTGTGTGTGTGTGTGTGTGTGTGTGTGTGTGTATTTGTGTGTGTGTGTGTGTGTGTGTGTGTGTGTGATGGTGTGTGTCTGTGTCTGTGTGTGTGTGTGTCCACATACATAGGAGCTCAGACTACAGATTGGCAACTGTGGCTGTGACCACCATGAAAACTAAGTGTTTTCAGTCCCCCATGGCTGTGTGCTGCTCTGAGTCAGTCCAGAGACTGACAAGGGTTCTGTCCAGGTGGCTGTAGTGGTCTACCTGGATGACCATCCTGTTGGCATCTCTTATATTCATTCGAAGAGGCTATCAGCTTAGCATAAGGAAGCCACAGCTCATTGTGGTTAGGAAGGAAGCTGACAGAGTCTTTGTAATGGGGCAGGAGGATGAGGAGGCAACAAGGAAGATCCATGGGTAATTTCTAATAAAGAGGGAGGAATGGTTGGTGCTAGCTATAAGTGGGGGCAATAGACAATCTGGAAAAATAGATGCTAAGTGAATGATCAGGGAGCTGTACCCTGTTTCTTTGGCAGACAGGTTTCTAAGCAATTATGTCATTTATTTATTCATTGAACACATGTGCACACACACACCACATTGTGTGCCTGATAGTATATTTGGCAGGGATTGTGATGGGAATCTCTGGCTGTAATTATGAGAACTCACAGGTTAGTTGGGAAGTGAGGTTGACCAAATAATGGTCCACAAAGTTGACCACATCCCAATCCTCAGATATATGTCATCTACTTTGGCAAGAAGGACTTTGCAAGGGGGAGGATCTGGAGATGACAACGATGATGAGAGGGTGGGGGAGTGTTTCCTGGGTGATCCTTGTGGGTACAGTGATATCAGCAGGATGCCTAAGATGAAGGAGGCTCAGGAGATGGGAAGGAGCCACAAACCTAGAACTGCAGGTGCTCCCTGAGCTGGAGCGAGAAAGGGCACAGTAACAAAAAGTCTCCCTTTCCTCTAGATGGGACCAGCCCTGTGGATACAGGTTTTTCTGGCTTCTAGAGCTACAAGAAAATAAAGTTGTCTTACAATAAGCTTCAAAAAAATTTTTTAAAGCAGTGTTTGGAAGTAACAGAGAAGGAGGACCTCCAATCGGTAGATCAGTAGACCTACAATGTGATGGTAGAGATCACCTGGCACCATGAGAGTTGAAGGCCACAGAGTTGTCCTAGGAAAGGTACCTTCTGAAGGATTTAGACAGGAGACATGGTTCCAGGGAAGAGACGTGAGTGAGCATCTTGTCAGAGCATCCTAAAATTCCAGGTTAGACCATTTGGTGGTCATTCAACCACCATGGTGCAGTAGACATGACATAAGTGGGCAGATATGAAGTCAACGTAGGAAGCTACTGTGCAGCCTTGGGTACCTTCTCTGAAGACCTCCTCTGTGGTATGAAGGTCACAAGGAACTATACAGAGAGAATGAGCCACAGAGAAAATGAACAATGCTGTTCCCACCATGACGGCAGGGCGCCCAAATGGAGTTGTTTTGTAATCAGAAGGCCATGTAGGACCACACCAGGAAAGCGGGCTTGGGGGAAGTCAGGGGAAGAGCACACCATCCGTGTAGAGAACATAATTGAATCCATAGGAGGTCGACTGGGGCTCATTTCACAGAGAGCCGCACAACAGCACATGGCTTCAGAGAAGGCAATACGGCCTTGGGAGAGTGCTGTGGAAGGGGACTTGTTTCTATATTAAGGCATAGTTTACTCTTAGTGAGATGTACCGCTATGACACGGCCTGGGCATAGCCATAAAAGAAATGAAGTGTATTTGCCTTGTTAACACAGTTTGTGTTACATATTCATAAACCATTTTCTTGAAACTGCAAGGGAAAGATTCAATTGTCTTGGAAGCTGATAATGGCCCAACGGCCATCCAGAACTCAGGAAGCATGCTATGGAATTAGCTGCACAATGAATGAAACACAACGCCCATAATAAACCCGTTCAGATATAAATTACTGCAGAGTAGATGTAATGTTTGTTAAGCAATAAAGCTTGCCACCTTACACGGGAAATTGAATGAGATTTATCATCAAATATGGTAGAGGATGCTTCAAGGGAATCTAGTTCCCTAAACTGGGCTTAATCAAAACAATCCAGAGAGAGCAGGCTTCCAGGAACAGGAAGTTGGAAGAAAACGATAGCAGCTGGTTCAAAGGGTGTGCTGACATCCTGACCCTAAATACCAAGGCTCTCCAGAAATTCCACAGAGGACATTTGCATTTTTCAAAAGGTTCTGTTTTGACCCCAGCCCCACCCCCACCCTTCTTCCCCTTGGGGAATTACCAGAATGGCTTCAGCTCTGGGAATACACAATTTGACCAATAATCGACTTCCTGGTTACAGAGGACAATAATTCAATTGAAGGACAGGGAACTTGTCCAAGTGACACTGGGGTCTGGTTCTTTTGGAAAATAGTTGAAGTTGGTCCACGGTGAGGGGTGCTCATACTTGCTGATGCTTCCCTGGGTCCTCCTCTTTTCAGAAGATCCCCTTTGGTCTTCCACAGTAGGACATGTGGTCTACTGTCTCCAATCACTGGGAGCACTAGTTTATCTTAGTCTGGAGTTTCTGGGGGAAAATAAAATGGAACCAAATGAAATAAAATGGGAATTAACTCAGCATGATGCAGGCTTTCTGGTATTGTTACTTGAAAATAGCTGCAAATATTTTACAGCTTTACGAGTTGAAGTCGATGTTTTGAGTTTACTGGGAACAATGGAACCTACCCTTGGAATGGATTAGAGCCCCAGAGTTGGATTAAGGGTGTTCAGAAGCCAAAAGGAATTTTCTGTCTGCTAATAACATTACCCTGCAATCTAATGAAATAATCTCCCTAAAGCCAAGTGCACAGAGTAAGCTGATTTCCTATTCACTGTTAAAACAAAATGCTAGTTGGTCAGCTTACCACTCAGTTCACATACTGTTAACCGTGCTTCAGACAACAGTGTTGTATGGCTCGAGGAATAAATTATAAAGATTTAGAAATACAGATTGCCACACTGTTCAGGGAAGAAAGCTCAGAATTCCAGTTGGAGCCTGAGCTCCAACTACTCTTGAAGAATCTTTAAATGTGTCTTATGTGTCTTAGAGTTGTTAGTGATGAACTTAGCTGGGTATTAAAAAAAAAAAAGACAGAAAAGTCAAATATGTGAGATTCTAACATATAAACAACAGAGTCCCCACTTCTTCCCATCCACACTCTTTCCCAGGATAAAGCAAAGAGAGAGAACCCAATCAGGAAACCATGACAATGTCACAGGATGTAGAAATCCAACAGAAACCAGGAGCTTCTGCATGGACGCTGGTTTCTTTTTTGCTCTAGTCTCATTTATGTCTCACAACCATCCTTGCAGAGCAGAGATCACTGCAGCCACTTCAAAGGTGGAGGAATCAAGGAGGACCATGCAGCATTAAAAAAAAATCCTTCAGGTACCAAATATAGGCACCTGAACTCAAAGTGATAAAGCTGTAACTTTTTTTTTTTTAAGAAGTCTGATTAATCCTGCAAATTAGAACATACAGGCCTAGTCTGTAAAGTGCATTCCTTGCAAGCACCAGGAACCACGGTTTGGTTCTCCAGGATCCAAATTTTCAGAGATTCTGGGCATGGTGGTATTCCCATTGAGGGACTAGAGACCAGTGGGTTCCTGGGGCTCAGTGGGCTGCTGCTAGTCTTGCATACTTGGGGAGTTCTAGGTCAGCTAGAGACCCTTGCTCAAACTTAAAAAGTGAACAGGACCTCTAAGGAATAACACCTAATGTTGTTCTTTGGCATGGGGTGTATGTGCATGCACAGGCACACCATGTAACACACACACACACACACACACACACACACACACACACAGAGAGAGAGAGAGAGAGAGAGAGAGAGAGAGAGAGAGTGTGTGTCCTTGTATCTCTTTCCTTGCCACCATCCTGTAGAATTTCTAGAAAAGAAAAGGGTGAAAGTTTCCATGGGTCAAGAGCCGAACCTGCAGAGTGTCTTTTTATATCTCTAAACCAATATTTCCCCACAGCCAGCCAGCCATACACTTTGCTTCATTGATCTGAGTTTGTTACTTGGCCGCCAATCCCTGGGAAGTGGCCAGAGTGCAGGAACTATGAGACAGGGTCAGATGAGGCAACCGCGGGTGCCCACCACACTCAGACATGCATAACTATATGTATGAGGTTGTATTGCTCCCTGGTTAACAGGGACCCAAGGAACCAGCTTTCAAAGCTGGTGTCCATTCACAACTGTATATGTGAATTATAGCTGCAGCATTTCGCTTCCTTCTGGCTCAGAATTGTACCTCTCAATTATACCTTTGTTAAACCAGTTTCAGAAGTAAATATAGTATTACTTATTAATGTGTATATAGTAACATATTACATAAATGTGAGTTTGCCCAATTGGCACCTTTTGGATCATAGAAATTAGGCTGCACTTGACATAAATTGGACAGACCCACACACCATAGTAGATTTCCAAAAGCTGGTTTATGGCTCTGAATTAGTTTAATCAATATGGATAATTTAGTGTAATTTCTGGACCATTTGGCCTTTATGGAAAGACTTAGCGAGGCAGCTGCTAGGGCTGGTTTTAGAGCCTTCTAAGCGCCAAGGGCTTGGCTTCCAGTTGAAAGCCCTGATGTGGTTCTTTGAAGTGAACATTCTATGGTCCCTCATTCTCTTGTGCACTATCGATCCATTAACCAGCATCGTTCTGCTGTGTAACCAGGACATCAGCCATTTCTGCCAACCTTGGAGAAGCCTGAGAATCTGAGCCACGAGTTTCAGAGTCCCAGACAAAGGAAAAGGATGGGACTTCCCTTTGGAAAGCTTCCTTTATAACATCTATCTCCATCGTGGACACAGAGATGCCCATGACTCACTGCAGCCATAATCTGCAGCATGGATCCTGCATGTGACATGCTTGTGGATGGGAGCTGGAAACAAACACTGTGACAGGGAACACTTGCCCCCAAGACAATGTTTGCTTCTAAGGCCATCTTTAGTGATATGGTCCCAGGCTCTAAATCTGAGCACAAGCACCTGCTCCATAGGGTCTGCATTTCAGTGACCTATTGTGTAGCCAACCGTCCTCAAATTTGGGCACTTAGGAAAAGCACCACACACTGGCTCAGGATTCTGAGGTTTCATCAAGCTTGGGGGGGAGGTGACTTGTTTCTGCCCTAGGTGGGTTTGCTGCCAAGACACACTCATGTGTATGACCTTACTGGCTGAAGTGAGAAGACGTTTTTGTGGCCGCGGGAGTTATCTGAATATCTTTACATAGACGAATACCAAGAGAATGATGCAGCGACCCACTCCATTCCAGGACTCACACATCACTGTGTTATATTGCATTGGTCGTATCAAGGCACAGCTGACCTTGATTTTAAAAGAAGCCCCATTCTTCATGCTGACCGTGGAACATGCTCACTGGGTAGGGAGAAGTGGTGGTTGTCTTGAAGCCTATCTATGTATCTTGATTTATCTCCCTAAAGAGTATGAATCTCTTCTAGGTGAGCTCTTGTTTTCCCAGGAACCCACATGCTCTTATGAAGCATGGGAACAGGAAAAGGTTTCAGTAAAGAGGAAGTAGACCTGTATTTTTTTTTTTCTCTTCTTGCTTCTGTCTTACTCTTTGCCAAATCTTGGTCAAGTCATTAAATATCTTAGGCCTTGGTGCTGCCCTCAGTCCAACGGCAGTAAGAAGAACTTCCTTCTCATAGACTAAAAGGCATCTTTCAAGGTTCATCCATAGGAACTATGAAGGGTAGAGACTTACACATGCTCAGGACTCAGTCATGCCGATTCTCCCTACAACCCCCTCTATATTGTGAGCATTTAAGCAGAGGGCTAGTGTTTTTATTCATGAACTCTTAGGATCCTGGAGAGCATGTCATGATATACATGCTCAGCAAATATAAAATGAGTGAATGAATGAATGAATGAATAGATGAATGAATGAATGAGGAGGAACTGAGATCACCATTGTATTTAGTTTATATACACTTGACACCAATCATTTAAATTCAACAAATGAAGGATTAAGGCAGCATGCCATCTAACCCACAGGTTTTCACATTCCTTCATTTATTCATTCAGCAGATACTCATTGAGCATCTTTATGGATGAGGTATATCAGGTTCTAGAAGCTATATGACAAAATAGGACAGGCATAATTCCTGCCCTTAGACTGTAGTGAGAGGAGAACAAAAAATAAGCAAGTAAATAGTAACCTATGTATAATACTAGCTAGGAATTTGGAAGAAATAGTTATATGTTAGGATGGTTACTGAACCATGACTAGGGTTGGAGGTAAGTAGGGGTTGGCCAATCAATGTGTGAAATCTTGGCTTTTCTGGAGACACTTATCAGAGGAGAAAAATGTGTCACTCGTTGGCCCATGTGTAGCTTGTCTGAGGAAGAGTGAAGATCAAGGTGTGGTAGTTTTATAGCACCTGAGGTGTTCTGGCCTTGAGCATTGAGGAGCAATGGGCAGGAAAGGTAGGCAGGGGCTCAATGGTGCAGCCCTTAGGATCAAAATTCTGTACTAAGTGGGAAATCGTTGAAGGGGCCTTTAAGCAGAACAATCAACATAGTTTCCTTTCTGCAGACTTTATACTTGGATTATCCCTTTACTGACAGTCACCCACCGAAGCAACTGGCACCATGCGCACATGGGGGCTGGGAAATGAGGCCTGAGATGTGTGTGAATCAGCAGAAGAGTGGTGGTCTGGGCTGGGGGAGGATCCTCTTCCATTAACACGAGGACTATGCTGACATCCTTAAGAAAAATACAGACTACATTTTGCACTGAGAACAAACTGATGATGATACCTGCCCATCTCGCGTCTATCTCAATCTAGGTGGCATTGCAGTGTTTGGTTTTCACCAGACCCAAGAACTCACTGCCACTGGCCTCTCCTTTTTCACACAAACCCTAGGATTCCCAGAGGTGAAGGGGCTGGGCAAGGTAAAGCAGCTGGGGATTTCAGTCAGAGGCTCACACCTCCTCTCTTTAGACTATATCAGAATTCTTCTCATCTTCATCTCCTCCCTTCAGAGTAAGCCTCACAGACAGCTCAGATAGATGGGGACTGAGCCTGGATGATAAGTTAGATGATGTTCTCCAGAACTTTTGGAAATCACAGGGTGGGAGCGCTGGTCGCCCAACAATTCTCCTAATGAGCAATTTAGCAGCACAAGCTGCACATGTGCGGGGATCCACAGCACAGGCTGTCTGCAGTACATTTGTGTCATTGTTTGTTGTCTGCGTGCAACTTGAGATTTCCAAATGCCACCAGAGGAAGCAGATGAGTGGCTTCTATCCTGCTTTACAGATTCAAGGCTGAAGCCCACTGAATGCTAGCCTCAAGTCACACAGCAAGCTGATGAGTGCTTCAGAGGCCCACGTGGAGAAGCTGAGAGTGGGTGAGGGCCATTTATCTGAACAGTAAGCGATTTGACCTTCATCTGAAGTCACCATTTTAACTATGTTGGTTAGCGCTTCAGCAATTATTTCTTTCATGTGTTAAACAGATACGGAACACCTATGATAGCTCAGAGTCTCTGTTAGGTAAGTACAGGCATATAGGGTGGAACAGAATAGTGACAGCCCTTGTAAAAGTGTCCTTGTTGCCACCTGGCCATTGCCCTTCTTCCCATTTTCCCTTTAACCTCAGCATGTCTCAATCCAACCCTAATATAATCCACCTGGTTTGAATAGTGGCTCAGCATGACCTTGGAGTAGAGCCAGTCAGTTTTCTCACCTGTGGAAGTCTGAGATTGGTACATTGTACATAATAGTGCATAAATGAGAGAATTATTGTGCAAATGAAATATGATTAGTTAGTGGATTTTCCTTGATTTCTGTTGAAAAAAAAATGACACTCATGATATATGTTAAAATATAGCTTTCCCAAGCCTCCTATTTGGAAATTTCTGATCCAATGGTCATGGGGTTGGAGATATTCCAGGTGATGGTTCATAGGTGAAGCTGGAAAACATGGACATATTTTCACAGTGAGTAACTTGGGGAATTTTAGGATACAGAAGTATGGGTTGCATTCGGGATATTTTTAAAAAATAAAGTCAGACACAATGCTTATAGGCTCACCAGTGTTTCTATATGGACAGGGAAAATGGCCACTCTACAGTGCTTAAACACAGCGCCTGGACCAAAGCAACTGCAGTCCTTTGTCTTTATTGACTTTTCCACAGCCCCATTCATATATAGGAAGGATGGCAGAAACACTCAGAATTATTTATCCCTGTTTTACATTTAGAATCTCTAACCTTTAAACAGTTTTTCTTTCTTTTTTTTATATTACATTATTTATTTGTTTGGGGGACCAGGGTCCTGCCACAGTGCACATGTGAGTGTTGGCACAGCAGAGAACATCCTATAGGAGTAGATTCCTCTCTTCTAACATGTGGGTCCCGAGGAGCAAATTCAGTCTGTTGGGCTTGGTAGCAAATACTTTCATTCAGGGAGCCATCTCTGCAGCTCATCTTTTCCCTTCTTGACTAAAGCTCTCAGAAAGTCACGTTTGTTTCTTGTTTTTCTTTGCTGCAATTTCTTGAAGATATACCCAATGGTTTGTGTATGTAACTGACACTGGCAGAACTCTGTAGGAGCGATCACTTAGGGCACAGTGCTTGTCCCGTAGGCATGGTAGAACTGTTTGCCAGCAGATAAGTTAGGTGCAGTCGTGTGCCAGTGTGTGGTGAATGAGGACGGAGATGGACACGAGGAGAAAGAGCATTTGAAAATGTTCACAGTGGATGAAGGATTGGAGTTTTGTCCAGGGGAGTGAGCAAGGATATTTATGGTGGGAAAGTTTGCTTGAATAAATTCAGAGAAGATACTAGTAAGTGCGGAGTGAAAAAGTGAGCAAAGATTTGGATGGAGCATAGAATGGAGGAGACCTAAGGGAGGTCGAAGCTGGTGATGGATGTTACCCAGTGGACCAGTCAAGCTCCTTCTTCATGGCAGCTGAGACATTGACTCATGGTTCATCTGAGACCTGAAGGTAGCTCAGGTAACTCCCCATTGCCTTTCCCGTGCCTTCCCCAGTGGGAGAAGTCAGAGAGACACTCATAGGCAGATGCCTGAGGGATTGTCCCTCTGACCAACAATCATCTTGGTGGTTGTGAGGAGCAAAGTTTGCAGAGTGCATGAAACTGGATACCATGAGGAGGGCTCTTGCCAAAGCCTTTGCTTCTTAAATACGGGACTGACGTACAGGCTTACCACAGACAAACAGCCAGCTCTGAGGTGAGGACACAAAGTACATAAATACACGGCTTGCCTTCTAGTCCTCTGGAAAGAGGCAGGCCACAAATTTGCATGTGGGTGTTCTGGCAGCCTGGTAATAGAAGGGCACGTGATCATGGAGTTATGAAAGCATACCAGAATGGCTGGCCACTCGGCAGATGCCACCTTGTACTGCTCCTGAGCCCAGAGGATAAATTTTCCCTGTGGTTCCGCAAGCAAGAAATCCTGCCTAAGGCAGGAGGGTACTCTTCAGCAGTTAAGACCGTGAAGTTGATGGGCCTGTATTCCAAGTGAGCATTAACAAAAGGGTCACACTGATGGGAACCCTAAGCTTACTTTAGGATTTGTACTCTGAATTTTAATACTTAGAAGTGTTTGCTCTCAGTGTCATGAAGTGTATCACTTTTGTTTCCTGAAAGTAATGGCTGTGTTATTAAAGGTGGTCAAAGGACCAGCTCCTACAACATTTTTCTTTCTTTCTTTCTTTCTTTCTTTCTTTCTTTCTTTCTTTCTTTCTTGTGCTGTAAACACAGGATCAGGATTTTAAATATGCATCTCACAATTTGTTGTCATTCTTTAAGCATTTTTTAATGAAATGCCAATAGCTGTCACAGCTGATTAGACAGATTCTTGCTAATGACATATTAAATGGGATGGTAGCCCAGCCTTTCTCCCTTGAAGATTCTATTCTGCTTTAAAGATTCGATGTGCTCTGTTGGTATTGAATCATGCAGCCTCGTGTTTGCAGTTGCTGAGTGCTTCTCTAGCTGTGAACCCTTCCCTGCTTCCCATGAGATGTTGAAAACACAGCTTTAGTGGGGACTCACAGCATCTCAAATGTTACTACTGTTGTTGTAGTAAAATGATTTCAGAGAGATGAAAGGGTAAATCGGGGCAAGAAATGGGATTAAGCAACAGCTCCTGTTAGGTACTTTATACTTACCGACTCAGCAAGCATTTGTTTTCCAACTAGTAAAGGAGGGAAGGTTAGGGTATAGAAGCTTTCAGAAATAAATTCACACTGAATAAAACCTAACGGCAAAATCATAGATGGTATACATAATTCATGAGGTAAAGGACTGAGCAGCAAGCCTGACGACCTGGTTTGATCCCTGAGACTCATTTCTCAGGGAAGAAGAGATCCTTCAAATTTGTCCTGTGATCCTCACAGGTGTATCATGATATATACACCCCCAAGTTTATAAATTCTTTTCTGAATTGGCAATGGTTTTCATAGCTTGGAGTAGTTGTTCTTCTTTTTCTTTTTTTCTTTCTTTTTTCAGATAGGATTTTACTATGTTGCCCAGGCTGGTCTTGAACAAGGGATATGCCTGCCTTTGTCTCTCAAGTGCTGGGATTAAAGGCATGCATCACCATGCCCTGAATTAGGAATATTTTTAATCTCAATGTCTCAGTTCCTTAGTTTTAAAATAAATGAGGTGGGTAGGATGGAGGTGCTTTCAGACCCAGTACTCAGGAAGCTAAGGCAGGATAATTGTGATTTTGAGATCAACAATATGTGAGACCCTGTCTTGAGAAACCAATACAATAATACTAATATAATAAAAATAATAAGTAATAATGAAAGGATACATGTGGAAATATTCACCATTTAAATGTTTTAAAAGGCTGATACATTGTGCAAGGTTTGATCATTATAACTCAAGCATGTCTGTTTTAATTATGCATTTATTACAAATTCCATCACTGTCTACTACATTCTCTTACACACCAACTTTCTCAGTGTTATGTGATATTATTTACTTTGAACATCTTATTTCATGCCTTCCAAACTTTTCCACATATACATATCTACCACCAATCATCTCTAATCCTCACATTCAATCTCAGGGCAGATATCAGGAGCAGAAATGAATCACATGTAACATTACAGTGGAAGAATAGTGGTTTGAGTGACAAACACTCCCCACAGCCTCCAGGATTTTAGTACTTGGCACCCAGTTGGCAGTTCTGTTCACAGAAGTTGTGGACCCTTTGGAAGGTGGAGCATTGCTGGAGGAAATACTCCACTGGAGGAGAGTTTTGAGAGTGTATCTCCTCACCTGACTTCCAGTTTACTTGCTCTGCTTCTTGTGTACAGTTGGGATGCAACCTCTCAGCTTACTAGTCCTGATGCTTCCTGCCTTGCCTCCCTTCCATGATGGACGCTCATCCTGCTGGAAGCACAAGCTGAAATAAACTCTTGTATAAGTTGCTTCGGTCATAGTGTTTTATTATGGCAACAGGAAAGTAACTAATAGAAGAGAAAGAATGCTTCATTCTGATCCCCACTTCTTCATGCGTTCTGTGTGCATTCAGTGCTGGCTAAGTCACCTCTCACCTCATGTGCCCAGTGGCATACACTGGCTTCCTGTGAATCTGATTTTGTTTTAGCTCTATCCCCTATAATTTGATAGCCTCTCTTGTTTTAGTATGAAGTCATTCCAGACTGACCCGCTAGTGACACCTTGGTGAGTGCCCCTATTGGTCAGCAAATTGTCCCATGGAGAGGTCATCTGCTCATTTAAAGCAAAGCCTGGGACCAGACTCAAGCATCAAGCATTGTCCGTCCCATTTCCTGTCTTGTATATCTGCATTCTGTAGTTTTCCCTCTTAGCTCAACCCTAGATGGTATCTCTTTGCAGCCACTAACTCAACCATATGCTAATCACATTAGTTAGTCAGCCATCCAGGGATGAACAATAATAGATTAGTGGTTGGAATAGTGGAGCTGAGATGGTATCACAAAACGGGTGGTTGCAATGGTTCTGTGATTGTAAATGGATCGGATTGAATACCTGGCCTCTGATCCACTGAACAGAAGCTGAACTTATGTGTCAGATCACCTCTTTAGTGGGAACCAGACTCTGTTCTCACTTGTAGGCACTGCCTTTGTCTCAGTCTGTTGTATATTGCTGTAATAAAGAGCATTTGACTAAAAACAACTTGGAGAAGAGTTTATTTCAGCTTGCAGTTGTAGTTCACCATGAAAGAAGCCAGAGCAGCAACTTGAGGCAGGGATCTGAAGCAGAGATCATGGATAATCAAGTAATGCAACTTACTGACTTGCTCCCCATGACTGGTTCTGCCTGCTTTCTTATAGCACCCTGGACCACTAGCCCAAGGATGGCACTGCCCGCAGTGAGCTGGCCACACCAGTCATCAATCAAGAAAGCTTGCCTACAGATCAACCTGATGGAAACACTTCCTCAATTGACATTTCTTCTTTCTATATATGTCTAGGTTTATTAAACAAACCAACATGGCCTTTCTCAACAGGATCATAGTATGTGCGGTTTCGCAATCTTTGTTATAACTGATGTCTTGATTTACATGTCCTGTAATGGCCAGCCCTGTATCATAGAAAGAACCACAATGTGCTAATGTGGTTATAAATCCATGTTTTCCAACTCCCCAGATTCCTGTAAAACTCTTGCTATTGCTTTGCACGGAGAGGCCACCTCTGTGCAAGTATCCTTTTGAGCCTTTGAAAAGTCCACACTGTGCCCATTTATTTGCTACTTTCTTTGCTTATATCAGGGCAAGGACTGCAAACAGTAGGCACCCAGTACAGTCCGTTAAATGAGTCAACGAGCAGAGTATGGTGATGCATCCCTGTTGTTTCTGCTCTTGGAGGAGGCAGTGGGGGCACAGAAGGATCAGAAGGTCAAGGGTACACACAGCTACATTGAGAATTCCAGGGCAGCTTGGATTACATGATACTATGAAGCAAAAATTGAAACAAAAGAGTAGCAACAACAAAACCCAAAACCCTCCCAAAGAATTAATAAAATGAATGATCATAATGGGGATTAATGGGTGTTTAAGTAGGAGTACGTAATTGAGAATGAGGAGAAATTGACACTTGTCTGCTTATAGCATGGTGGGATGGGTTGGCAATACCAGCATTGATATCAGGCATCTTCAAAACTGCTTCCAAAGGCTTCCTTGCCTTCAAAGGGCTGCAGGATACTCCTTAAGGCAGGATATCAAAGTTGTTGCTCATCAGACTCAACTTTGTTTGCAGATTGTACTGGGGAAGGCCAAACTATGCTGACCACGTGCATGTTAGGGATCAGGGTTAGGCTGTGTGCCTCATGGTTTATTATGTGATGTTTATACATAGTAATTCTTTGACATTGTTGAGCTGAACTCTTCTTTGAAAATTGACTCAGAGTTAGGACCATCACAGGTTTTGGCCTAGTTTAGGTGAGCTCTATGGTACTTGCAGCTCTGTGACTTGGCCAATGAGGTGTAAACACAGTTTCAACTTCATATCTTAGCTGATTTTCTTTTGTTTTTTTTTGTTTTTGTTTTTTTTTTTTGGCAGTTACCAATCTCTATAATCAGTCTAGACAACCCTACTGAGAAAAGTTATGGAACAACACATTCAAGGTCACAAATTATAAACTAAGGGCCAAGTGATTAAATTTTCTTCCTATTTTGTCAAAGTACCTCTTGATGTTCTCACAATGGCAACTGTCATGATCTAGACTGAGATTAAAAAAAAAAAAAAAACAAACTGAATGTGGCTGTGTGTGTGTGTGTGTGTGGTGTGTATTAGTATCTCCAAATTAACTTCCAATTTCTTCAACCCTTCCTCAACCCTAGAACCATGTTTTTGTTTTTGTTTTTTTTTTTTTTTTTTGTCAGCTTAAGTTCAGCTTTAGCCTTTTACCACTTGCCTCCCCACCTCCCATGCTCTGGAATCAAACGCCATGATACCTTGCTTTGTATCATAGACAGGGCATTGAAACACTGGGGGTGGAATCAGCGAAACCAGGAGCAGCATCTCAGAGGAATCCAAAGAAATGGATTGTCTTCCAGGAGCACAAATCACCAAGGCTTTCCAAAAATAACTGCCACTTTGTCTAATGCAGATTTATAACTGGACTCCTAAATAAGCTTTATTTTCCCCCATGTTGCGATGTTTAAGATTCACATGATACAACGCTGTTAACTAATGTTGCCATCTATTTCTATTTGAGGCCTTGTGCAGTGGAACTGTAGCAGAACAGCTTCACAGGGGTGATCCTGAAAGACACTAAGTGCGAATGAAAGTACAGTGAAATAGAAATGAGCTAGATTTTCTGTCCCAGTAAAGAGGGAAAGTTTCCCTTAAATTTTTCCCACTTCCCTATAACAACATGGCCAGGCCTGATGGTGCAGCCCTGTTATTTCACCTACCAAGAGGCTGAGGCAGGAGGATTGTGATTTCATGGTCTAAATGGAGAGCAGAGTAAGTTTAAGGACATCCTAGAAAACTTAGTGAGACTCTGTCTCAAGATTAAGAAGTCAAAAAGAGACTGGCTCTTACATTATCTCTATCTCCTCTTCCATCATCTGGAAGCATGGGGAGCAGTGCTGTGAATCTCTTGACTTCTGGACATGACATGGGTATTGTACTCACACATCCACAGCAGCTGTGGTTGCCTGCACAAGACCCACATAAGAACAATCCAGCCAAAGTTTCAGCATGGAGGAGAGGAGGAGCTCACAAGCCCAGCTCCAAACCCTGTTCATTTTAGCACTGCTGAATGCATATGAAGTGTGACTAACAGGTCTCCAACTCCTGCTGGCATGGAAGAAGCCTTCCCTTCCATGATGAAGTGTATCTCCTGAAAGTGTAAGTCAGAATAAACACTTCTACCTTTAAATTCATTCATGTCAGGTATTTTGTTGCAGCAACAAGAAAAGTGACTAATACAGTAAGTCAAGCCTACCATGCATCTCTTTACTAGTCATCCATTTTCGCTGGTTTCAAGCTGAAAGGCACACCTTGTCTTAGTCCCGCACCTTCACAAGTGCAAGTGTATTTACCCAGCTGGCTCATGAATATGAAAGGACAATTCTCTGAGCCCTGGGTCCACTGGGTTAGCTGTTGAAGGCAACCTTGACTGAACATGAAGGGGTTGAGTTCTTGACTTGTCTACTCTAAGCCCACTAGGATTCAACACAGTGAAAAAAAACTACATCTGTTTCTGTGCCTTTCAGTGAAATGGTGCTAATGAAATCCTTGGTGGGAGGGATAAACTATTTGACTTCATGCTGGCTATTACATTTAGGGT
This sequence comes from Lophiomys imhausi, assembly GCA_907164525.1. NCBI lineage: Eukaryota > Metazoa > Chordata > Mammalia > Rodentia > Muridae > Lophiomys > Lophiomys imhausi. The sequence goes on along the minus strand of CAJQZJ010032054.1, from coordinate 9,220,104 downwards.
GTTTTTGTTTTATTTTCTATGTTTATTTTTAAAATTTTTTTAAGGAGGCCATTTTAGATTCAATATGAGGGTTTTTTTTTCCTTTTAGATTATGAACCAGAAAACTTTGTTTTGGAGTCAAATATGTCCTCTGTCCTATATTTGCAAATAGTTTTCTCAGAACACAACAGTGCTGCATATTTGTTTATATACTGTCAGTTGCTGCTTTTGTGCTTGAATAGCAGTTGGGTAGGTGTGGGGAGTTCTTGTCCTATTCAAAGTCTAGACTCCTAAACTATAAACTCACTGATCTTTTCTATAAAATGTTCCTATAATCTCTTTAGTCTTACTTCCTTCAATTGTCACCCACAGAAGAATTGTTCCTCTAAATTTGCAATTTTTCTTTTTCCTCCAGCTCTCTTCCCTCCTGTGCTTCCTGCATCTTGTCTTCAAATACCAATTCATTCTTAAATGCTTTTGTTAAACCTCTTTTCCAAGTGAAAACTTTGTTTTTTAACATCTTCAGCTAGAGATGATATTCTTCCTCTTAACCCGCAATTCTTGCGTTTTATAAATTCTGATGTATAAGGCTTTGTAGTTTTTCAAAGATATCTGTTGCTACCACAGGGTTAAGCTTTTGGAGCAGAAGGAAGAGTGGTTCTGGTCCCTGGAACACTAGGAAAACAGAAAATATGAGGTACACAATTATTTAAAAACAAAACAAACAAGTAAAAAAAAAAAAACACCCACAGTTCTGTTTTTGGCCTTCCTCATCTTCTCTTGTGTCTTCAAAATAACTAAGTACTAACCATTCAATGTGCCTTCCCATCCTAACGAGATTAACCTCTGTGGTGTGCTTGGGATTTCAGAATTCCCTGAAATTTTGGACTTCCAGTGGGAAAATCAACACAGAAGTAAGAAGATTGCGAAGAGGTGGTCATCCTAAACTAGTATCTTCTCTCACGAGTCAGTGAGCCAGAGAGTTCTAATTTAAGCTATACTGGAATACCTTCACAGAGCAGTTGAGTCCTGGGAGGATAGGGTCCATTGATGATGTCTCTCTTCTCTTTGTTATTTAGAGTTAGAACAAAATAATTAGTGGTCCCTACAGCCACCTAGGAGCCTTGCAAGGTTCCTGTCTTATTTCTGACCTATCCTGAGATTCTTTCCCTCCTTTGCTCATGTTTCTCAGAACTAAAGTCAAAAGTACTGTCATGTTTCCGATGCAAAGAGATAGAAGGAAGCAAACACATGGTGCTGTATGAATTACTATGGGCTCCATTGCAGGCTGAATAGAGAGGAGACTAGGTGTAAACTCAACAAGGCAGAGGGAGTTGAGACCAACTGATGTGGAATGAGAGCTGGGAATTCAGCTCAGATGTCATCTTCTTTGCAGGCTATGAGCTGGTTTGACTTGATGCTTTGAGAAACTTCCGAATGATTTGTGTAGACAGTGGTTATTTTTTTCAACCTGTGGGTCACAACCCCTTTGGGGGGTTGAACAAATCTTAAACAGAGGTCACATATCAGATATCCTGCATATCTGCATACAATTAATAACAGTAGTAAAATTATAGTTATGAAGTAGCAATGAGAATAATTTGGGGGGTGTCACCACAACATGAGGAAGTATATTACAGGGTCACAGCATTACACGGGGTGAGAACTGTTGGTGTAGGAGGCAGTGGCTCAATTTCATAATGGACTGAAAGGCAGTTCCTCCTGGGATTAGAGGAAGCATGACTCATTAAGTCTTGGATCTCTATTCTAGACCTCTGGGGTAGAGACACGGGGACACATCAGTGAGCTAGGTCAAGGGTAACACTGGGGATTGTAAGGAACTATATCAGACAACATAAAACAGGGCATATTTACTCAAAATTTCTTGTCGGACAAGTTCCATTCAATCAGCTTTCAACTTTTCCTGGAAATATAGAAACTATGATTGTCTTACACCAAGACAACTTTTCATGTTAGAAATCTCCCTGTACCTCAACTTTCACGGGTTTGCAGAGCTTCCTACTCATGTAGCTGTTGGCTTTGCACTCAGTGAGCATAAGCCAAATGCTTACAATCCCAGAAGGAATATTAGAAGTTCTTAGATTAGAAGGTCATCATGAACTACATAGTAACCCTAGGCTACATGAGATCCACTTGAAATAAATAAATAAGTTTGCCAAACTTAGTTGAATAAAGGGTGGCTTTGAAACACAGCATCTTTCTTTCTTTCTTTCTTTCTTTCTTTCTTTCTTTCTTTCTTTCTTTCTTTCTTTCTTTCTTTCCTTCCTTCCTTCCTTTCTCTCTCTCTCTCTCTTTTTCTTTCTTTCTTTCTTTCTTTCTTTCTTTCAAGTTTTAGAGGGGGCAGTTGCATGTGATCTTGGTAGGTGGCAGTATGTAGAATCATTCCTCTGGGGACATCCTGTCTTAGAATATGATGAGGAGGTTAGAATGATGTCAGGGTAACTGGAGAATAGCTTGTGGATGAACCCGGCTTTCCCAGCTCCACCCAAGGGGACCTGCTGCCCAGAGGTTCATCTTTGTTCTTTATGCAGAAGGGGGTACATGGGGCCTCTGGCTTATATTCATGAAGTTTGGAAATTTCATCCTTTCCCCCTACTTGTTATTTTGGTCTGCTTGGTTTCGCAGACCCCTTGGGAAGACACAGTTGTTCAAGTGAGGTTTGGATGACGTCTGAGCCCTTGTCCCACTTGGCTAAGCTGTGGCGTCCAGTGTTTTCCTCTTGAGCAGTTAAGCAGAAATTAAAACCACCTGTAAGATACTGGCTAGTGTCTATGTTGAAGACGGAGAACATGGTCAGAGCACTTTAACTGTGGGCTGCTGGGTCTTCCAAACACATCTCATCTTTTTTTTTTTTTCTAAGCAATAAGCAAGTGGTCACCAATATGTGTCTCCCACTATCTTTAGTATGAGTCCTAATGGGGAGGAGAGATTTAGGGACTTCTTTGCAAGGTCAAGGCTGTGTGTTTAGGCAGTCTAGAGCAGTGGTTGTCAACCTGTGTGTCATGATCCCTTTCGGGGTCAAATGACCCTTTCACAGGGGTCACATATCAGACACCCTGCATATCATGTACTTACATTATGATTCATAACAGTAGCAAAATTAGAGTTATGAAGTAGCAACAGGAATAGTTTTATGATTCGGGTCATCACAACATGAGGAAATGTATTAAAGGGTCACAGCATTAAGAAGGTTGAGAACCACTGCTATAGAGGTTCAGATGGTAGATTCATCCTGGACCCTGAATGAGGAAGTATTTTTGGTAAAAGACAACAAAATATGGGAATGAGAAAGTCAGGCTAAGCTGAGGCCTCCCGTGACTCCATGCAAAAGACCTTCGCACAAATCTCTTAAACATCAGATGGCGGCATCTGTGCCTTTAGGCATGACTTGTGATTGATACTCCATGTTGCCATCTTGAAAGTCTCTATAAGCTTTGAACAAGGGACTGTGTGATCCACAGAGTCCTAAATGAAGGGGAAGTTAATTTCTTTCAAACTCGGTATTTCTAGATGATTTGTTCGCAAAGAAAACCAAGAGTAAACATGCTGATGGGGAAAGATTACCATCTCAGCAGCTCATTCAATATTTCTTTATTTACCGAACACTCTCTGAACATCTGTTCCAAACCAGACATTCTGTGAAGCAGTAAAGAGATAAAACTTGCCTACTGCCAGACACAGAGCTTTGTCACTGTATCCACTGGATGAATTTCAATCAATTTGCTTAATCTCTACCTTCCCAACTATTTTATGGTACAGGAAACTGAGGCTCAGATGTACCAAATATTTACCCAAGGTCACAGAACTTATAAGTAGTGGACCCAAAATGTCAAGCCAGGCAGGCGGAGTGCAAAGCTCTCTCTCAGTCTCTCTGAAATACCGCCTATTTGTCTTCTAAAAATTTGCCTCGTTACCTTTTGTGTTGTTGCCTCTGTTGTGGCAAAATCCCTGATACAAATAACTGAAAGGAGTAAGGGTTCAGTTTGGCTCAGTGCTTCTGAGATTTCTCTCGTAATCTTTGGCTCTACCTATTTGGAGCCCATGGGGAAGTGACATCACTGTGATGGAGCATGAGGGAAAGCAGGCTCATTTGTGGTAGACGAGAAAGAGAGAAAGAGGGAGAGACAAAAAGGTAGATAGATAATAGATAGATAGATAGATAGATATATGGATAGATAGATAGATGGTGGATGGATAGATGATAGATAGATAGATAGATAGATAGATAGATGGTTGATGGATAGATAGATGATAGATAGATAGATAGATAGATGACACAGAGACAAAGAGAGGATGAGTTATGCCTTTCAAATAGGTCACAGCCCCAGTGACCTATTTCTTCTAACTAGGTCTTATCTCCTAAAGTTTTAAGAACCTTCCAAAATAGCACCAGCAGGTAATAAAGTGTTCATTGTATGAGCCTATGGGGGGGGGGTTCTATTCCTGTCCTTGTATTTTCTCCTTCAAATGCTACAGGAATGGCCACTGTCTTATTCTACTAAACTTGGAGCAATCAGTGTATCTGCTCAGAAGCCAGGAACTCCCAAATGATGTGTGGATGCTGTGGGAGAAAAACATAGTTTCCTATCCAGCTGACTGTGGTCTACTGTGAGGCCAGATCACTATGTTTATTGGTGACAGTCATGAAAAACTTGTCAAAGCACCAGCCTAGGCCACCTTTACTGAGTCTTTGTGAATGACTCACAGTCATGGCAATGTCTTCATACATACTCAACAGGTCATCAGCTCCTCTCTGGAACGGATCCTGGAAATCCCCCTGTTGTGTAAATAGATGAGATCCTTAAAAGAATATCCAGTCAATATCAAAACAGTAGATGTGAAATCTAGGGCTTCAGTTAGTATTCTGACACTGAGGACTGCTGTCATGGACAGTCAACACATTTCCAGCCTCATTTCCTATGGCAACTCCAGACTCTTTACCCCAGGCATTGGACAGCATGGTGATTAGTTAGAGACTCAATTGTACCAAAGGTTTTAACGGTCACACTCCCCTAATGAGAAACAACACGAAGACAAGATGTGCCTGGTCCAGAAAGCAGGCCTAGCTGGTAACACCCTTGTAAAGGAGCTCCATAAATAAATAAGCAAGCTTGCCAGGCTGTCTTCTCCTCTGCAAATGAGATGAACCAGCTGGCCTCAGAGAGAAGGCCTGTGTTTTGTTAACTGGAAACATATTATCAAACTCAGTCAATGGACCATAGCCTTGTAATGGATGAAAAAGAGAATTTGGGGTGAGAATTTGTTCAGCAAAGGCCAGGCAGCAGATGTCCTAAGCTTGGCAAGAACGTGTTGTGATGGGTAAAAATAATTAAAAAGAAATCTGGAACTCTCATTTTTAACTTTCCTTATGGGTCTCTTTGACAAAAATTTCAGGGAATTCTATGGAGTGTGTATTGTCAGTATTTTAATCAGCTTCAGCTGTCAAAACTCTTGTAACCCTCCTCTTCTATTTAAACTATATCTTCTAGGCATAAAATAATTAAAGGCGTGGGGCCATACAGTAGCTCAGAGCCCTTGCAATGTGGCAGAACTGTATGGATAAAAGGTATTATTTCAGGAAGTTTTAAATATAAATTTTGTTTTGTCAGAAGGCTGCAGGGCACACATTTTCTATACTGTCAATCTTGATAGTAACAATATTTATATTTCAAATAAAAAGATTAAATTGCAGTCTTACGTGTTTCTGGGTTTTGTCAATTTTTTTTTAAAACCAGCTTATCATGTATCTTGGTATGTCACCAAACTTTTTTTTTCTGACAATACTTTTATTTTATTGAACGGTTATGTCTTTTCCTGTCAATCTCAGGGTTGGAATAAGGAAGGCAGACAGCCCAGCCTCTTGGGTTTGGTTGCTTTTACAAACAAATGACTTGTTGGAGGGTCTGGGAAAGAAATGCAGAATAGGGAAATCAAAAGGGAATAAACAGTGCAGACCATGTGTCCTGTGCAGTTTGAAGGGCTTTGAGCTTTCCACCTGGAGTCCTGTGTGCCTTTTCATCTCCGCAGCGCTCACCTGCACGCAAGGGCCAGGCCAGGTCAGCTGAGCTCCAGGAAGGAGCTTCACTGATGAGTGGCCATGCTGGGGCTGGCTGCTTTGTGTTAGAGCTTGTTAGCTGCTAAAATGCCCATTTGCTCCAGAGGGGCTGAGGCAGCCAGAGGAGTTCTCTAAGCCACAGGAACTGATGAGTCTCAGGGTTAGGGGACTGGCTTAGTGTCAGTCTTTCCATGTTGCTCTCTTTGCAGAGAAGCATGACGGGAAGGAGGGGAGGGAGTAATAAGAGCCTGCCTGTAGGGGTTCTGGACTTGCACACTGTAACATGAAGAGTCCTGCCCTTCAGAATGTGTGTGTGTGTGTGTGTGTGTGTGTGTGTGTGTGTGTGTGTGTGT
>CAJQZJ010032054.1:9177837-9211333 GCA_907164525.1 Lophiomys imhausi | reverse complement strand
TACTTCAGCACATGAAGTCCATCCTATGAGGCCTCTCCCCATACCTATTTCAGCACATGAAGTCCACCCTATGAGGCCTCTCCCCATACCTACTTCAGCACATGAAGTCCACCCTATGAGGCCTCTCCCCATACCTACTTCAGCACAACAATTGCGCAGTCCCATTATATTTCTAAACGCAGGTTTGCTTTCTTTTTGCTAATTCCATGGGGGACTGTCATCATGGCAGAGTCCACAACTCACTGACTGAAGTGTTGACAGATCAAGGGTATGTCCAGTGTACAATGTAAAAGAAGAGACACTCCCCAAAACTCCTGGAGGCGATATTGTTAAACCCCAGTTTCATAACCAGAAACTCACAGGGGTAACAGCCATTAGTGCAGTTTTCCAATAGGTGATTAATAGCCCTGAAATTACCTGCAAAGGAGGGTTTAACTATGGAGAGCCAAAAAAGAAAAAAAGAAAAGCCATTTATAAGCCTAAGTAGTAACATGTCCCCAGGCAGTGTGCAAAGCTCTCCTCCATTGAGACAAGTGTGACACAGCCTATTAGAGTCCACTTCCACCCATCAAATGATGCTCAGGGCTTCCTTGCAAAGCTTAGTAACCTGTGTTGCGAAAAACAAAGAGAAAGGCAAAATAGGAGATAAACACAAAGGCGGTACTGTAATTGGATGAAATCCTAAGACTGTGAACTTGTAGTGTGGAAATGTTCCAGTTAGAAATGTTCCAATTTCTAACAACACCACAAAAGGAAAACACGAGGGTCCTCAGCAAACATGGAAGAGATGGGACCCATAAGCAAACCACCAGAAAGGAACACAGACTAGTTCTAATGGGGCCCTAGAAACTAGTTAAAGTTGCCAAACTCTGCACAATTGCCTGTGGGAAGCCTGGTCTGAGTACTTACCTAGTCGCAGGCCCTTTCTGGCCCCAAAATGAGATATTCTGAGTCAGATACGCTCTGAACAGAGAAATCCTGTCTTGAAAAACAAAAAATAAATAATAAACTAAATTTATTCAATCAATAAAAAAAATGCCACAAGTGCAAGGGGGAAAAAAGTGAAAGTCGCTCTGGTCCTAAAATCTTGATCAGGGATCGGAGTGTAGAGTTTCTGCTTTTAACATATATAAGGTGTAAGGACCAATCCCAGCATATGAACTCACACATGCACATGCACATACATGCACACCTCCCCTGCCAATAACTAAAAGACTATTAAAGTCAGGCTTAAGTAGGAAATTTATCTTTCTATTAGGACCACATTAAAAAAATTAACATAGAAAATGAAGATTCAGTGTTTTTTTGGTAGGGAGTGGAGTGGGAGGAAAAGAGTCAACAGGAAAGAATAGGGTGGGAGCAATGTGCAGAAACTGAAGTCTATCATGAACTGTTATTGACAGTTGCAGCAAATTAATCAAGAAGCTTGCTGGCTTGATGATAAGGAAGCTGTCACTCTCCCTGCTGAGACTGGCACGCCTCACGACATGGGTATAATTGATGTCTATTCCATGATATCCAGATCTGTCCCAGAATTGGGGTGAGAACAGCTGATAGAAGCATCAGACTTAGACATAGAATGCTGGGGGGGGGGATGCAAATGGTCACAGATGTTCTCAGATAAAATAAGATTTTTTAACTTATTAAAAGCTGTTTGACAGATGCCACATTTAACAAAGGAATGGCTCTGCCAGGGTGCGTGTGTTGGCTTGGGAGGTGTATCTGAGTTAGGTTGGGCTTTGAGTAAGGACCCTCAATAAAAGTAAAAGGCAACCACCACAACCCCAGTGTAATTTTGTATAAGGACAGTATGGCTTCTCCAAAGAAATCTTGCCTTTTTTATGGGCAAAGTATAAATGTTTGTTCAGAGGGAGTCACCTCTCTTTTAACTTACAATGAGTGTATCAGCTAAAAGAAGATGCTGTACTCAAACGGTCAGATCCTTTGCCCATACTGAATTTTGTAAGGTCTTGAATTCTGAGGTAACAGAAAAGACAAAAATGGGAGATGGAACCATGCCGACCACACAGAGAGCCTTTCCATATGAACTCTCTGTCACAGGTACACCAGCAGCAATGGGCTATATGGGATTGCCAAAGGGAGTCACAGGTGGCACTCGAGGCAGGAAACCACACAGAAGGTCCACTTGGGATGGTAATAGAGGACATATGCTGAAGGTGATAGGAGGCCAACTCTGATCCGCCACCCATCTTTGTAAATAAAGTTTCATTGACACACAGCCAAAAGCTTCTTTCACATACTACCTATGGTTGTGTGTGTTAGCAATGGCAAAGATGAACCCCTATGCAGAGATTACAAGGCCCACCGAGTTAAAATCTTTACTCTCTGCCTCTTTGAGGAAAAACCACAAACCGATGAGCCATGCTATAGGGTTTCACCTTCAGAGCCATCTCTCTGTTAGGAATACCTTCCTCCCTGCCAAGATAGCAACTTGAATATGCTTTAATCCACGGCTCCATATACTTTCTCTTCTTTCAGCAAATGTTTATTAAGCCCCCTCTCACTCCACCAAACTTTTATTTTCTTCTTGTAGATACTTGAAATGTATACAGCTTCTTTAATCAAAGCATCTAATGTCCTGGCTGGAAAGATGACTCAGCAGTTAAGAACACATACAGTATTCATGACAGGGGGTCAAAACTTCCTACAACTCCAGCCATGGGGTATTCAACACCACTTTCATAAGTAGCTGCACTCCTGTGCACATACAGTCATGCATGCATACACACAATAAAAAAATAAAAATAAATCTTAAAAAAATGCTTCATTTATGTCGAGTACTTGGTTTTTATTCTCATTCTTCCCAAGATGTCTGGGATGAATATTACTGCTGGGAACTAGCTTAACTTTACTAAGTTTTTTCTGTGTATGGTAAACTCAGTGGCAACCCCTTGGTTTGCAGCATAGAACACCAACCCTTGTAGATGTGTTGTCAGTTGTCAAAACTCGTAATCAGAGAATGACAGGTTACTTAATGAAACCTAGATTTCTTTTTCTTCCAGAAACAAAGTTCTTAGAGTGTTCTCAGAGTGCTTCAATGCCACTCAATACATTCCTCTACATGATACTCTCTGACCTAGTTGGCAGAGGGAGAGCACAGGGTTAGCAGCTGCTTCTGAGAACCATGTGTTTTAACCTAAACTCAGCCTTGCCTGGCTGTCGGCTCAGAGGCTGTGTCTAATGCTCATCTTATGAATGATGTGGTCTCTCCATAGTGATGCCGGGAAAGCCACCTCATGATTGGCCACCACACTCCGCAAATGTTTATTTTTCTCTCACATGAACAAGGACAAAATGGATCAGTGTCATTGTTCCCAAATAAAGGACAGAACCCAGTTACTTACTATCCCCTCTCTCACAGCTTTCCCCTAGGAGCCATCTTCAAAGTTCTCACTGGGCACTTCATTTCCCAAACTTTCAATGGCTGCCTCTCATGACTCAGACTCCTGACACATCTTAGCTCTCCAGCCTGAGTTTTCCATTCCGGTTCTTTCCAAAGTTGAGGACACAGAAGCTGTTTAGACAGCAGATAAAGTTTGTTTGACAAAGCAATTTTAAGCCCAAAAAGGCCCAATCAGCCCCCTGAGGCAAACACCTCCCAGATCAATCTCCGTGTAGCTGGATGGCCGGTTCTGTTACATCCCTGTCAGCGTTCTTGGATCCACAGAGCAGAACTTCCGCCCTCTCCCCAAACCTCCAAGATCTCTTCTTTCAGAGGAAAAGAACAGAAATCAACGAGAAAGCAGGACTCTAAGCCATGAATCAATGAAGCTCCCCAAGAGAGGAGTGAGACTTTAGATGTTCTGATATTCATTACATCCACACCCAACAGAACACTTACTGCATTACTTTTTTTCTTTTTATTACTTTTATTGATGTAGAACAGGAGGCATACTTACCAAGGTATGCGTGTAGAGGTCTGAGGACAAACCAGGAGGAGTCAATTCTCTCCTTCCTCCACATGGGCAACCATGTTCTAAAATTTATGTTCTGTGTTTCCCCTCTTTAAATAGATGATGTGCATTTGTGGAAATCATTCCAACCACAGCATTAAAAGGGAGCTTGATAGTCTGTAGAGAGAATCTCTTGTGTTGGATGCATCACCTGCCAATAAAAAGCTGATGGCCTATGGCTGAGGCAGAAAAGAGGAGGTGGGAGTTTCAGTAGGAGAGAGAATTCTAGGATAGAGACTCACCCAGGAACTCTGAGGGAGAAGACACATGAAGGGGTAACTAGCTATGTGGCAGTACTTAGATTAGAATAAATGGGCTAAAAAGTAATGAGTTAGATGGGGAAAATGCCTAGCTATATGGCCTATGTGTTTGTAAATATAATAAAGTCTCAGAGTTGTTATTCTGAGAGCTGGGGCAAGGGTGAAAAAACATGAGATTACAGAAAACAACCTTACAACAATAGTCCAAAAGAAATTCACTCCCTGATTGGATCATCATCAGTGGATTTTTCTTTGTTTTCTTTCTGGACAGGTCTGGCTGGCCTAGAACTTGCTATGTAGATGATGCTGGCCTTAAACTCACAAAGATCCACCTGCCTCTACCTCCTAAGTGCTGGGGTTAAAGATGTGCACCACCATGCCTGGTATCAGCAGACATTTTAAAGCTTTTTTTGTTTGTTTGTTTTGTTTTGTTTTCCTGAGACAGGGTTTCTCTGTGTAGCCCTGGCTGTCCTGGACTCACTTTGTAGACCAGGCTGGCCTTGAACTCACAGAGATCTGCTTGCCTCTACCTCTCACCTCCCGAGTGCTGGGATTAAAGGCCAGTGGCACCATGCCTGGCTTTAAAGCCTTTTTTAATGTTCCAAGATGACTTTGGTTTTCATTGATGACAAAATAGGCTTCCAGCCTGCCTGTGGTTCTCTTTTGACCTTGTCACGACCTAACAATATATCACATTGCCAGTTTTGATATGATGGACACCCTTAGGGAAGTCGGTAGAGAGTTGATGGGGGACTAGGGCAGAATGATGAAGAGAGCTCTCCTCTTAGATGATGGTGCCTTGATTTGGAATGTCAAGATGGATTTGGGGAGCGCAGGACACTCTAACTGTGCCTCTTGGCTTGGGACCTAACAGGCCTGTGCTCATGTCCAGGGGTAGTTGAGTGTTCTAAGCTCCTTCGTGAGTTTCTAGAATTCTTTCCTTCACCTCTAACATGTGTCATGAGTTTGTACTGTAAAGGAGCCTTGACAATGCCCAAGGATTGAACTACAATTATGAAGCAACACTGACTATTTAGGAAGGCGGCCCAGGACCACAGTGTGGCTCAGGCCCAGCACAACCAGAAGGTTGGAAAAGCTTGATTTGAGCCTGCTCATTTATCCTCACAACTCTACCATATTTCTTTCCTCTCACATCTTCAGTTTTGAAGTGCACAGATAGGAATATTCAAACATCAGCCATTTCTTTGCAATCCATTTGTGATCTAACTAATATTTATTTTTTTAATAATTTCTTTCAAATAGCCTGCTTGTTTTAGGCCTATTACTACTTTGTCTTATTCTAACTATTTATATATGAATTAAACATACATGCAGATATGTAATAATGTTAAACAGAAAGTTGGTACATCAGTTAAATCTCCTGGGTAGCAACTGATCTTTGGATATGCAGGAATGGGGTGCTCTCAGTCCTTTCTAGAGAACTCCATGAGGTGGTAAAATGTCTCTGCACTGTCCAAATATCAGCCTCTAAGTCATGCACAGCTGTTAATACCCAAAATGCCTCAAATAGAACTTTGACATAGAATCTTTACATTTAATTTTCATTAATGTAAATTATAATTTAAACAACCACATGGATTAGCCACTTTTACACGGCTCTGACCAAATACCTACAGGGACAAATTAAGGGCGGGAGGATTTATTTATTTTTGCTCATGGCTTCAGAGAATACAGTCCATCATGGTAGAGACTGCATAGTGGTAGGGGCATGAAGCGGCTGACTGTGTCAGGTCAACATTAAGACTGGAAGCAGAGAGCTTGCGTGGGGTTGTGATACAGAAGGCCCTACCCCAGCTTCTCATTTCCTCCAGTCTGGCACTATTCCTAAAGGTTCTATCATGTCCTAAAACTGTGCTGCCAGCTGGGGACCAAGGACCCACATAATGAGCTGGGATGTGGTTGGGGACATTTCATACTCAAATTATAATGTGCCCCTTGATGGGCAGCAAATACATCAGCCGACACAGCTCTAACAGGAGCTCCGAGCTGTGGGCCAGACGCTGTGTGAGTGCTTTATCGTTTTACATAGTGTTTTATCTAGTCTTTTCTAAGACTCCAAAAGATAAATTGACTTAATCCTATGGTAGGCATGGGTCGAGGAGGGGTATTTCCCATTGCATATTTAAATATAGAAATGAGGCCATCTTCTTTTATTTACAGCAAAAGAAGAAAGAGAGAGAGAGAGAGAGTAGAGAGGGAGGGAGGGAGAAAGAGCTGCTAGTGAGCAAGCTGTTACCCAATCCCAACTACATTCAAGATTTAAAAGGTTGACATTTCTGTTTTTTTCACATCCTTCTTTTCAAACACCCAGCCCTCCTCATTAACCAGATATCTTTATTCTCTAAATATTTACCACCCAAATGAAATTTACAGTTTAATTTGCTGTATAAAATCATTTATTGACTGATAAACCTCATTACTAAACCCCCAGCACAGCCCCTGGTACTCCCAACAGTTTTAATTCGTGTAGCAGCAGGCTACTCCGAGAGAAAAACAATCCTGTCAAATTAACGGCAGGGGGTCTAAATTATTCAAATACACTAAATCCATGCAGAACCGTTCCCCTGCTCATAATTTTTCTGTCGGAGCCAACAATTAACTGGCAATATTCTAACTTAAACAATGACAGCCATTCTAAAAGAATTCTGGGAACAGGGTTCATTCCACCTTCCCATGTTCCCATGTGTCTTTCTGCTGCTGGGGGCACCCAAAGATTGACCTCGGAAGGAGCTCATTTAAGTGGCTTTCTCTGCCAATGCTTCTCACCTCTGTTGAGCTCAGGGTCTCCTTAGCCTTTTTTTTCTGTCCTGCAGGTCAGAGGCTACTGTTTGGACATCAAGATGCGTGTCTATGTCCCTAGTGTCTACAGCAGGTGTGTGTTAGGCTGCAATTAGCTAATTGCCTGTGTTTCTCTCTGCTTCTGGGAGAAGGGGGGGGGGTGGCTTCCAGTTTCTGCTCTGCAACAGCAACCAAACTAATTACCAAGTTGCTGATTTGGAAGACATGCCCACCTAATTCAACCTGTGAGACAGAAAATACCCAGAAAAAAAAAATCTGAGAAAGTGATCTTAGCTTCAGAACAACACCTTCAAGGCAAAAAAAAAAAAAATCATTCCCATTGAATTGAATCTCAGACATGGCTGAATGGCCGTGGCTGTGGGTAGTCCCTGTGTTTTCATCTAATTCCCTATAGGCTGTGAGCCTTAATAATGATGAATTTCTGCTTATGACACCCAATGCCAAAGTTCTTAATGGGGTGGAGTAGGGGGCTAAGGAGATAACTCAGTAGATAAAGGGCCTGTAGTGCAATGATGAAGAAATGAGTTAGATACCCAGGAACCACTGCTAAAAGTAATTTTCAAAATTTGGCATCTGTTAATACTAGATGGAGAAAGAAAGATTCCTAGGATTCTTGTCAAATTGGTGAGGTACAGGTTTAGGGAGAGACCTTGTTTCAAAAACTAAAGTGAAGAAACATTGAGGTAGGTATTCAACACACAGATACACACACACAGACAGACAGACACACACACAGACAGACACACACACACAGACACACACACAGACAGACACACACAGACACAGACACACACACAGACACACCACATCATGCAATGGTGATTGTAACTTCATACATGTATTCATTTGTTACAATAAATTGAATGCTGTCTGTTAGCATTCGTGGTACCCAGGAGCATCAAGGCACTAAATACATGAAGAGATGCTAAGTGAAGGACACCACGGCAAAAAAGCAATCATGAGCAGCCCTGAAGGTCAGGGTTGGTGCGAACGTACGAGCAGGAGCACCCCAAGAATTCTGTTACAGACACATACAAACACACCCAGACTCACACAACTAGAATCTCTGTGATGAACACAGAAACAGGCTCTGTAAAGGCTGCTCAGCTTCTTCTTAGCACTTTTGGGTTTGAGAACATCTGTTTCTCTTTTGCCAGATGATGGCTACAGATTAGAGAGTGCCAGGCACCCAGGGCCTTAATCACATGCCAGTGCTGATAGTGCAGTGAAAACACCCAACGGGTTTAGGCAGGGGCACCTTGGTAGCACACAGGGTCCCTATCAGAGGCAGCACAGAGCTGAAGATGTGAGGCAGGGCTTGGGATGAGTCTATCTGCTTGCAACAGCGCCAAGGTTCCTCTTTGTATTTTCATTAGATCTGAGTAGACCAATCCATGGTGTTCATGGGGCCATTTCCCCTATTTTTAGAGTTTTATTTGTTCTATTAAATGTTTTATCTTATAGTACTTATGGGAAATTTGTAAAGATAGTATAGAGTCTTCTATATAGTACACCCAACTGTCTCTACTTAACATTGTATATTGCTTTGTGAGTTACTGTGCTCGGTGCTTTGATGAGATATCTGACAAAGCAGTTTGAGGAAGGAAGATTTTATTTGAACTCACAGTTCAAGGATAGAGTCCATCCTGGTGGGACAGTCAGGAGGGCAGGGACAGGAAGCAGCTCATCACTGCATTCACAGCCAAGAAGGAGATAATAGTGGTGTTCAACTTGCTTTTTTCTTTTTAATTCAGTCTGGTACCCCAGTCCATGGGTTGGTGTTATGTACCAGTGGGATAATTCTTCTTGCATCAGTTAACCAAACATAAAAAGCCCTTCACAGGTATTCTCAGGTGTGTCTCCTAGGTGATTCTAGATCCTGGTCAAACTGAAGTATTAACCATCACAACCACTGTGATACATTTGTGACAGTTAATGAATCTCTATACCAGGGTGATTTCCTTAGTTTTTATGGTCATATCCATGTTCTATCAATAATGATACATTTAATATATATATGTATATATTACTTAATGCAATTATTACATAATAGTACATACATAATAAATAGAAGTATTTATAGTTATTAATATATTATATACTTTATATATTTATATGAATTTATGCATGAGTCCATATTAATGCTTTCAGTAACAACCCATAATCTTATGGATCATTCCAACTTTCCCTTCTGGCTCTCTATCACCTTCCAACCACAACAGTAAGAAGACTAGCCTCTATCACCTCCATCCATTTATTTATTTATTTGTTCAATCTTGGTGTTTAAATATCTATCTATCTACCTACCTACCTAACTATCATCTATCTATCCATCTACCTATCATCTTATTTGTATCTATATGTCTATCATCTATTAATAGTTTCCTAATTAACTTGAACCCTGATGTAACTCCATTTTGATATAATGTCTCTTTATAACCAGGAGAATGTCTCTGGCCCCAGGCATATGTTGGTTACAAGCTTTCAGGAACTCCTTGTACATTAGAGATGCAGTTACTGGCCTGGACCCTGTCTTCTTTTCCCACTCCAGTTCTTTTAGACAATAGCTCATCATGTATTGGCAACAGCCCCAGAGTTTGACCCTAGGTCTGTATCAGCTTCTCTCAGCAACCTGGACCACACTAGAGCACTGAAAGCCATTCAGAACTAATCCATTCACAGGTCTATGCTAAGGACATGGTTACTGGGGTGAAGAGTGACCCAAGTCATTCTGTAATAAACTGGGGGGGGGGGAAGCCTGGATCCTTGTTCCATTCATTATTGTGACTTATCTGAGTGTCATCAAATGAGATGCTGCAGTGTCTCAGAGAGTAGAAGTTTCTCTGTGGCTGGGACAGCTGACATAGCTTCTCAAAGTGGGTGACCATTCAACTGAGCCCTGAAGTATCTATTGAGTATTCATGGGCAGGCTGGATGCCGAAGACTTAAAGCGGGAGAAGAAAATACAAGGCTACTGATCTCCTGGAGACCCCAGCTAAGCAAGGGAGTAAGACATTTAATAGCATAAGTGACTGGTAATCAGGTGGGGATAAGAAGTGAGTGCCAGCCCTGATATTCTGCCTTCAAGCATTTCCTTTATTTCTCAAGTCTCTGCCTATACCAAGTTCATGTGGGAAGATCTCTGGGAATATTTCAAAGCCCCTAGCTCACTCAGAGCTCTGTGCCTAATACGTGTGCATCAGTCAGAGGGGGAGGGGAGGGGACTAGGATCCCATTGGGACCACATGCATTTGATCCTTTTTTATATGGAAATGTGACTTTAAATAATATTTTGTAATGACCTGCATTACAGTTAGGGGATATCTCTTGATGATTAAGCTTTCTCTCTGCAATTATGACAGCCTAGTGATCTTGTTAATTAATGCCAAAGAGGGTTTTTCAGCACCTCATTAAAGGTTTTCCCTTTTCAGGACACCCAATGCTCTGGTGCACAAGCAGAGGCAGAGGAAGCCATTTGTGTGTGGGTGGAAGAAACCCATCCTTTGATCCTCCACTTCTTCCCTCTGTCCTCATCTCACTTTTTATAGCATTCAGCCCTTGCTTTATGTTCTTCTTCAGCTCTCTTCTCTTCTTTTTATCCTTTTATTCCAAAATATAGTTGCTTCTGGTTCTGAAATATTTTAAATACACTATTCAATGCTCAATTCTGGAAGGATAGTTTAGCATTTTATTTATTTACTTTCTGCATTTATTTATTTGCGTGTGTGTGCATGTGTGTGTTTAACGTGCCTCTTTCTGTGAGTGTGTGGAGGCCAGAAGTGGACACTAGTTATTTTTATTTTATAACCCTTTACCTTACTTTTTGAGACAGGATCTCTCATTGAACTCAAAATTTAGGCTGACTGGCGATCAAGCTTTAGCATAGATCTTATCCTTGCCCTCAGTGCTGTGGTTACAGACATGTTCTCTTGAGTCTGGCCTTTACAGGTGAATGTGGACTAGAATCCTAGCTTTTATGCTTACAAGGCAAACCATCTACCAGCTGAACCAGCTTTCTAATCTTTCTAAGCCATGATTTTTTTTCCCAATACCTTCCGTTGGATGCATTTTGGCTGAGAATCTTTATTGTTTCAAGCTCTTTTCTAAATACTAGCAAATGGTTACCAAAGTAACATCTTTGTTTTGTCCAATAAAAATAACCACAGATGTAATTAATGATGGTTGAAGGGTCCAGAGTGTTTTGTTAATGCTGTCTACCTTATTGCGGAGGATTGACAGATTATTGGCAGTCAATGTCCTGAAAAGCAAATCATAATCCCTTCTTACTTTGTAAAAACATACTGTTTTATTATAATCTAGACACGGCCATCATTCACACATTCCTCATGGCTGCTTTGGTGCTGCCCCAATGGCTGAGCAGGTACACTGAAGACACTTTTGGCCCATAAAGCCTAAAACATTCGTATGTCGTTCTTTACAAACTTCTCTGACTCTGATAGCTTCTGTCATTGGAGATTCTGATGTCCACGATGTACCCAAACTATGAAAGCAGCCATGCTTAATTTTCTTTCACCTTTCCTGTACCCAGTGCATTGATCTTAGAATAGCCCCTCAATTCATTTTTTCTTGTAATTTGAAGGGAGGGTCTCACTGTGTAACCCTGTCTGATCTGGAGCTCCCTATGTCGACCAGGCTGATGCTGTTCTCACAGAGACCCACCTGATTCTGCCTACTGGGAGCTGGGACTAAGGATGTACACCACAATACCTGACTCAATTCACTTTTTAAAAATGAATTAATTTGGGAGCATTTCCCCTGTTAACATTTCTCTGTTAATGTACTCTTTCTCTGATTGATGTGACATAAGTCATCTCTGTAATTTGTGCCTTTTGGCTAGGTTTTATAGTAGAGCCAAACATAGGACTCCCAGAAGTTGTAATCCAGCTCACTTGGCCACTGTGAAAACTTTCAAAAAGGGCCTAGACATGTGGAGCCCAAGTCTCTTACAGTGAGAGAAGAAGATTGCCTGGTTTCTTTTTCTTTTTTTTTTTTTATAAGTACTTTATTATTTTTTTCTTCAAGTTACATCTCAGTCACAAACCCTTCCCTATTCCCCCTTCCTGTCCCACCCTTTCACCCTCTTCCCCCCCAACAGCTTCTCTTTTCATTCCAACAAATGGTTCTTTCTCTTATAACAGTAAATTCTATACAAAACAGCAGAATTAAATATGCCACATTTATGAGAGTTAAATGGCCCAATATACCTTCCCAATGTCCAGTTCATACATATTTGGCCCCTGACTTTAACCTTCTACCTTCTAACCATCTCCATGAGTTTAAAGTTCTATAACTGACTTAGTTTTCATACTAACTTGCATCACTATTATAACCATCTTCTTAGATATAGAACGCCCTCTTGATTCCTAAACAACTCAAAATTTAGCTATGAGACTCAAGCTGTATATTCTTCAACCACCTCAGAGAGCTGAGAAGGATAAATATATCTGATTATATAGGAAGTGCAGGGCCTGCAGCTTCCAATACTAAGAAATGACAAACCAGTGACTACCTGGACAGTTCCCATTTTCTCTCCATACATTCCAGCATCAGTCTTCAGCCTTTTGGTCCTGTTTCTCTAACAGACATTTATTGTAGAGCAGGGATTATGAAGGACTAACCTACCCTGTCTTGGCAGAGCTAGGCTGTCGACTTCCCTGCTACCAAGTTTTGTCCTTTTTGGACAGCAGTCTGTCTGCAGTTGAAGCAAGGAGTTTTTACATGCCAAGAGATAGGCTTGCCACTCATTCAACCATCTCACACTGGAGATTCTTCGATGCTTTTCTTCTACCTGGAGTAGAATAGGGGGTGCTGTCAGGAGCTGATATGTCTCGATATCAAAAAAAAATCTTAATTTAAGATAACGTCTTTGAATGCCATATTCTGCAGATCTCTTGGGGTTTTTGAAGATGCCCTATCTATCTCTTGTATTTAGATAAGCAAATGTTGCTTGTCTCTTAACAACTTGATTACTGAGTAGCTTAGAGAATATCTGTGATAGACTGTCATAGTAGCTAACAAGGTGACATGCATGCATGACTAGGAGTTTGTTTTTCTTAATTATCCTAAACAGTTTAAGACGGTTGGTATCAAGAGGCCAGAGCTTCACATTTCATTTTTAAGTATCTCTAGGTACGATACCATTAGGAAGCGTTACCTTAAATTTTGTAACAATATACAAAGATCTATTCAAATGTGGCTAAATATACTCTTAATTTTGTATCAATATACAAAGATCAATGCCTATGCGGCCCAATACAATCTTAATATTGTGTCCATATACAAGGGTCAATACCATTGTGGCCAACTATAATCTTAATTTTGTATCAATATACAAATATCAATACCGACATAGACCAATACAATCTTATTTTTGCACAATAAACAGTGGTCAATACCACTTTAGCCAAATATACTATTAATTTTGTATCAATACACAAGGGTATAAGGGCATATTCAATAATGTGACCCTTCTTCTTGATCCTTCCTGTGCTGTCTATGTCTCAATTTTTTCTCAAGTCCGTGCATTCCTACATAGGAGATAAAGAAGGATACAGAAAAGGGAAAGAAGGGATACCCTGGGTCTAACCTCCAAAACCCATTAAACAGGACCATTTAACAACTTGTAATCTCTTCCCCTAAGTAACAGAGTTTTCAGTTGTCCTTCAAATAACCAAAAAAAGGGGGGGGGGCGGAGAAACACCCTCCCCACCCTCTGGGTATGGGACGTCGCTCTCTTAAAATGGCTTCCTGCTGATTTGGGTCGTAGTAAACCTGTTTGGGGCCCAAACCAAAATGGAAAAATGGTTAAAAATGTTAATACAATCCTTTTATGTTCAGTCCTTCTGTTCTCAGCTGTTTAGATGTCCTAAGGAGTTTGTAGGCAGAAGCTGAACTTCCAGACTTTACTGAGGTTCTGGCTGGGGCATTGTGTAGAGCTGAACGGTCTTAGCGATATTGAGTTGTTGTGGTTGTAGGCTTTTGATGGAGACAGCTATTGAGGGAGTCTGTCAGGCTGAATCATCTGGGTCACTTGTCTTCTTTTGGTGTCTGATTCTGATTTCTGCTGAGGTTTCCGTTGTCCAGTTGTCCCTGGGTTCCTTGAATGGATGCTTTGATTCTCCTGGAAAGATAAGAACAGAGCCCTGCCCTAATCCTCACTCAGGGACAATCGCCCTCTTTTTTTTTGGGGGGGGGTAGGTAATATTTCTCCTGAAGCAAATTTGGTTATTGACCATATATAAAGTGTTATCTTTCAATCTGGTTTAAAGAAGAAATTGTTTTGTTATTTTGGAGCTAAACCAGCTTTAGTGTATTTATTTTGAGGTCTCGAAGGACAATTTGTTTGTGTTGTGTGGGCCTTTTGTAAGTAGCTTTTAAACTTAGGTCCTTCCAAATCCTATGTGTGTGTCTCCGCCTTCTAATTATTGGGATCCGAGACCTGTGGTTCCCATCTGAGGGGATTAAAGATATGTTCCACCACTCCTGGATCGAAGTTTTTCTTTATTTAGAGTTTGTTTTGTATCAGGCTGACCTTGAGCTCTGAGATCTGCCTGTTTCTGTCTCTAGTGTGTTGGGGTTAAGGGTGTACTCTTCTTGAATGATGGGATTAAGGGTGTGTACCCTCACAACCCTTTTCCGTGTAACTCTAGAATTTATAAGTCCACTAACTCTATGGTGCTCCTCCCGTCTCTGCTGAAGTTAAAGGCATGGGTTAACACCACATTTCTCCTGTATTTTACCTTAGCTCTACGTTTTTTCGACACTTGGAGGTTCATAAAACCAGGTTGAATGGCTGTGTCCTTTATTTTATTTACAGTGTTTTAACATTGTTACCTGCTTTTTTTTAAATTAGTAAATTTATTTGTTTGTTGCTACAGGTTACATCCATGACATATTGTCCTCTTTTCCCGCTTCCCAGCCACACCTTCTCATGCTCTACTCCCTGACCCTTCCATCTTGATCCTCTGGGGTGGAGTGTCCCTGCATACCAGTCTCTCACCACAGATCAGGAGTCATATGAGGGCCGAGAGCCTCTTCATACACCGGGGGCCTACGAGGCAGTACTGCCAGTGAAAGGTGTCTCCTTGCTACGGGGGGAAAACTAAAAAAAAAAACCAACAGACACACAAACCCACAAAAACAAAGAACAACAACAAAAAAGAGAGGAAAAAGAAAGAGAAAAAAAAGAGGGAAAGGAAAAAGAAAAAGAAATGAAAACAAAGAAAAAAATTTATGTCCATGTTCCTTTTGGTGTGTTGGTTGTAGTACAGATATCCTGTACGATTTAGCTAAAATCCTACTATAAGTGAATAGATGCCATGTGCATCCTTCTGAGTCTGGGTTAGCTCACTCAGGATGAGCTTCTCTAGATCCATCCATTTGGTTGCAAATTGCATGATTTCATTGTTTCTTATAGCTGAGTAATATTCCATTGTATAGATGTACCACAATTTTTTAATCCATTCTTCAGTTGAGGGACATCTGGGTTGTTTCCAGTTTCTAGCTATTACAAATAAGGCTGCTATGAACATAGATGAGAAGACTTCCCTATGTCTCCGTGAGGTGTCCTTTGGGTGTATACCCAGAAGTGGTATGGCTGGGTCCTGAGGCAAAGTTATTCCAAGGTTTCTAAGATATCTCCAGACAGACCTCCATAGTGGTTGCACAAGTCTGCACTCCCACCAGCAATGGAGGAGGGTTCCCCTTTTTCCACACCCTCGCCAGCATGTGCTGTCATTTGAGCTCTTTATCTTAGCCATTCTGACAGGTGTGAGATGGAATCTCAGGGTCGCCTTGAGTTGCATTTCTCTGATGATTAAGGATGTTGAACATTTCTTCAGGTGACTCTCGGCCATTAGGGATTCCTCCTTTGTGAATTCTCTATTTAGCTCTGTCTCCCATTTTTTGATTGGATTATTTGGTTTCTTGGCATTTAGTTTCTTGAGTTCTTTGTAGATTTTAGATAATAGCCCTCTATCAGATGTGGGGTTGGTGAAGATTTTCTCCCAGTCTGTAGGCTGCCGTTTTGTTCGAATGACAGTGTCTTTTGCCTTACAGAAGCTTTTCAGTTTCATGAGGTCCCATTTATTGATTGTTGATCTCAGGTCCTGAGCTGTTGGTGTTCTGTTCAGGAGGTTGTCACCTGTGCCAATGAGTTCGAAGGTTTCTCCTACTTTTTCTTCTAGTATCTTTAGTGTGGCTGGCCTTATGTTGAGGTCTTTGATCCACTTGGAATTAAGTTTTGTACAAGGTGATAGGTATGGGTCTAATTTCATTCTTTTACAAGTGGACATCCAGTTGGACCAGCACCATTTGTTGAAGATGCTGTCCTTCTTCCATTGTGCGGTTTTGGCTTCTTTGTCAAAGATTAGTTGGCCATAGATGTGTGGGTCCATGTTTGGGTCTTCAATTCGATTCCATTGATCCACTGGTCTGTTTCTATACCAGTACCATGCTGTTTTTATTATTATTGCTCTGTAGTACAGCTTGAAATCTGGGATGGTGATACCTCCAGATGCTTTTTTCATTGTACAGGATTGATTTAGCTATTCTGGGCTTTTTGTTGTTCCATGTGAAGTTGAGTATAGCTTTTTCCAAGTCTATAAAGAATTGTGTTGGTATTTTGATAGGAATTGCATTGAATCTATATATTGCTTTTGGAAGAATAGCCATTTTTATTATGTTGATCCTACCTATCCATGAGCATGGGAGATCTTTCCATCTTCTAAATGCCTCTTCCATTTCTTTCTTCAGGGGCTTGAAGTTCTTGTTGTATAGGTCCTTTACTTGCTTGGTTAGAGTTACCCCCAGGTATTTTATATTGTTTGTGGCTATTGTGAAGGGGGTTGTTTCCCTTATTTCTTTTTCGGTATGCTTGTTTGTTGTATAAAGAAGGGCTTCTGATTTTTTTTGAGTTAATTTTGTATCCAGCCATCTTGCTGAAGTTGTTTATCAGCTGTAAGAGTTCTTTGGTGGAGTTTTTGGGGTCGCTTATGTATACTAACATATCATCTGCAAATAGGGATAATTTGACTTCTTCATTTCCAATGTTTATCCCTTTGATTTCCTTTAGTTGTCTTATTGCTCTAGCAAGAACTTCAAGTACTATATTGAAGAGATATGGTGAAAGTGGACATCCTTGTCTTGTCCCTGAGTTTAGAGGAAATGCTTCAAGCTTCTCTCCATTTAATTTGATGTTGGCCACTGGCTTGCTGTATATTGCCTTTATTATTTCTAGGTATGGTCCTTGTATGCCCGTTCTCTCCAGGACTTTTAGCATGAAGGGGTGTTGGATTTTGTCAAATGCTTTTTCTGCATCTAGCGAGATTATCATGTGGTTTTTTTCTTTCATCTTGTTTATATGGTGAATTACATTGATAGACTTTAGTATATTGAACCATCCCTGCATTCCTGGGATGAAGCCTACTTGATCATGATGTATGATATTTTTTATGTGTTCTTGAATTCGGTTTGCTAGTATTTTATTAAGTATCTTTGCATCTATGTTCATGAGGGAGATTGGTCTGAAGTTCTCTTTCTTTGTTGGGTCTTTGTGTGGTTTAGGAATCAGAATGACAGTGGCCTCATAGAATGAGTTTGGCAGTGTTCTTTCTATTTCTATGTGGTGGAAGAGTTTGAAGAGTAATGGTGTTAGCTCCTCTTTGAAAGTCCGGTAGAATTCCGTGCTAAAGCCATCTGGCCCTGGGCTTTTTTTGGTTGGGAGATTATTAATGACTGTTTCTATTTCCTTGGGTGTTATTGGGCTGTTTAAGCTGTTAATCTGATTTTGATTTAGTTTTGGTAGGTGGAATTTATCGAGGAAATTGTCTATTTCACTTAGGTTTTCAAATTTGGTGGAGTATAGATTTTTAAAGTAGGACCCGAATATTTTCTGGATCTCCTCAATGTCTATTGTTATTTCTCCCTTTTCATTTCTGATTTTGTTGATTTGGGTTCTTTCTCTTTGCCTTTTAGTTAATTTGGCTAGGGGTCTGTCTATTTGGTTGATTTTCTCGAAGAACCAACTCTTGATTTCATTGATTCTTTGTATAGTTCTTTTTGATTCTAAGTTGTTGATTTCAGCCCTAAGTTTGATGATTTCCTGCCTTCTGCTCCTCTTGGGTGAGTTTGCTTCTTTTTTTTCCAATTCACCCAGCTTAGCTGTTAATTCACTAATATGAGCTGTTACAATTTTCTTTTTGAATGCACTTAGTGCTATGAACTTTCCTCGTAGCACAGCTTTTATTGTATCCCATAGGTTTGGGTATGTTGTGTCTTCATTGTTGTTGGATTTTAAGAAGTCTTTGATTTCCTTCTTTATTTCTTCCCTGACCCAGTGGTCATCCAGTAAGGAGCTGTTCAATTTCCATGTGTGTGTAGGCTTTCTGTTGATTCTTTTGCTGTTGAAGACCAGCTTTATTCCGTGGTGGTCTGATAAGATACAAGGGGTTATTTCAATTTTCTTGTATCTATTGAGACTATCTTTGTGTCCAACTATGTGGTCGATTTTGGAGAAGGTTCCGTGGGGTGCTGAGAAAAAGGTGTATTCCTTTGTGTTTGGGTGAAATGTTCTGTAGATGTCTGTTAGGTCCATTTGTTTCATGATCTCTGTTAGACTCAATATTTCTCTGTTTGGCCTCAGTCTTGATGATCTGTCCTTTGTTGTGAGTGGGGTGTTGAAGTCTCCCACTACTAATGTGTTGTGATCGACGTGCGCTTTAAGTTTTAGAAGTGTTTCTTTTACAAAAGTAGGTGCCTTTGTATTTGGGGCATAGATGTTCAGTATTGAGATTTCCTCTTGATGAATATTCCCTTTAATGAGTATATAGTGTCCTTTTTTGTCTTTTTTCATTAACTTCAGTTGGAAGTCTGTTTTGTTTGATATTAGGATGGCTACTCCAGCTTGCTTCCTGGGTCCATTTGCTTGGAAAACCTTTTCCCAGCCCTTTACTTTGAGGTGTGACTATATCTGGTAGTGAGATGTGTTTCTTGTATGCAGCAAAGGGATGGGTCTTGCTTGTGGATCCACTCTGTAAATCTGTGTCTTTTTATTGGGGAGTTGAGACCATTGATGTTGATGGATATTAGTGACCTGGGGTTGTTGTTTCCCATTAGTTTTGTATAGGTGATGGTCCTGTGTCTCTTTTGTTTTAGTTGCTGAGGGGTTTTCTATTCCCTTTGTTTTCTTGGGTGAAGTTTTCTTCTCTGGGATGGAATTTTCCTTCTAGGATTTTCTGTAGGGCTGGGTTTGTGGGGAGATAGTGTTTAAATTTGATTTTGTCATGGAATATCTTGTTTTCTCCATCTATGTTGATAGAGAGTTTTGCTGGGTATAGTAGTCTGGCTGGGCACCTATGATCTCTCAGGACTTGTAGGATATCTGTTCAGGCCCTTCTAGCTTTTAAAATTTCTGAGGAGAAGTCAGGTGTAATTCTGATGGGTCTGCCATTGTATGTGACTTGGTCTTTTTCTCTTACAGCTTTTAATATCCTTTCTTTGTTCTGTACATTTGGTGTTTCAATTATTATGTGGCGAGAGGAGTTTCTTTTCTGTTCTAATCTGTTCGGTGTTCTGTAAGCCTCTAGGATTTTTATTGGCATCTCTTTTTTCAGGTTTGGGAAGTTTTCTTCTATGACTTTGTTGAAGATATTTCCTGGACCTTGGAGTTGGGAGTCTTCTCTTTCCTCTATGCCTATGATTCTTAGGTTCCATCTTTTCATTGAGTCCTTGATTTCTTGGATGTTGTGGGTGAGAGATTTTTTAGCCTTCTCATTTTCTTTGGATGTTGTACTGATTTCTTCCATCGAATCTTCCATGCCTGAGATCCTGTCTTCCATCTCTTGCATCCTATTGTTGATACTCGCATCCGCAGTTCCTGTTCTCTTCCCTTGGTTCTCCACTTCCTCTTTTAACTCTGACTGTGTTTTCTTTATTGTTTCTATTTCTATTTTCGTGTCTTGTATGGTATTGTTCGTTTTGTACAATTCCTTCTCCAGCTTACTTGTTTTTGTCTGAAAATCTTTCATTGCTTTGTCTTTTTCCTGTTCAAGCTCTGTCACCTTGGCTTGGAGTTCTTTAATGGTATTGTTCATTTTTTTGGCTTGTAAAATTGTGGCTTCTTTGAATACCTTCATAGATTTAAGTTCTTCTTGAAGGGACTCTATCACTTTTCATAATGCAGAATTGTCATCGTTTTCATGTGTTACTGTTGGTGTGAGGTCATCCCAATTGGATGAGCTAGGATAATTCTGCTTTGTTGGAGTCATATTTCCTTGATTTCTATTTTTTCTTGGACCTTTGGCCATGTGTGTATGTTTAGCTGTCTGTTCTTGTCGTTTTCTGTGTTTGGATCCACAGGGGATGCTTTGGTGAAGGAGTCGAATTGCTTGGCTATCTGTCCTTGCTTACAGGGTGATCACAGGGTCACTGTGGTTTTAATAGCCTGAATTGTTGTGAGCTGGTGCAGCCTATTCCCAGGTAGTGAGTAATGGTCTGGGATTGTTTCACTGCTCCCAGTTCAGACTTCTCTATTTTGCACACTGAGTGATCAGCCTTCAATGGTTCTGATGGTATGGACCTGTTTGCCCAGGCACAGATTTTGTGGGCTTTGTTTGTCGTCACAGAGGCTGACAGGGCCCGGCTCCACACCTAATGTATCTGGGTTTACCCGAATACAGCTATGGTCCCCTGGCTTCTGGTTACCCACTAGGCTTCTCCATCACAGGCCTGGCCGCTTCCCTCCCTATCTGCTCCACCGTGGGTGGGCGGATCTTCAGCCCTTCCCGCCTTCTGAACCAGCCTCCTGTCCTAGCTGCTTTGCTGTGGGTGGGCGGAGCTTCGGCTCCTCCCACCATCAGAGCCAGCCTCCCGCCCTAGCTGCTTTGTGGTGGGTGCTCTGGGCAACAGCCCCAACCACCAGTGCCTGCTTCCCTCCCCAACTGCTCTGCCCGCCCCCCTCCCGCTCCGGCTCGAGCGGCTGCGGATCACCCGCTGAGCGCCCTTTTTCTTCCTTGTTAAGACTTCAACTATTCTGCAAAATTTCCTAAGTAGTTATAAGGTCTTCCTGAGGTGTGGGAAGCCCAGTAGGCTAGTGGGCGATCGCCATGTGGCCTTTGATTCTGCCTGCTGTGTGTTGGGATCGATCTTACCAGGCGCCTCTCCAAATGGGAGTTCCCAAATCCCGGATTTAGTGGCTTCCGTGTCTGTGAGAGATGGGGGGAGAGCCTTGCCCTGGGACTTTTAACAGTCCCTTGGGAGCTGTGCGTGTTCCCGGAGGAGCCAGACCCTCCGGTTTTTGCACAGTGTCCCACAACTCTGTGTTTTCTATGGCTCCTCTCTCCCACATTCAAAATGCGTCCATGCAGTTCGCCGCCATCTTGGCCCCCCCCCCCCCATTGCCTGGTTTCTCTGTCATCGCTTCATCTGACACAAAGAAAACCCACTGGGATTATGCTTAATTTTTCTGAGCCAGTGTTGAAACTGCCATTGAACTGGTCTGATTGAACTGAAGATAGGCCTAAAGGAAGAGTCAAGGCACTGTTGGGGATTTCCAAGATGGCCCAAGACACCTGAAAGAGCTTTGACAGGGTAGATGTCTCCCTTGTCCTAGAAGGTAAGGAGGTATTTTGGGTTTGGAGTGTTACAGTTAGCCTTTGAAGAATGCAATAAAGAAGAAATGGCCTGCAGGTCAATTACCAGATTGACTACTCTATCCCTTCTCATCCAGAGGCCTGAATCAAACAGTGAGTCCCACAGGGGGATGTGAAGGCAGATGCCACCTTACCAACACTGGGTGGACAGGGAACCAATGTTCAAGTACCAGTCACAGATCTAAGGCCACATAACTAAAGGTCTCAGGGTTATGACTGAGGTTAAGGGTCAGTGTGCAAAAGCTCAAGGTAAGTATGGCAGGAATATGTCCACCCGGTCAAGAACTCCTGCTTTAACTCCCACGAATATGAATGTAATACACCTATGGGTGTGTTACATGACAAAAGGGATTTTAAAGACTCTCTTAATTTACATTTTATTGCTTTAATAATGGCCATGACCAAAAACAGCTTGAGGAAAAGAGGTTTATTTTATCATATAGCTTAAAGTTCATCATGAAAGGAAATCAAGGCAGGAACTCAAAGCAGGAACCTGGCCACAGGAGCTGGCAAAGAACACGGAAGACTGTTGTTCACTGGCTTTCTCCACATGGTTTGCTCAGTCTGCATTTTTTATACAACCAAAGATCACTGTCTGGGGTGACATAGTCCCCAGTGTGCTGGGCCCTCCTACATTGACCACCAGGGAAATTCTCAACAGACTTGCCTACACACCAACCTAATGGAAGATTTTTCTCAATTGATGTGCCCTCTTCCCAGATGACCCTAGATTGTGTGAAGTCAACAATAACAACAAAACTCAAACCAAATCACCACCACCACCACCACTCAACAACAACTACAAAAAAAACTTACCAACACACAGATAGAATGAAGATCCTGGATGATTTGATAATAAAATGGGGAAAGTAGGGATTTTCTCCAGTTTGTGGCAGGAAGTGGAGTCAGAGTGATATAACTCATAAGAAAGGACTGATAAGCTATTGCGGGCTCTGAAAGTGGAGGAAGTCACATGCAACAAGAAGAATGAAGTCTCCTAAAGTTGAGTGTAGCCCACTGAGTATCAGTCCTTCAACCACAAGATACTAAACTCTGGCAACAACTTGAGGATCCTGGGTGTTCCTCCTTGCTTAGACCTTGTTAGGATGTTGAGAAACTATAAAAAGCCCTTCAGCTACAAAGTGTCCCTGTTCCACAGAACACCAAGCTGCCAGATGTGTTTTGTTTAAACTGGTGGGTTCGTAGTCAAGTAAAGGGACCCAGATTTCCTGACTCTCAAAGTCTGAAGATCTCCAGGGCACATGTTGGACATACTGTAATGCAGAGAAAAAGCAGAGTCAAGAGGCACAGGGGAGGGTGGTCTTCAAGCAGCCAGGTGTGAAAAGAGAAGCTGGCTTTGGGATACATTAGAAGACACTGCTCCAAGGCCAAATTGGACAGGGGGGACCAATTTGAGGAAGTGAGACCAATTTGGAGAGGCAAATTACCTCTGTGGATAATGAGCTTGCTTCTACTCAGAGTGTGTTAAAAGTCCACCAGGGCAGAGGGTGGGACTAAGCTGGGAGCTGAGAGAGGATGCAAGCCCACTGAGGATACAAAGCAAGGGAAAGCTTTAGATAGGAAAAGAGCAAGACACCAAGAGCAACTTCCACCAGGATACTGCACTTAAGCACAGACCTGAAATGTGAGTTCCAGTGGAACAGCAGGAGCTACAGCAGTGAGGGAGTGGACAGGAAGCCCCAGCACTACACAGGACAGGAAGTGAAGACCAAGCAGAAAGATCCAGGGTATACAGCATCCCTCAATCCATGGAGACAAACTTCCCTGGTCACTTTCAAGCTAAGCCTTCAGCTGAGGCTTGTCAGGCACAAGGGTTTGTGTGAGCAAATGTCCTGGCATGCACGGCAGGAAGGCTCTGTTCGTTGTCTGGGTCCTGTTTAGCATATCTATCTATTATCTATCTATCTATCTATCTATCTATCTATCTATCTACTATCATTTTTTCCATGCATCCATTTATCTATCTGTATAAACACCATATATATATATTATACGTATATTATATATGCATGTTTATACATACACATATTCTGATATTTGTCAATGAAGGCACTGTTTTTCTTCAAGCAATTTTACGTTTTCACTTTTTTTTGACTAAGAGATAACATGGGAAATGATGTTAGAGTTACTTTAATTAAACCACATTTATCACTGTTTTATTGATTGATCTTAGAAATACTTAAGTGGAAGAATGGGGACAGATGAGAGAAGCTCTATCTGTTTCTGATAAGTTCATTCAGATAAGCTTAGAAGGGAAGAAATTTAGTAATTAATTTAAACAAGAAAGAAGCCAGAAGGTGGCTTTCGGCTTAGTGCTTTCGTTGCCCCTTTCTCTTGCTGTATCCATGAGTCAAGTTAAGGCCAGTTCCTCTGCACAAAGTTCGGGAGCTGTTGTGAACTTGCATGCACCAATTATCTGGAAATTTCTTGTATAATATTCTCATTTGAATAAAAACCCACCCGAGACATGAGTGAGTGTTGTTTCTTACTATGACTCCCCTGTAACAGGAATGACCATAGAATTTAATATAATTTTCTTCTTAAAGCTATGTTATTTGCTAACACAAATATTCATAGACTTCATCAGAACATGAAAGGCAAGTCTGTTGTGAGGTCTGTGGAGAAGTCTGTCAGATGTGTAACTCCTCCACTGAGGGAGATAGAGGGCTCCAAGGACAAGATCTAACCGCTTTCCCTCAAACTTAACTTCCATGGCTTGGTTTCATAAAAAAGTAATTTTTATTATGGTTTGTAGGTGGCCATAATTGAAAGAGAAAATTCTCAACCAGAGAGAGCCTCCCCAGATAGCGTTCTTCGACACTGATATGTCTCTGCTTGGCTAGAAGCCGTGGAGATAGATCCCCTCATGTTAGATAGTTAATTGTTCTCTGCCAAGATGACACACAGGAAGCTGAGAACCAAGGCAATTATGCAAATAAGAAAAAAAAAAAGCCCAATGTGTGTGCTCTAGTGAGCTAAGGCTTCAGCTGACAGTGACTTGTGCAGATATGGCCTGAAGTTCTCCATGACCATGACCGCCCTGTCCAGTGTGTGAGCTCCTCCATTCTTTCAAACAATGCCACTATCTTCTTAAACAAAGGGAAAGGACAGAGGAGGAGCTTGATATCCCTTCACCAGATGCAACTGGCTCTGGGATCAGATTGCAGTTTAGGAAAGTGATGTAGCCAGAAGAGAAGCCCAGAAAAATATTGCATGGGACACTGGGAAGTGAGAGAGAAAGCGCTTCATTGGGTGCCACTACTCTACTCCTACCGAAGAACTCTGGAGACCCAGGCTGAGAGTGCTCACTGGGGCCTTTAGTTTTTCACATTTGGGTGCAGATAGCCTCCCCAGCTATGACATACACACATGCAATGCCTTCTGCAGAGGTCTAGCCGGCATCTTTCCATGGACATATTGCAAGAAGTCAGTGGAATGCGGACTCTACTTCTGGATGCTTCAAACGCAAAAGCTTCAATTTTTATGACCCTTCAGCTCTCAACCAAGCTTGCTTTCTTTCCTTCTTCCCTCCCCTCCCCTCCCCTCTCCTTTCCTTCCTTTTTTCTTTTTTTCCTTTGTGACTTTGTCTTGTTTGATCAAAGAGCCTGCCCCTGGGGAAGTGAAATCAGCTGTGCCTTATATTCTATCTAGTACCTTCCTTACGCTGCTACACTATTGTTTACCAACTCCAAGTTGAGGTGGGACAATAGCATTAGCCCTCTGACTTGGCCTTGTATCTTTCATTAATTTGTTAAATTCAGAGATCCATACCATCTTAGTTCAAAGGTCCTTTCCCCCCTAAAGTCTATTAAGTGTAAGGATTTTCCTTCATTCTCTATGTTTCTGTTGTATCTCCTCTATAACCCAGAGTTTCCAATATTTAAAGCAGGTAGGTCCATGTAGGCCAGCTTGACCTCAAACTCATTATAAAACTGACACTCATGGTGACTTTGAACTGATCAATCATCCTGCCTAACTCTCCCAAGTGCTAGAACTGTTCTCTGTTTAAACTTAGAGCAAAGCTAGGAGTTTGCATGTGAAAATAAAGAACATTTGTCTTTCCACCCTGGAGAAGGAGACTTCCAGGCAGGTATGCTTTTAATTTTCCAGTTTCTTTACAAACTGAAAGCTACTTAAGACACTTCAGTTATAAAACAAACAACCAAATAAACAAACAAACAAAATCACTTAGGTGATGGACTGTATTCATCTCTCGCCTCCTTTTATAACACTGATTCTGAAATGTAATGGATTTTCATTTTCTTATATACTTTTCTGTTTTAACTGTGAATCAGAAAGATATCACTGTATCTGGTCTTAATCTCTAAGCCTTTCTGAAAACTTTGGCTCAAGGCAATACAGTTCTGTCCAGAAGTTTTGCTTTGAGCCGATACAAACACAGGCAGGTCAAGCCAAACTGACAAGTGTCTGCTTAGCGCTTAGTATGTATCTTGATTACATAAGGTAAATGCTTCTAAACCATATACTGTGCTATTTGCTCGAGATAACTTTTTTTTTTAAACTTTGCCTCTGGTGTTGCGGGCAAATATAGTCAGTAAGGAAATGGCGAGAGAACTCCTAATGGGTTCGTGGGGGTAGAAAGCATAATTGCTTCATATTTTGCTTCATGTAGCATTCTTAGAAAACTTGAGTACACAGAGCTCAGGAATTGCCTTTTAAAAAAACGAAGGACTATTTATTTTCAATTATAACTTCCTTTAAGAATATCCTCAAATATAAATTACTCTCAGTAACTGACTGCGATCTGAAATTGTAAGCAAAAACAAATCTTTACTCCTCTTAAGTTGCTTTTGGTCAGTGTTTTTATCATGGCAAAAGAAAGAAACCTAGAACAGCTACCCTGAAGTGAAGTGAGAAAAATAATAGCCCTGTGAACAACCATTGCCAAATCTACTCAGTCACACAGAGAAAAAACCAGTGTGGTCTGTACCCCACACCATCCATACTAATTTCAACATGTGAATTTCAGTGTAAGACTTGTTTTATTTTGAAACACGTAACATGCACACACACACACACACACACACACACACACACACACATGCCTACATGTGAGTGAGTGCAGGTGCCTTGAAGGATGTCAGAGAATCTTAGATCTCCCTAGGGCAGGAGTTGTAGAAGGTAGTTATCAACCATCCAGGGTAAGTGCTGGAAACTGGACTCAAACAGTCTGGAAGTCCTTTGTGCTATTTGTCAGCGAGTCATCTCTCTAGGCTCCATGCAGGGGAATTTAGGAGAGAATTTTGATGGATTCAGAATAAGGAAAGAATTATTAATCTAGACTTAAAAGGCAGGAAGCCTGGAGGAGGAAATTTGATAAAATAATCTGCAAAATCCAAGAATTTGGACTGGGATGGTAGCTCAGTAGATTAAAGGCTCGGCCAAGCATGAACACTCGAGCTTGGATTCCTCAGGATCCACCTAAAGGGTGAATGTTCATCTGTAACCCAAACAAAACAAAACAAAACACAGTGGAGGCAGCAAGAACAAAAGAGCTGAGCATAGTAGGGGGGTAGTGCTTTGAAGTTCTGAATCCTAGGCAGGACATGGTTATTGCAATCATGAACTCACAGTATCTGTGGTTACTGGAACAAGACCTGCACAAGATCAAGCCAATCAAAAGTCCCACAAAGACTGGGGATTTGGTCTCTAGGCTCTAGCCTTTACTGAAGAGCTATTGCAGTGGATTGTTGCTGGGGAAGGGAAAAATCATTCATTTTTGAGTGTATGGATGGCTCTGCCCTTGAGCACATACAGAAAGCTCTAACTGGACTCAGTAGGTTATCAGAAGAAAAGGAGGAGGAAAAAGAGGAAAAATAAGAGAAGGAAGAATTACATAAAATTTAGGCGACAGTATTCTGGTGGGGGGGTAAGTGGGGCACATATTTCATTGTAAAAATGTATCAAAATTTCAAACAATAAAAACATAATTGCGAATAATAGCATGGTATGCAACTGAGGAAGACTCTTGCTGTCAAGTTCTGGTATCCACATGTGTGGGCAAATATGCACAATTCCCTTCTCAGGAGAACAGGTTACAGGTACACACACACACACACGTAGACACACACGTACACACACACACACACACACACACACAGATATAAAGGACCTTCATTTATATTTTACAATATCCATGAGTGAAAAGGCCAACTATAAGAGGAGATATTTGGTCTAGAAGGAAGTAGAAAATCCACAAGAGAAGATTTGTTGACGTTCCAAGCTTTTTGACAGAATTAAACTCAGGAGGGGGCTTGAGTTACTCAGTAACTTTAATGGGGAGAATAATGGAATGGGATAAAATGAAGTCCACATTTTATCTGAACTAACTCAACCATAAAAATCACTCATTTGATTTGGGGAGCAAAATAAAAACCCAAAGAGAAAGCAGACAGGTTAACTGCATCTAAAGTCATATAAATAAACATTTTAGTGGGTCCTCAATGAGACAGAACTAGACATTCTTTTTGGATCTAATAAAGTCTAGGGCCACAGGATGGATGCTTGAAGTGATGGTGTGATCCCCAATGCCGTCACCAAGAAGCACTTGCCCTGGGTCTCACTGCTTATGAGACAGGAGGCTGACAGTGAGGGCCCTTGCTGGCAGTGTTCCAGATAGAATATACCAGTTCAAGCCTACTTACAAAAGGTGAGAATGGCACAGCAGGGCCAGCTCATAGTTGCTCCTGCATGCATACTGCATGTTTGCTCTTATCTATTCCACCTAGTCGCCCCAAATCAGTTCTTACTGTCCATTTTTGGGGAACTGATATCCATGAAAGCTGGTGGAAATCACAAGTTGGTTCCCTCTGCCTCACCTCTGGTCAGACATCTAACAAAATTAGACACATTGGGACTGGAGAGATGGCTTGCCAAGTTAGTAGGGCTTGCTGCTTTTGTGAAGGACTGGAGTTAACATGCCAGCACTCACACCAGGCAGCTCACAACTGCCTGTAACTCAGCTGCAGGGTATTTGATGCCCTCTTCTGGCCTCTGTGGGCACTACACACATGTGTGTATACACACAAAGCACATGAGTACACATAATGAAAGTTTAAAAATATATATTTAAATATAAAGCATGTAAGTTCCTCATTAAAAAGTAAAAAAAATGAAATCATATCATGCTCTGTTGTTCAGACTGGTCTTGAACAGAATCCTCCTGCTTCAGCCTCCTCATGGGTGCTGTGATTATAAGCACGTCTCTATTTCAAGTAGAAAATGTGAGTATGTACTTGGGTGGAGAGAAGAAGCAATATCAATTTATAGCTATTTTGAGTTCCTAAAGAATGGAAGCCACCCACTTTAATTAAAAATAGGAATCTCATTGTGTTTGGATTCAATGGAAGAGGGGGATTTTTAAAAAAAGATTTTTGTTTTAGAAGTCAATAAAATTGTATTAATTTAATTAGTCCCTATCAATTTTTAAATAAGTTGTAGCTTAGATTAAATGTGTGCCCTTCCCCATTCTCTTTCTGCTAAACCAGCCTCCTCTGAGTACATTATATTGGGTCTGGACTTATGATTTTTTTATTGTCCTTTGCAGAGGGAATAACTTGGGTGGTCAAAAATAAAGAGAGAGTTTGGTGCTTAAAATTTGAAGTGTCATTCCTAGTGGTGGGGGAATGAGAAAATGGCACACAAAACCAAGAAAGAAGAGAATTTGGTTAGATGCCAGAAGAGTGTTCTACGTTGTGACTACTGTCCTATGCTGCCTGCCTCTGACCTCATGTTCAGAAAGCCAAGGTGGGAAAGCTGGAGCCAGATTTGCAAATATTTGGAGACTACCTTCTGTGTGGGTATGTAAACACTGGAAGAGGAAGTAGGGCAGGAGAGAGGTGAGACACCCATGGTCTCAGATTCTGATGAAGGAGGACATATGATGGTGACTGAAGCCTCAATTTAGAGGATCAGAACAAAATAAAGAAGTAACAATTCAAATTTTGAGGGATGAGGGGTCTCTCCCTCACTTGGAGTATGCGTACTCTTCAATAATTGGGATTTGCGGTCAAATGACTTTACAACTTAGTGGCATATTTGATCCCCTCTTGGACATAGCAGGTACTGATGTATTTAAAGCCATGTGATTATTACATTGAGGAAGTTATTGTGTGTTGCTTAACTCCTTTGAGCATAGACGAGGTGTGTGTGTGTGTGTGTGTGTGTGTGTGTGTGTGTGTTCGTGTGTCTGCAGGTGCATGTGAACATGCTCATGAGCATGGAGACCAGAGGGTAATCTTGGATATAGTTCAGGCAACATCCACCTTGGTTTTGATTTTTTTTTTTTTTAAATAGGCTGTCTCACTGACCAGGAGGACCTGGTCAAGTAGGCTGGACTGGCTGCCCAGGGGATCTATCTGCCTGTCTCTGTCTGTGTCTGCCTCTCTCCAGCCCTAGCATTCCACCACACCCAGCCGTTTAAATTAGGGCTCTGAAGACCAGCTCCTCGTGCTTACAAGGAAAACACTTTACCAACTTAGCTCTTCCTCAGCCCACACACCACATCTTCAACACATCTAAACCAGTATTAATGTTCTACAGGACTCTGAAGTGCAGAAAGACCAGCCTAAGATGTGAGATAGTAGAAAGAACATGGCCTTAAGATTCAAACACTGACTATATTCCAGCTCTGTCTACTAGGTTGGGTGAGTTCGGGCAACTCACAGCTCTGAGTCAGGTCTACAGATGGCTCTGCTCTGGGGACATAATGGATGCCCAATGAAAGATGAGCTTGGGTTCTACCTGTTCAGAAACAGGTGTGATCCAGAAAAGGCTTGGACCTCACAGAGAAGGTGGACTGCCTAGGAAGAAGGTAGTGAGAGAGCTCAGCTCGGGAGACTGCAGGAAGTAAGACCACAAAGAGTTTGCAGGGTCCCCAAGCTAAATTTCACCACCCCATCCCCTTCTTGCTTATGTCGGTGAGGGGAGGGCAAACTACAGAGGTTCACATCACCATTCTGACCTTCACTTTTCTCAAAAGGATTATGTTTGTTACTGATAGTTTGAGGGCTCAGAAAACAAAAATAGTGCAGGGAATGCAGGCAAAATACACATGCACATATAGCCAGCTTCCTTGAGCTTGCAAAATGCCTATTTTCTTCCCTCAAAAGTGATCCTTCAGGAAAGAGCTCTATCTCCGGAATAAGAGGATTAAATGAGATGTTTCTACAAACCTGGGCATAAATAATAGGAGAGAAGGGAGAGGCTGTGCCTGGGTGATCAAGAGATGTTGGAGCAGAGTTCACTTTGCAGCTTTTCTCCCAGGTGGGGACAGCCTGAGGGAGGCCCACCTTGGGATTAGTATCCAGCCTTCTGTCCTCAGCTCTGCAGTCGTTTCACACAGGGCTCCAAATTGGCTGAATCATGAGTACAGGACAGGTTCGGATTCTCCATTACCGAGCAGTTTGCACTGTGCTCTGTGCCAGGCATTGTGTTAGTGACTAGGGGGAGGGAAAGGAAGAAGGAGGCGACACCCTCTCTGCTTTGGCTTCTGAGCTGAGGCGCGGGAACAGATGTACGTGCTAACTGATCATTAAGCCACCCAGCAATGAATGCTGGAATAATCCATGGCAAATACTTAGAATGCTGTCTGAGCACACGATAAGACTCAATGCATCTTGATTACTAGAACGGTCAATATAATTATTATTATTAGACATCGGGCTGGGTTTGGGGGGGGGCGTTCTCATTTTGCCTGGAAGCACAGAGAAAATTTTTCAGGAAAAGATTGCATTTGAGTCTTGCAAAGATATAATGTTGTCAGTTTTGAGTGGGTAGGTGGGGGACTGGATTCAAATGGTTGAAGAAACATGTCCAGAAGGTTTGGTGTGACTGTTCATGCCATGTGGAGATAACCATGGGCAAACAAGAAATGAGGGTGTATGTATCAGTGGACAACTTCCAGGAGTTGGTTCTCTCCTTCCACCAAGTGGGTCCTAAGGATTGAGTCAACTCCTGCATGGTGCCCTCTGACCTTCACACTTGTGCTGTGACATGTTTGCCCATGTGTGTACACATAAACTAAATAAATATTATGAAAAAAATATCAAACTATTACTTACAGTTAGTACCAATTCATGGACTGTCCTGATAGAGTGTGACAGCCATGTTAAACTGTAAAGAAAAATCTGAGGGAAGAGGAATAGTGGAGCCCACTGTGGCCCGAGTCTGTGATTCTCCGATATGACTGCTCAGGCTGGGATCAGAAGCACGTTGTTAAACAGCGGAGGAGAACACGAAGGGCAAGGGAAGCATCAAGTGGGGCAGAAGCCTAGAACAAAATGTCCATAAACACGATTCTCAACGTCACTGCCAAAGATTCTGAGTGCAAAGATCTGATTGCAAGGTTTCAGAAGGTTACCGTTGTCACCTGCATTGGGAGGAGTCATGGAGAATGTTAATTTTCTCATTTGTATTCCGATCAGTGGGGAAGAGGCTATAATGCCCCAGTGGAGCCACCAAGCCTCCAGCCACAGACTGTGATGGCAACTGCATAACCATCTGGGTTTGGCCATGCCTCCATGAGTTCAAGGACAAGGCTGGGCACCTCCAGATGGTAACTGGAGGGCTGGACTGTCTCTACAAAGGTGGTCAGGGTTCTCATGCGAACAAGTCACAGCATCCAGAGTGGTAGAGGAGGTGTACCTTGGGCCATGAGCTATAAACTGGACCTCAAAGCATCTGAGTGCCATGATGTGCAGAAGAGGACACATTACCGGAAAGCTCTCATCCAGCTCTTCAGGGGGGATTTGGTTTTCCCCCTTCCTGAACACTTTCATTTGCATGTTGATGTCTCCTGGAGGGAAGTGAGCTGCCTCAAGTTTGGGGACATGCTTGTAATCACAGACATGGTGGCAATAAATAGCTGTTGCAGGATGCTTGCTAAGTAATTATGTCTCCCCTCACTAATACAGAATTTGGCTATAATCTGCTGCATTTGCAGCTTTGAAAGCTGATGTTGGGCAAGATCATCTAAAACCGCTCACTCCTCAACCTTCCTAATGTTCCTACCCTTTAATACATTTCCTCATGTTGTGGTGACTCCCAAACATAGCATCATCTTGCTGCTACTTCATAACTGTAATTTTGCTACTGTTATGAATTGTAATGTATCTGATATGCAGGATCTCTGATACATGACCCCTGCTGAAGCTGTGACCCATAGGTTGAAAACAGCTGATCTAAAGTCAACTATATTAGTTAATTTCTTGTTGCTGTGATAAAAATAACCTGAAAAAAATAACTTAAAAGATGAAGGGTTTACTTTTGACTGACAGTTCCAGGGGCCGTAGTCCATCAGGATGGGTCACATGGCAGCAGGCAAGGAAACCATGGTGGCAGAAGCCTGAGGTTGGTTTCTCACATTGCATACACATTCAGGAAGAAGAGAGTGAAAACTAAGAAGTTCTACAACCTTTCCTATTGACTCATCTAACTGGAACCAAGTGTTCAAACATGGTAGCCTGTGGGGAATACTTCACCTTCAAACCACACCACTATTCTTAAGTGCTAGGGATGGACACTGTCCTGGGTCATCTAGTTCCAAAGCCTGAGAGTGTGACTGGTCGATACCTTCTATCATAGGATATTCCTTCAGGAACCAATGCCATGAAATCTTCCATATTTCCTCTCATGGAGCCTCATCATACCCAATGAGAGAATCGTAGCCTGATATGTGATTTCAATGTGTGTGTGTGTGTGTGTGTGTGTGTGTGTGTGTGTGTGTGTGTGT
>CAJQZJ010032054.1:9080332-9172832 GCA_907164525.1 Lophiomys imhausi | reverse complement strand
GGAGGGCTCACAGCTGGCAGCTCTGGGTATGTCTCTTGGGGGTTTTGATGGTGTCCTTCATTATCTGCACTTGTTTTGTGGTTGCTATGACAAAATCTGCTCTCATATGAGCCTCGTTTCTCTTATTGATTGACACATAATAAGTGCACCTGTGTCTGGGACACAGTGTGACACTCTCACTTCTATGTAGGTGTGCTATGCTGTGACTGGGTTACTTATGTGTGGCATGGTGTGCTGTGGTCGGGTCAGGATGATGATGTTCTCATCAGCTCAGACACACACCATTTATTATGAAAGAATATTCACACTTTTCTCTGATAGCTACTTTGAAATACTCAGTGAGTTGTTGTTATCAGCCATACCTCTGTGCTGTGTAGAGCCTTAGAAGGTATGCATACAATAACCCCTAATTCCTCTCTCTCTACTCTGTCCTCAGATGTGTCTTGCAGCCCTTTGATCCCAGCGAGGTTGCAAATTCTTCAGGGAAGAATTTAGTAATTCATGTATTCATCTGAATCTTCCTTTTCCCATGTATCTTCTCCCTTACATGACTCTTGAAATCATACCATTATGTTGACCGAGGAGTTACCTTTTCCTCAAAAGCAGTGTTAAACCCTGCAACTTAGGAGGCACTCTTTGTTTTATACCATCCATTTCTCTGCTGAGAACATGTGACAGAGCCCATCATTTACTGAGTGAATGTGTGCAGATGAGGAAGGAGGGCTGGAGAGAGGCAAAGAAGAGAGGGCAGAGGAATGAAAGGAGGGGACAGACACTGGGTGTGGCTGATCTTCTTCAAGAAAGCTATTTATAGGCTACCACAAATGGGTAGAGCAGTCAGAAGTGGTCCCAGGCTAGTATGACTTCTTTTTATCCCTCCTAATTGCCCAAGGCTGAGTTTTTGTGGACATTACCCTCTGGTGCCTGGAGCCCAGACCAGGATATGAACATTATTTTTTTTGCAGAGATCTTTTGTCTTGTAAAGCTCATTTACCCCATCCTTTCATCACATCCTTTCTTGATCAAACTGTAACCCAGCAAGGCAGTGTTCCGCAATCATTAACAGCCATTCTTGGAAAATGACTCGATCATATGTAATGGAACATTTCCAAACACTCACCGCAGCCACTGTTCCACCTCTGTGGCCATGCTTATCATTGAACAGCACCACAAACAAGACTCCTGGCTAAGATCAGACAGAGAAGGTGGGAGAAAGATCTAGAAAACAAGACACACACTAGAACATTCCCAAGAAGCTCAAGGCCACTGTATCTTGGCTCACTGCTAAGTGAATATGTAACTACTTTATATATTTCAACAAAATTAAACTTAAACCTACAGAATTAGGTTTATTAATTTCTGCCAGGGCTCGATGGGGGAATAAGAATGGCCATTCATTATGGACATACAATTACTAAAGACAAAAATGAAGCCCAGAACTATTAAGTATAATAAAAACGTTGAACACTAAGGAAATTTTCATTAAATATAATCTATTATTTATATTACTACACTTAATCCTTGCTGTCCGCTTCTCTGTTTTTTCTCCAACCTATTTAATTTTATTACTTAACTTTTTATAAATGTTTCTTAATATAATTATGATTAAATATTTGGGAAGAGAGAAGAAAGTTAGTCTCTTAAGAAAAGTGGAAATGAAGAAAGGAAGGAAAGAGAATGTTTCTTTCCAGCCCTATTTTCTTCATTCCTACCATGATGAAAAATGATGTTTTTTTTTTTTTTTCTGGAAAAAAGTAAGTGCTAAGTGGTATTTTATTATTGGGGGCAAGGCCAGAGCAGGTGAGGACAGATAGTAAACAGCAAAGCACTGATCAGCAATTGCAAGTCAGCCCTCTATATTACACATTTAAATAAAAGTCTGTTGCCTTACTAAAAGTGTCCATGGATACTTGCATGTCCAGCCTGTGTAATTAAAAGATGGGTCTGGATAATGTTGCTGCTTGTACTACACAAAGACACTTGTAATCTGAACATTTATTTTCCAGCCAGGATGCTTTCTTGAGCTTCCCCTTAATGGGGCTGTGCCTTTCCCAGTCAGTTCTGCTCTCTGGAAGATGAAACTGGAGAGCTGGGTACCACCTTAGGGAAACCCTCAGAGGTATTTAACAATAGAGAGTGAACTGGCTTTGTGCGTTTGCTAGCAGAGGCACAGTGGTCAGTGGGATGCTCAGTGAGCAATGGAGCCTGTGTAATGTTCATTGATAGATTGTGTCTTCAAGTTTCTTACTGGTCATAGCATACTTTTACAGATTTTTAAACTTGTGTGTGTGTGTGTGTGTGTGTGTGTGTGTGTACACATATGTGTGTGAAGATCAAAGGCCAAACTTCGGTGTCATTCCTGGGAGCCATCCACCTTGTATTTTGAGACAGGAGACAGTATGTCCCTCTGGTCTGAGGCCTGATAGTCTCATTAGGCTGTCTAGTCAGCATATCCCACGTGTCCATGTGTCTCTACACCCTCAGTGCTGGCATTACAAACACTCTACCATGTCTGCCTTTTTGGCCTGTGCTTTGCCAACTGGGCATCTCTCTTCATATATTTGTAACATGGCCCCAGCACAAAGTAGCAATGGGATTGTGGGTACTGAAATAGAATAGCGATTCAGCATCCGCAGCCGTTCATGGTTGCTTTAGGGATTGGAATCAGAATATGAGAGCCTAGGTCCCAGAGTAGTTCATGT
Organism: Lophiomys imhausi; assembly: GCA_907164525.1. Taxonomy (NCBI): domain Eukaryota; kingdom Metazoa; phylum Chordata; class Mammalia; order Rodentia; family Muridae; genus Lophiomys; species Lophiomys imhausi. The sequence goes on along the minus strand of CAJQZJ010032054.1, from coordinate 9,170,130 downwards.
CAGCAGCCCAGCCTTAAACACCACATGTCCTGCTGCAATAATCTACTCTCTTCTAGCTTTGTAAAGGGAGACTGAGACTTCTAGTCACAGAACCTCATCCAACCAGGGTCCTAGCCTCCCAACACGTTGATTTTGTAGCCTTACTCTGATAGCTGTTTGACATTTGTATGTAGTGATTGTGTAAACTATATTCATTGCCAAGACATGTACAAATGTTATGGTGACTGCTTTTCATTTACATGTTCCTTTGGAAGCCAAGCATGTTAGTGTCTTTGTCACTGTTTTTGACTGTTAGTCCTATTTACAAAATTCTTGGCATACTTATTTGTCCCCCTAATTCTTCCTGCTGTTTGGGTAAATACTTTCAAACTTGAGTATGTTATCAATGCCACTGTCCTAGTCTCATTTCTGTTTCTGTGATAAAATAAACTAATAAGAAATCAGCTTGGGGAGAAAGGTCTTTTTTCAGCTTACAGCTCTAGGTTACAGTCCATTATAGCATGGCAGTTAAGAATGGAACTTGAAACTGTTAGTCACATCTCACTCATAGACAAGCACAGAGAGCAATGAATGCATGCATGCCTGCTACTTCACTCTTATGCTATTTAAAACCCTTGCCTAGGGAATGGTGCTGCCCACAGTGAACAGATCTCACCTCCACTAACATAATCAAAACAATCCCCCACAGGTCATATGGTCTAGAGAATTACTCATTAAGAGTCTCTTCCTATGTAATTCTAGATTGTGTGAAGAAGACAAAAGTAACCGTCATAGCTACCTTTCTCAAAACGTATGTCGTCTTCTGGGACGTTCCAACCTGCTTCAATATAAATGTGTCACTACTAGTCACGATCTAGTGTTCTGCTTATTACCCACAGAGGTATCTTCATCTCTCATGCCAATTTTGGGTTTTCCAAGCTTCAGAATCTATCTATCTATCCGTCCGTCCATCCATCCATCCATCCATCCATCCATCCATCCATCCATCCATCTATCTATCTATCTATCTTCTATCTATCATCTGTCTATCAATCATCTCTCAATCATCTATCTTCTGTCTGTCTATCTATCTATCTATCTATCTATCTATCTATCTATCTATCTATCTATCTATCTATCATCTATCTATCCCTTGTGGAAAGTCATTCTCTCCCCCTCCATATGACTCCCAGAAATCAAACTCAGGTTGTCAGCAATGGCAGTAAATGCCTCAACTTTCTGAGCAACCTTGCCTACCCTCCCCCACCCCCATTCTGTAGCATGTAGCTTTTAGTGAGTTTTAGAACAGTGTGCATGGCTATTAAAATTTTGATACTCCATCTGAGAAGCCACTCAGAAGACCTCCGTCTGAGTCATCCCCTGCTGGTTTCCCCTATTTCAGCTCCCTTCGATTGAACTAACCACCGCCCTGTGTATTTATTAGCTTATTTCACTTCTTGGCTTCCCCATATGGAAGTAAGGTCATGAGTGCTGGGGACCTCGCCTGCTTCACTCACTGCTGAGTGTCTGCGCCAAGAACAATAACATCATTTAGGCACCCCATAAACATTTGTCCAATAAAGGAATTGACGACTTTATTAACTTGTTTAAACATAAGAATTTAGGCAGAACAGGGATGATAAAGGGGTTTAGAATGCCAATGATGTAGCCTGTCTTTAGACAGAGGGTATTCAGTCCCTTATCTGAACAAGAACACACATCAGCCTTTAAAAATGAAATCAATAGCAGCTTTCTGCCTAGCTCCCTGCTCTTGGCACCTCCAGAATGTAGCTCTTCCAGCCAACTACAGAGAAAGCTTGGACTTTGGGATTTACCCCTTGAGAGATCTGCTGCTATTTTCCAAACAATCTGAATGAACACTTCATTCTCAAGTTATATAGCTGGGAGAAAAGGGGAAAAATTAATAGCACTTAAAACTGAACCATGATGACAAAAACTGAGTAGACAGACAGAGATGTACATGCCAAGGATTCAAAGTTCTCATCTGTCTCCAAATACATGTATGTATAGTGCATGCATATAGTAGATATTTTATCTATGTAAATATTCACTTTTTATAAATTATTTGTATTTATTTTTGTACTAGCATATTATGACCATTATATAAAATCAAACGTAAAAATATGAGGAATGAAAATAACTCAAATGGAAATTTCACATTCTCTTTGTTCACTCTCCTGAATTACCACATGTGTGACTTTTTATGAATCCAGAATTAAATTATTAACTACCAAACCTAAAAGTGTAAGAGAAGCATATAGCAGATATCTTTAAAATGCAGGACTTGAGAGATGGTGCATAGATCAAGAGTGTTTGCTGATCTTCCAGAGGACCTGAATTTAGTTCCCAGCACTCAAATCCAACAGCTCATAATTGCCTATAACTCCAGCTCCAGGGGACCTGACACCTTCTTATGGCCTCTGTGGGTACCCACACACATCAGGGTACACCACACACACATACACACCCACACAAATACAAACCAGTTTAAATAACTGAGCTCCTCTCCAAAGGTGTCCTATTAGAATGTTGGAATCAGCATTTTCTTCTGCCTCTGGATACAGACCTAAGTTCCCTGAGCATGCTTGATTGATTCAGGAAGACTACAAAGGCATCACAGGGCCATGATGCTAATTCAGCTTTTGACTGGGTTGCCTTCATAGAAACCTGAAGATATATCATAGGCTCCCAGCTTTGAGGAGGGAAGGATATTTTCCACTTTCCATTTTTGCTGTTTTCTTTAAAACAAACAAAACTCATGATTGTATCATCCATGGTGACTATTGATATCCTCTTCATTATAGACTTTTCCAATTTATGGTAAATGTGGATTCTTAAAAAGATTATTTATATTTTATGTGTATGGGTGCTTTGCCTGTATGTATGTCTATGCACCATATAAGTGTCTGTTACCTGGGAAGGCCAGAAAAGAGTGTCATATCTCCTGGAACTTGAGTTACAAATAGTTGAAAGTTGCCATGTTGGTGCTAGGTACTGAGGCTGGGTTTTCTGGAAGAGTAGTCAGAGCTCTTAAACAATGAGTCCTCTCTCCAGACCCTAAATGGTGACTCTTGAAAATGGTAAAATTATAAGAAAAGCCAGCTATTTTGGATCTTGTGTTTTGCACCTTATTCAGTGCTAACGGCTTTTCTTATCTTTAACTTTCCCAAGGAAAAGCATTTATAATATTTATTCCCAAGCTACAGATGCAGAAACTGTAGAAGTTTGTAAAAGTACTTTATCAGAAATGCCCAAGAAATGCAAAGCAAAGCAAACAGAAACAGAAGTAAACCTAGCTCTGCCTGGTTCCAGACAGGAAGAACACAGCATTAAGAACTATGAAGTCCAAAGATTGCCTTGGATGACAGTCATGCAAAAAAGAGTGGAGCTGATTGTTCACGTGGCCTCCTAAATCATGTTCTCTGCTATTTTTTGGTTCCGGGGCTCTGCCCTGAACCCTAGTACAGAGCAGAGCTCTTTAATCAGTCCCTCTTTTGCCACACTAGCTGCTTACCTGATGACCTTTCTGAGGTGCATTGTTATGTAACACAATGTCAATTCAGAGATGTCACCAAGTCACCATGTCTGATACACTTGGAAATGAACACAACACAAGAGTTCTTCTTGGACAGTTTAGTGACACCATGTCCTGCCTGTTAAAATAACTCCATATGTTTAGCCTCTGTCCATAGCAGGCTGTTGCTTGGCCAGTATCCCTTCAGCAGCTAGTGGGTCTCATTGCTCTGTCCATGTGTTTGGTGTCAGTTAAATACAATCAAGTGACTTTCTCCCCTTTTTCCCTGATTTGGCATTGTTTACTCATAGCTTCTGACAGTTGTGCTGGGATGGAACCCAAGATTTCTATTTCCTGCACATGCACAGCAAACTTCTATTCCTGAGCCATGTTCCTAGATCCCTGGGGCAACATTATTAACCTTGTTTAATAATCTATTAATGAAGAGGATAAAGGTTTATTAACACGTGCTTCTCTTACTACCAGAATAACAACCTGTGGAAGGCTTGTTCCTCCCTCCTTCCCTTCCTTCTTTCCTTCCTTCCTTCCTTCCTTCCTTCCTTCCTTCCTTCCTTCCTTCCTTCCTCTCTCTCTCTCTCTCTCTCTCACACACACACACTCTCTCTCCTCTCTTTTCTCTTAAATGACAAGTTGATGGATCTAGTGGAAAAGGAGCTGGCAAAGAGACAGTTTACTTGGTTTAGACCCCAGCCTATCACATACTGTCAATGTGACTTTGGACAGCTTCCCTGACCTCTGAGTCTACATGTTCTTGCTTGTAAAATGGTTGTTGAGGTTTGAATATAAAGCATCCACCAACCATATGGAGTCATGTGTTTGAGTACTTGGCCCCTAGCTGGTGGCCTGCTTTGACCCTTTAGGATGGATAGCTTCATTGGAGCACGTGGGTCATCAGGAATAGGCTTTGAGGTGTGACAGGCTACCACCACTTTCTATCTGTTCTGCACGCACTTGTTGGTTGGGGAGACATTGAGCACACACTGTGACTCCTCCATGCCTTCCCTACTGTGATGGGCTGTGTCTCTCCTTGAATGTGAGTCAAAATAAGCTCTTCCTTCCTTAAGTAGCTTCTTGTTGAGTATTTGGTCATGATATTGAAACCAGTCGCATCTGAGAGAAGTGACTGATACAGAAGGTCATTTAAACACACACCACACTGTCACTTTGAAGGTTTCAGAAAATGCAGAGGCCCTAGCACCTGCTAGGTCTTTTAACAGTGAACACCCATGAAATGAAGCTTTTGTGGCTTGTCATTAAAGCAACCTACAAAATATCCCTTTAAGGCACTTGATTTGGGCATCTGTGTGTCCTGCCTGAAATGGAAGCCATCCTGTTAGTCACAGTAGCTCAACCTACATTTGGCAGAGGAAAAAAGCCAACCATGGGGGACACAAGAGGGGAAGAAAGGCAAATGTTCTGGCTCTTTCCTTCTGAAATGACTGTTTTTCTAATCACGTATTATGCTCCAATGTCCATGTGAGCTTCAGCAAGTGCAGTCATCTCTCTGGCATTTGCAGCAACCAGAAGCAGCCATATGGCTCCCAAAACGTAACCATCTTTCTAAGCAGCTCTCAAGGAAAAGAAAAAGAGGAGATGGGCTGAGCTCCCTCTGCATGTTCCTGGTTCTTACTGAACACTCCAGAACCTTTCCAGACTTCTGCCTCACCTGGGGTCTCCCTCCTTAAGAGGCAAACTGAAGACTGAGGCTTGTCACTCAGGGATGTGGGATGGACCCAAGACTGCATTTCCAACTAGCTCCTTGCTGCTGCTGCTCTGCACTGTGAGTGGTGGATGCTCCACATTTTATAGCTATGCCTCATTCCACTGACCAGACACCTTGGGGTTTTGTTGTTGTTGTTGTTGTTGCTGCTGCTGTTTTGTTTTCTTTCCCTCCTCCATTTATTACCCTTAACTCCTGCCACCAGGTATCTTCTGTTTTTCTCCATCTCATTCCCTCCTTTTCTGTTCTGGAACTCTAACGATTCCATGTCCTTCTCTGCTATTCCATCACTCTGTTTCTGAGTGTGACAACAAACAAACAACTTCAATTCATTGTTTCTTCCCAACTTGGCACTTGGAGATCAGGAAAAAAAACAACAAGACAGACAGAACTGGAAGCCAGCAGAGCAAAACTCCAAGAGAGGCAACTGAAGTGTGAAACAGCTTCCAAAGAAGGAAGGGTTTTTTTTTTTTTCCTGTCACCCTACGTTTCCATGGTCCCAATAGAAACCCTAAAATCCTTCAAGAATTTAGGGAGAAGTTGCAAGACATGCCCCACATTTAGGAAGGCTTTCTTTTACAGGAGTACTTGAAGAAAGAGAAAATGCTCTAAGCCTGCACCTGCCGGAACCCTCCCTCCCCATAGTTGAATGCTCTGCTGTGTGTCCAGATATTGGCTTCTTTGTTGCTGTTATCCTAAACCAGCAGAATCAAGCTTGATGCCCCAAGGAAGTAGGGTTGGATTGCAGGAAAATGGTACAGGTTGTCGGGACAGACAAATCTGCCTTCTTTATCTGGGAAAGATGCATATAAGCAAATTTCTATATGGAATCAAGAAATGTTGTTTTCATTAAGAAACAAACAATGGTATTGACCCTTGTATATGGACATAATATTAAGATTGTATTGGGCTACATAGGCATTGATCTTTGTATATTGATACAAAATTAAGAGTATATTTAGCCACAATTGAATAGATCTTTGTATATTGATACAAAATTAAAGGTAACGCTTCCTAATGGTATCATACCTAGAGATACTTAAAAATAAAATGTGAAGCTCTGGCCTCTTGATACCAACCATCTAAAACTGTTTAGGATAGTTAAGAAAAACAAACTCCTAGTCATGCAAACATGTCACTTTGTTAGCTACTATGACAGTCTATCACAGATATTCTCTAAACTACTCAGTAATCAAGTTGTTAAGAGACAAGCAACATTTGCTTATCTAAATACAAGAGACGGATAGGGCATCTTCAAAAACCCCAAGAGATCTGCAGAATATGGCATTCAAAGACGTTATCTTAAATTAAGATTTTTTTTTGATATCGAGACATATCAGCTCCTGACAGCACCCCCTATTCTACTCCAGGTAGAAGATAAGCATCGAAGAATCTCCAGTGTGAGATGGTTGAATTAGTGGCAAGCCTATCTCTTGGCATGAAAAAACTCCTTGCTTCAACTGCAGACAGACTGCTGCCCAAAAAGGACAAAACTTGGTAGCAGGGAAATCGACAGCCTAGCTCTGCCAAGACAGGGTAGGTAAGTCCTTCATAACCCCTGCTCTACAATCAATGTCTGTCAGAGAAACAGGACCAAAAGGCTGAAGACTGATGTGTGGAGAGAAAAGAGGAACTGTCCAGGCAGTCACTGGTTTGTCATTTCTTAGTATTGAAAGCTGCAGGCCCTGCACTTCCTATATAATCAGATATATTTATCCCTCTCAGGTCTCTGAGGTGGTTGAAGAATAGACAGCTAGAGTCTCATAGTTAAATTTTGAGTTGTTTAGGAATCAAGAGGGCGTTCTAGATCTAAGAAGATGGTTATAATAGTGATGCAAGTTAGTATGAAAGCTAAGTCAGTTATAGAACTTTAAATTCATGGAGATGGTTAGATGGTAGAATGTTAAAGACAGGGACCAAATATGTATGAACTGGACATTGGGAAGGTATATTGGGCCATTTAACACTCATAAATGTGCCATATTTATTTCTGTTGTTTTGTATAGTATTTACTGTTATTAGAGAAGGAACCATTTGTTGGACTGAAAGGGGAAGCTGTTGGGGGGAAGAGGGTGGAAGGGTGGTACAGGAAGGGGGAATTGGAAAGGGTTTGTGACTGAGATGTAACTTGAAGAAAAAAAATGAAGTATTTAATAATAATAAAAAGAAACAAACTGTTGGTTTTCCAATATGATTGTTCCCCTCAAATATACTCTTTGCCAGAGAAGGAGTCATTTCTCTCCTGGATTAACAGCAGGCCTGTTGCTGCTCATGGTTTGCACTGTATTCAACTGCTGGTTGCTATGGGTAAAGGCTATCTGATTAGGAACGAACACAGACAGACAGTGGCTGGTCTCTGTCTGGGTAACCATCCTGAGCTCTTACATTTGACTAAGAATATCCACATTCTAGAAGAGAAAAGCCTGGGCCTAACAGTCACATTCTGAGGATGGTCACTCCCTCTCCAGTGAGCCAGCTGAGGAGGACCTCTGACAGTGGACTCTCTACAAAGGAAATGTAAACCCCTTCCCAGTTAAACACCGGAAGTTCCTGTGAGAGCTGTGGCCTGCTTGAAGTGGACTGTTCCACAGGAGGATTTCACCGCAGGTCGGGACATTGTGCTCAGGATCGTAAAAGGATGTGTTTACAGTCAGGGACCAGGAGTGTCTCTTCCTTGGCATAATGGAGAACAGGATGTCTTCTGCCTCCTGTGAGGACAACATGGGATTAAGAGAGGCCAGCTAGACTGTCAGAGTCTTACAGATTCCTTGGTGAAGTCTATGAGGCAAGCTTCTTCTTTAGCTGGGCCTGGCACTCTGCAGGTAAACACATAGACAGTGAAACCACCCTGGCAGTTAGGCCTGAGACCCTGAAGAATGAGGGAACAAATGGCTCACATTCTTGCCCTGTTTCCTGCTGTGTCACTAACACCTTTGGCCCCAGCTCCTCCAGGAAAAGAACAAACACCTGCATCCAACTGATCAGTTGTCTTCAGTCAAGGATCCTGAACTCCCTTATTAGAGGAAAGAGAGGAAAAAAGACCCAAATGTATGTAGTAGCACACTGGTTTCCTTTAGGACACTTCATCACATTGCTGCTATCTGTGCGTGTGTGCGTGTGTGTGTGTGTGTGTGTGTGTGTGTGTGTGTGTGTGTGTGTAGAATACCTCATTGAGAAAGACTCAGACTTTCTCATAACACAGTGAAAGAAAGTGCTACTTAATGGCTTAGCATCAGCACCTCCTGCCAGCCCCCTGTGGCCACCGCCTTGCTTGTTACTTTTGGAAGATGTCTTATGACTCCATGCACTTCGGCCTCACAGGGACAAGTGAATGTTGGGTTTTAGGACTTGCTCATTGTTCTGAGAAGGTTAGTGACACGAATGAGAGTTGCACAGGAAAGACATGACACTTGATATTCACTGTGTGAACAAACATCTTTGGATCTTGGTATTAGAACAGACATTGTGACAGGCCAAGAAACCTCCTGTCCCTGCTGCCAGGAGCCAGCCAACAACAGTCCAGAGAATGATGTGTTTTATTGTTGTTTTCAGCTCACAATCTAAGAATAATGTTTACCAACCTAGGCCCCTAGAGGTTTAAAAAGACTGAAACACTAACCCAAAAAAGAAAAAAGAAAAGAAAGAAAGAAAGAAAGAAAGAAAGAAAGAAAGAAAGAAAGAAAGAAGCATACACAGAGCAGACTTAAGCCCCCTATACCTATATAAATGATAGGCAACTTGGTCTTCATATAGATCCCTTAGAAAGTGGAGTCAGCAAGGATGGGGGGACTGCCTTTGTCATGGACTCTCTTGCCTGTTAGTGGAACACCTTACCCTAGCGGGGCTGCCAAATTGGGCCCCAGTGCAAGAGGACGCTGTTAGCCTTCATGTGACTGATGAACTGAGGGGTATTGATATGTGGGGCCCCTCTCACCCAAAAAGAAGGAGAGGAGAGAGAGGCAGAAAATTATAAGAAATTCAAATTATAGTGTCTGTAAGTAAGTTTCATCAGAACACAGCCACAAGGGACCATGTGTATATTGTTTACATCTGCTCTTGGAGTCTACAATGGGAGAGCTGGATCTTGGAGTCAGAGATTTGTGTAGTCTTCAAAATCTAACACTTTTGCCTCTGATTTTTTTTTTTTTTGACAGAAAAGAAAAAAAGTTTGTGGGTCTCTGGTCTACTGAGTTGGGAAACTGGAGGTTTATAGTAACATATTCCCCAACTCTCAGACAGCTTCCCCAGAGTAGTACAGTCTTGGTGTGGCTGCATGTGAAATTATTTGGGGTATGGGGTAGTTTAGAGAGAGCATTCTAATTTGGGAATTGGACTTTGGGCAAGGTTTGGTGCTGGGCAGATGTCTCCCCTGAAGGAAGCTCCAAGGGTTCACATAGGTGTGAATGAGCTTGCTCTGTGGGTGGTGGCTTTTACTCTGGGGAGGGGCGCTGAGCAAAGCTATTCTGGAGAGGCCCTCTGTGATTGCAGGTGCTGTTCTTTTAATTAGGGTGTGGGCTGATGAGGACCAACTCCACCCCAGAGGCATTATGGGAAGGGAATGGAATCCATCAGACATCAAACAAATGGTTTTGAGTATTAGAGCATCCTCCAGCCTGCACATCTGTAATTGTGGGGCTCACTGTGCCCAATGGGAGCTCAGAAATCAAGAAGTGATATACAATGACATTTCTAGCCTTCCCAGGAAATGGGGTGGCTACCGGGTTTATTTATTAATTCCATCTTGTCAGCTTCCCATTTGGTGCAAACAGTTATGTTTTGCAGCCTGTTTCCACCTTGCAACTAGCAGAGTTTTATGAAATGAGTACTCCTGCGATGACCTGAAGTATGGGGGGGGATACATTAATCTGGAAACCATCAAAGCCATCTGAAGTGTATTATTGTAGGACTCAGAAAAAATAAATAGTTTATGGGGAAGATTAAGTGGCAGTGTGGATTTGCTTTTGACATATCTTGTCTCTGAATCTAAGTTGAGGATTTATTATCTCACGATCGTGTCACGGCTATCTCGTTTATATGATAACACATCTGTAATGTTTTACAGTGTAGCACTACTTGTTCGGAATGGGGCTTTTTTAAGTTCTAAATTATAGTACCTGGAGAGGCATGCATAATTATAGTGCGTGCTAGCAAATGAGAGGGTTCATTTTCCACTCTCACTCAGCACTAATCGTCAGCACAGCGGGTGCAATAAAATCATAATTGCTTCTTCCAAACTTCTCATCTGAGCTTTTCGGCTTGGAGGCAGTGGTTTGGTGAAGAGATGCCTGATTTTTGATGGGTGGAGGGCTGCACTTGGATCTTCCAGAGGGTCTGTACTGGAGATGACTTTGAGTTCAGACAGGGTGCTAGGCTCCATGCAGCTACTTAGTGGGGTGGGAGTTCCCCCTACCTTAATAATTCTCCGGTACCAGTACAATAGGACACAGTGTGGAATGTACGTGTCCAGTCCTGGGTTTGGAGTCCACCGATGCCTTTCAATTTCGGGACCAATGATCTCACTTCTCTGAATTGCTGTTTTCTCATCTGCAAATGAAAGATGGTGTTTCTGAGCTCAAAGTGTTCTTAAGGTAATTAGCAATGCCTATAAAGCAGGACATAGGCCTGCAGTAAATGGTAGGCATTGCTGCTACTCTCCCTCCAAAACATTACCTAAGCCTGGGCCATCCAGCATGGCCAGTATTGGCCATGTGTCAGTAGAGAACGCTGGCCATCTGGAGAGAATTCTAAATGCAAGAGATACTGGAGAGCTGCTCAGAGGTTAAGAATGCGGAGGATCTGAGCTCGGTTCCCAACACCCATATTAGTGGTTCAAAACTGCCTGTAACTCTAGTTTCAGGGGATCTGACCCTCTATTCTGGCCTTAACAGTTCCTACATTCTCATACATGTGCCTACCCATAAGCACACATGCACAATTTAAAAATTAAAATGTCTTTACAAAGAAAAAGAAAAATCAAGGCTTAAAGTCTTAGTATCAATCAGTAATATAAACTATCTCTATATTTTTAATAGTGATTGCATTTTGAAGCAATTACATCTTGGCAATCTTGGCTTAAATATGTTAAAAGAAATGCCACCTTTTAAACTTCTTTGTTGTGGCTATTGCAAAATTTTAATTACTTAAAAAGTTTGCCAGCAATATATTTGTATTGAACAGCAGTGGTCTAAACAAATGGACACTGACTAAAATGTTCTGGACATTTAAAACCACGGTTCACATGTTTGTCTTGGTTATTTCTGCTACCAACTGAATCTTAGTCTATCTTGGAAAATGTTTTAGATAGTTTTCTAGAGAATATTAGGAAGAGCTAATGATTGCCATTAATTTAACCAGTTAATATAACTTCAAATTCTTCAGTAGCTAAGGCAAATAAAATATCTGAGTTATGTGGACCTTATTGCAGAAAGTATGATTCATATAAGTTTGTTGGAAAAGGAAAAAGCTTTCACCTGGAACTTGGTTCTCCCGGGACTGTTTCCTGGTATGATTCTGAGGTAGCACACACCTGTGCCTTCCCATCCTCCCGTAACTAACTAAGCTCCTATGAGCTCAGAACACTCTGAGTCACAGGAACGCCACACAATAATTACACCTCCCTTCACTTATGTAAATTATGACCTGATCCACAGAGCAGCCTGTAGGATGGGCTGTTCAAGGACTATTGTTCCTTTTTCATGGATGGGAAACGTGAGGACCAGGCAGAGTGACTTGCTTAAGTTTTCATAGCCAACCAGTAGCCAGGCCAAGGTTCCAGCCCTCATTGCCCAAACTGAGAAACTCCCTCTGGTTTTGGCAGTCATGGGAACTGTAGCTTGAAAGAAAGTCAGGGGATGAGTTAGACCGCATCAGAACTCCACCAAGAAAGAAAAAGTACACTGAACTGGGGAAGCCAACACCTCCGTGGTTGAGATTTAGTTTAAGCAGATAGAAAAAATTCAAGTTTGGGTAGCTGTCCTATTATTTTACGGTGACACATCCAGTTGAAAGTGTTCTGTGTCTGAGGTTTAGAACGGTAGATACAGAACAAATTAGCTGGTTTACCTTTGAGAGAAATTCTCCAGGAGTCTTAGCCACTCAGAAGCCTGTGGCCTGTTGTATGTTAGATTTTTCTCCTCAGAGGTTTGGAATGGGACCTGGGAATTCACACTCCTATCCTGGCCCTCAGGTTCTCTCTGGATTGCCAGTCTGAGTTCTGAGGGGTTAGACCCCATTTGTTTCTCTCCTGAACTATTTCACCTGCAGATTTTCAACCTGAGTGTCTACCACTGACAAAGCTCTCTGGGAGCTTTGACCCAGGGACAACACTTAAGAGTCGCCCAACAGAACCGCTTAGAGGGAGAAAGTCTTTATTTTGGCTCCTGGTTTCAGTGGTGTTTAGTCCACCCTGGTGGGAAGAACAGGTAGGATAGGACAGTTCACATCAGCATGCAGCAAGGAAATAGGAAGCTATGGGAAAATTGCCAGAAATAATGTACCCCAAAGTATGTATACCCAAGGACATACTTCCCCCAATGAAATTCCAACTCCAAATCCTCCAGGACCTCCCAACATGGCGCTACCAACTATGAATCAAGCACCTAAAACCTGAGCCTGTGGAGGACATGTCAGATCTAAAGAGTAACAGCACCCTAGGTCACTGGAGTCACAGTCTCTAGGAAGAGAGCTGATACCTGTCCTCAGGTGTTCCAGTGGTGGTTGGTGCTGTCACCATGACAGAATCTGGAATCACTTAGGATACAAGCCTCTTGGCACATCTATGAATGATAGCATAGGCCAGCGGTTCTCAGTCTGTAGGTCTCAACTCCTTTGGCAACTTTCTATCTCCAAAAATGTTTACATTATGATTCATAATATTAGCAAAATTACAGTTATGAAGTAGCAACAAAAATAATTTAGTGGTTGGGGGTCACCACAACATGAGGAACTGTATTAAAGGGTTGTAGCATTGGGAGGTTTGAGAACACCATGTCATAAGATAATCTTAGCCTACATGCACCTGTCATGGGTTATCTGGTTAGGTTAACTGAGGTGAAAAGATCTATCTTAACTGCTGGCAAAACCATCCCATGAGTTGGAGATCCTGGAGTGTGTATCAGAAAGAAAACAAGCTGGACATGGGCGGTTTTCTCCCTCTGCTTCAGGGATGCAGATGCAACCTTACTAGATACCTCAAAGTCCTTTTCACCATGAGTTCTCCTGTGCCATGGGGTGTGGCCTCAAAGTGTGAACCACCATATGTTGCTGTTGTTGGCTTGTTTTTTTTTTTTTTTTGCTTTTGTTTTGTGTGTGTGTGTGTGTGTGTGTGTGTGTGTGTGTTCATGTCTATCTGTTTTTAATAATCACAACAAAAGCAAGAAAGGGAGACGGCATGGTGTTGATTCAGGAAGCACCGCCTTTGTGAACAGTGGGATCACATGGCTTAGACACTTTCCTCCATTTAGGATCTGTCCCAGAATTCTTCAGGGCTGTTTCACTGTCTAAAGCTCTTCCTTTGTTTCCTAAAGCAAAGTTTATTCCATGCTCAAGTCATGCATTCTTCAACTTAGTTGTTGATGGCCTACTGCACATAGGACCCTAAAGGCAGATGACAGTGTCCAACTATCTCAGTGTGTATTTTCCAGTGTATGAAAGCACAAAGCTTTGGCTTGTGTGAGGAGAGAAACTGACCATTCCACACAGTGAGACAAGAAAGGAATAGAGCAGGCGTGAGCCAGCCTCTGAAAGAGAGAGGTCAACTTGAAAGTATAGTTGAGGAAGAAGGGACCAATCCCCTGAAAACAAAAGGGTTTGCAGTAGGGAGACCCTCCAAGTACACAGGTGGCACCAGGGACCATTAGAGCAAAGCTGGAAGCATGTTTACTTCTAACCCATGCATCACCAGAGAAGGTAAACAACTTCATTCCCAAGTCCCACCTCCAATTAAGGCCCTAAGAACCACTGGGGGCAGAATATCTTCAGATAGTTGTCAAAACAATATAGATGCTTCAGACACAGACTGAGGTACTCCCAACCAAGACATGGAAACACACCGGCTTCAGCTAGAGACCAAAGATGTGCTGACAACCCTCCCCTGCTGCGGAACAAGTAGTTCAAATATCTTTAAAGTCCAGCACAGGAGTCTTTGCACTTTCCAGAATTCCCACGTCTTTCTCTTTCCTTTTGAATAAACAGCTGGCAGGCGTGGCATGGGTTTAGCTGTAATGACTGCTCCTCATTTTCATCTTAAATCTATACAGTTATTGTATATCGAGATCCTGGCTACTGCCAACTGCTCAGCCACAGGTCTGTTTTTCATTTAGGCTCCGAGTTCTTTTAGGGTAGCCAGCTTCAGGGGCCAGGTTTAATGCACATCCCTAATTGCGAATGGGATGGGGTTGGTGCTGACGGCAGGGTTTTTGGTTTCAGAGCTGGGGCAAGTAGCTTATAGGAAGGGAAGAAAATCCTCTCTCTGGATTCCTTGCCTCTTGCTAAATTTATTTTTTACATTCAACCTTTTTTTTTTTTTTGGTTTTTCGAGACAGGGTTTCTCTGTGTATCCTTGGCTGTCCTGGACTCACTTTGTAGACCAGGCTGGCCTCGAACTCACAAAGATCCGCCTGCCTCTGCCTCCCAAGTGCTGGGATTAAAGGCGTGCGCCACCACCGCCCGGCCATTCAACCTTTTTTTAATTGAGTGTATAAAGCAGCTATAAAAAAAGCAGTTTAGATAACGTGGCTAGTCAGCCCACGGCTTCAAATATGTCTCCCCTCAATTTTGGAATGTCTCTTTCCTTTCTTTTCCCTCCCAGAACCACATGGGCCATAGTTCCCATTTTTAAATGGCCCAGTTCTGTGGCCTGTATTATGACCTCATGGCTCAAGTCCACTTTGAGATTTTTTTACTACAGGACCCAGGCTGGTAGGTCAGGCTCTCCCTTGAGTGTTAGGCTGCCTGTAGTGGAAGAAGGAGGGCACTGGCTCCCTGGGTACCTGGCAGCGACATTGTTGGATTGTTCATTGTAGAAGGCAATCATATAGCCCCAGGGCTGCTTACTGTAAGCATACAAAAGAAGAGAGAGAGAGAGAGAGAGAGAGAGAGAAAAGAAAAGTATGTTTTAGTCCCTTCATATAAACAAACATCAGGCATTTGAGGTTGGAGAGATGACCCAGGAGTTAAGAGCACTGGCTGTTCGTGCAGAAGACCAACGTTTGTTTCCCAATACCCATGTTGGGGAACTTACAATCCTCAATAATTCTATCAGATGCCCTCTTCTGGCATCCATAGGCATTTCTCTCATAAACACATACTCACGTGCATGTACACACACGCACGCACGCACACATATGCATGCACTCATGCACATGCACACACACTAGATGGTGGAAGAGAGAGACATAACTAAAAAAACAAATCTTTCAAAAATACTGGTAACATCAGTGCAAGTATCAACATCAAATGTGGAGCTTCCTCTACAAAATTAGGCTGAGTCCTGAGTCCCTTCCTGAAGCCTACATTGTTTTTGAGGGAAGCTGTACTCCCAGCCACCCAGTTATCATACCAAAGAATTTCTAGCCATCACTCTGCTGTGTAAAGGATTCAGTTCAATACACTCACATATGATATCTTAAGGAAACTGGTCATGACAGCATGTGTCTTCACTCTCAGCATTCAGAAGGTAGAGACTAGAGAATTGCTGCAAGTTGGAGATTCAGTTGGGTGAAATCCTATTCCAACAGGCCTAAATTAATTAATTAATCAGTTAATTAAATAGAGCCGTGAGTGTAGCTCACTTGTTAGAGTGTTTTTCTAGCAGACAAAGATCCCTGGATTCAAAGCTTAATCATCTCATAAACTGAGCATGCTGATATATACATGTATTCCTAGTACTTGGAGGGTGAGGCAGGAGGATCAGAAGTTTAAGGACAGCCTTAGCTATATGTAAGTCTGAGGCTAGCCTGGGCTACATGAGATCCTGTCCAAAAATCATCCAGCCAACAAACAAAAAGTAAACAAAACAAGTAGGCAAAACAAATTAAAAAAAAATCCAAAAACCAAACCAAACAAACAAAAAACCCAAGCAATCAATCACACAAACACACAAAAAATTATAACAAAGGAAAAAAGATGATTTAAAAAAATTGTTAAGTACCTTTTGGGAAGAGTTGTGGTAGTGGAATTTCCCAGTGTTCTATCTTAGTTCATGGAAAAGACATGAAAGGAGATGCAGCCATGGAAGGGGAAGAAGCTGAATTGGATCAGGTTGTGTTGGGTGGAGTTTGGGAAGAAATCAGAACACACTCCAGTCCCTCTGCCCTCTTTGTGTTTGACTCATAACCCTCAATGTTTAAATATTTGCCAAAAGGAGGCTAGTTCATTGACAGCCCTCCAAAATGGGTGCTTTGAACAGACTCTTCTCCTGTGTGTTTCTTGGACACTCATTCAACTTGGTGCTTGTTGGGCCCCCGCTGGACTGGATGTGGAGACCATGGACCAAGGCAAGTCTCAGCAAAAACATAGATCATGAGGACTACATCCCCTCCTCTTGCTGGTTTTCTGAACACACCCAGAAGAGAAGTTGCAAGGAGAAATGAGCGCTGGGTACTGGGAGAGATTTCATAGGGTGCAAGTGATGTTAAATTGATTCCTTCTCAGAGTGAAGGGATCAGGCAGGTTGATACTTGCATTGAGTGGTGGTGAGTGTGAGACCCAAGGGTGAGCCAGAGTTGGTCTCTCTCCATGGCTCTGTACCCTCTGTCAGGAGAGCTATTTAAAATGGCCACTCATTGTTTTGTTTCTGTCTCTGTCTCATTCTCCTCTCTTTCTTTCTTTCTTTCTTTCTTTCTTTCTTTCTTTCTTTCTTTCTTTCTTTCGTTCTTTCCTTCTCTTTGTTTTTTTTACATGTGTAAATGTATATAAATCTAGTTTCTGTATAAAAGACAAAACATGGGTTTTTGTTGGTGGTGGTTTTGGCTTTATGTCACATAACTTGATGTTCCCAGTTGAATCCATTTTTCTCCAAATGTTAAATATTATTTTTTAGAGCTGTACAAGATTCCATTGTATCTAAGTATTGTCTTTTCTTTATCCATTCATCTGTTGATGGACATACTCTAGGCTACACAGACTCTGCAAATAAAGACTCAAATAAATAAATAAATAAAAACAAAAGGTAAAACCAAATCAGTAAGTGAATAGTCTTGAGTTTATTTTAGACTTTCTGTTTGAGGAGAAGGGGGACTCACAGAAGGCTCATAAAGAAGAGGCTGCCATGGTCAGAAATTGTCCTGTGGTAGAAATGGATTAGGAGGTCCAGAGGGGAGAGTGGACATAATGTCACAGTGATGAGCAATGAGGATAGTACCAGGGAGAGATGGATAGAAGAAATTGACAGGGCCGAGGGGATGCTCAGTGGATAAATCACTTGTTGGGTAAGCATAAGGACCTAGGTTCTGATCCCAGAAACCACATAAAGCTGAATGTGATAGTGGGTACCTGATGTTCCAGGTCTTCTGTGTTGGGATAGGATGCAGAGACAGGAGGATTCCTGGAAGCTAGTAGGCAATCTATCCTGACATTGGTAGTAGTGGTGAGCAAGAGACCCTGCCTCCCTCAAGGCACGTGCAGAAGCCAAGGACTGACATCTGAGGCTGTCCTTTGACCTACACACACACACACACACACACACACACACACTTGGAGACAGAGAGAGAGAGAGAGAGAGAGAGAGAGAGATATTAAAAGAGTAGTTAGATTATCAAGTCTTAGGGAATGAAAAGAAGGAAGGAAAGAATAAGCTAGAATGACACTATAATTCTTGCATGTCCCATAAGGTGGATGGTGGGCCTTAGACGGACATAGGGGGTTTGCGAAGGACAGCCAAGAATACTCTTAGGAACAATGGACCTGAGGACAAGAGAGGAGAAAACCACATGATGTGACCACCAAAGGAACTGGATATTTTATAAGAATCAGGATGCTGATGCAGGTAGTTGTCAGGGAGACACTAGTCCACGATGTCACACTCTGCTGACTGTTGTTAATGATGTGTAATCAGCAGTGTGGACACACCACAAGGAAAAAGGGACAAGCATTGCCTAAACCATTAGAAAATGGCTCAGTCCCATACAGTCTGTACGCCAGGGTTATTTCCTTCTTAAAAAGTCCTTTCCCCACTCTCTCTCTCTCTCTCTCTCTCTCTCTCTCTCTCTCTCTTTTGTTTTATTCAGTTCTTTTACTTTGTGCATGTTTTACCCCTTTAGGACAACAATCTCAAACCCACCAGGGGAAAAAGTTAAAAATGAAGGGAGGAAATAAGTTTGTTTTTTTCTCTTAATTTCTAGTGTAATCCAAAAGCAGATCTGGAGTAAGAGAAATGATTTTAGAAAATAAATGGGACAATAGAGTGTGAATCTGGGAAGGAGAGGCAAGGGAGCGTGGCAGGGTTTGGATGCAGTTTGAACTGTGAAGGGATCCAAAACAGTTAAGTTTTAAAAGGCCTAACAAAACAAAGTGAGAGAGAGAACAGGCTTTTCAACTCTTCTAACCCTGGACAGCTGGCCTCCTGCCAACGTCAATATTAGCCAAAGAAGCTTGGCCCCCGTTCAGGCTGATCAAATGTGACTTAGGAGGATGTGCGGACCCAGGCTTAGAGGATGCACACGCGCTCCGTGAGTCAGGATAATAATTACAGGCTTTAATAAGCACAAACACGTGATAACAGCTTTACATAGTCAGGGCTGCCGAACCCAAGACCCAACAGTTATGGATTTGGGATTTTAGCCATAACCATGGAGCCCACTGGTGCATTTTCTCTGCATCACGAGCCTCCCCTCTCTGCCAGTACTCTATAACCTAGCAACCCCAACCAGTTAGTTGGCCTTAGTTCCACCCAGGATCCAGACTTGGCTCCTGTTGCACTAGCCCTACTGCCTGAGCCTGGCTCACAGTACTCTACCCTGTATGGTTTGGCTTTTAATTCACTATGCAAATTGCAACATGGGGGTTCAGAGTTAGGTGTGAGAGGGGCCTGCCTTCACTCCCTTCCCTCTGGCAAGTTTGAACTCTTAGAATTTTCAGACTATGTAAAACACACACACACACACACACACACACACACACACGTCATTTAAAAGCCTGATTCATTCCATTAGGCTTCTGTTCCACACGTGACTCTCTTATTCACTAGTTACCAGAAGGTGAGCTTGCTTCCATATTCTGAGTCTACAATCCTCATTTATAAATAAGAGTCAGAATGTGAACTTCTTACTGACATTGTAAAGATGGAGAAGAGGACAGACGGAGTTCTAAGGTAGTGCTGTGGAGTCATGGATGTTCAACTAATCATAGCTAGCTGTGCCCCCGTGCTTATCAATTTATGTGCAGTGCTTTTAAAATTGTTATTGCTTTCATTGTTTTCCCCTGGGAAAGCTCTTACTACTTTTACAATCTTAACCTGAGTAAACTCCAAGAGAAATATCTCAAGGTCATTATAGGCACTCCATAAATACTTTAAAATGAATGAGCAGTTTTACCTTTTCTTCTAAAGATCCTTAGTATATTTAACACTGCAGTTATCTCATTAATCACACAGGGAAACTGAGGCCAAGGCAGTCTGTGTGAGAATGCAGGGTAAAATGCAAGTAAGTACCTCTGGTGGCCACGCACCGGAACAGGCTCTTGTGCCAGAGGATGTAACCTGCATGACTTCTCAATCTTCCTTCTCTGCCCAGGGCCAGGATCCATGCTGTCCTTGCAGGGAGCCATCTCAGGGCAGAGGCATGGCTAAGGAAGAGTGAAATCTTCAGCTCATGTGGGCAAGCCCATGCCGCATGCTATCCCAGGACTGACTCCATGGACACCAAAGCCTTCAGGCAGCCAGCCAAGGGAGCTGTGAGCCTCTTGGCGGACCAGCTTGTAGCCAGCGAGTTGTTTCTGAGAGGAAGTCTTTCCTCCATCCTCAGTGGGGCCAATGCAGGTGCAGGCTCGTGGCCAAGTCTGTCTAGAAGGGGAGGAGGGGAGGACAGAGAAGGAACCCTCTCATCTGGTTGTGTTCAAGGAAGGATGGATCACAGGGTTGTTGTTCTGGGGTGCAAATGCAGAGCTATGTGCAGAGATGGCCTATGCAAGGCTCAGGGGTGTTGTCTCTGTTCCTGCAACCAGAATGTTGTCTCTGTTCTCCCTGGCAGCAAGCAGGAGCTGCTTGCTCTGGACTCCCTGCAGGCTTCTCTGTCCTCTCAGCAACACTAGAAAGTGACACGGCATAGCAAGGAGACAAAGAAATTGGGCTGGCGAGATGGCTCAGTAGATAAGGCACTTGCAGTGCAAACCTGATGGGTGGAGTTAGAACCCCTAGAGCCCTTACAAGAGGCAGATACATTAGTGGTCACAAGCCTCTGTAATCTCAGTGCACCTCTACAGGGAGAAAGGAGGCGAAGCGAGTCCCCAGGAGCTTGAAGGCCAGCTAGCATGATGTACACAGCAGTGAATAAGAGACCCTGTGTCAAGCAAGCCAAAGGTGACAATCAGCATCTGAGGTTGTCCTTTGACCTCCACAGAAGCTCCAAGACATGGCCAATACCATACACACATACACACACACACACACACACACACACACAAAAGAATCACCCCTAACTCCCCAGCTTTGTTTTTACATCTCTTTCCCTGGTTGCATATTTTACCAATGTTTCCCACAGACAGATAGCCAAGCCTGTCATGTTTTTTATACATCTCACAGACTTGTTTCACAGGTTAATTTGTAGCCTCAGTGTGTATTTGCAAACTCTTACTCATCCTTCCAAACATTTCTTAGACATCAACGCCCCTTAGGATGTCTTGTTTTGTCACCATTTCTTATCCCTTAGTATTAATGTCTGTGCATCTTTGCTCTGCATTTATGTCTGTTACTGCTTTTGTGACTGTATTGTGACTCTGGATTTATCCTTGCCTCTATTTTTAAACCGTGCCTCAAACTGGAAAGAAACTACTGTGGTGAGAATTTTGCAATTTTGGTTCCTTAAAAACCACCACCACCACCACCACCAACAACAACAACAATAACAACAAAAATATTATGGGGCTATGTTTTTGCTTTAATCCCAGGTATGGGGATATGGAGCTGCTTCACAGCAGGTGGCTATGATTTGCCCTGTGCTCAAGCAGAGGCCTCATTTTGTCAGCTGCAGATGGTCTCGTTGATTGTGTGACATTAGGAGTTGTGGGGACTTTTCGGAGGATATACAAATGCTGGAGCCATGATAGTTGGGTTGTTGCTTGGTTGTTGGTTGGTTGCTGGTTGCTGTTGGTGGCGGTTTGTTAAGTAGTCATGCACAACGAAGAAAGAAGAGGAGGAGGAGGAGGAGGAGGAGGAGGAGAAAAAGAAGGAATTAGATATCCTGACAACAAAGATCAAACTTGCTCAAGGAGCTTGATGCACTTAATCAATAGGAAGTAGTCTAATGATAAGGTTGATCCCCTTTCTCTCTATCCTTTTTCCTCTCTTATCCAGTATCAGGGGTTTGAAAGGGTGGAAGAAAGAGGAACCCACAAAGTAGCAAAATGCTTGCTAGAATCTACCTCATGAGCCGTGCTTCTAGCTGAGAAAACTTATTTTGGGTGCATCCATAAATGCTCAGTACCTTGTTGAGGGGAGTGCTTTATGTAGTTGTTATGGACTGAGTCTGACATGTTTCCCACGGTTGTGTGTGCTTCAACAGTGTTCATTAGCTGGTGGTACCTTATTAGGAATTTGTGGAACTTTTAGAAGCCAGGACATAGGTTGTTCAGGGTGAGCCTTTAAGGGTTGTAGCCCTCCTCTGGTCTGGTCTTACTCCACTTCCTGGTTCCACACACTTCTGCCTCCATGAAGGCCACGGAGTCTTCACTGGCATGATGCACCTTCTCAAACTGTGAGCCACAACTGTTAGCCGTTACTTAGGCTGCTAAGTAGTTAAGTTGCTACTGTCAGGCATTTTAGTCACAGCAACACAAAAGTCAGTGATGTAATTACCACAGGAAAGATCTTAGTTAAAGCCTTGAACTTTCAAGGGTTTCTCTGGTTAATGATAAGCTAACTGTCTTTACACAGAGATTCTGGTAGATTTGGCTCACACAGATTTCCATCTGTCTTCCAATTCTTATTCTTTCTGGGGTTTTAAATCCAAAATTCTTCCTCTAATATTAGGAGGTAACAAAACACCAGCTGTTTATTCCATAACCAAGAGATAGAATAGCTGACTGGTAGAATGGGAGGTAGAAGCCTCCTGTTCTAGATGTGGGATGTCACTGCTCTCCATCCATGGCCCTGTCCCATACTGTCAGGTATTGGTGGCTTATTGGGACTGAAGTCGTTGGTTCAGTTTTCTATTTGTAGCACTCCAGCCAACCTCTGCCAGCCAGTTTCAAGCTGCACTCACAGCCACCGGTCTGGATCAAGACTTATGCTGCTCTTGGGTGACAACAGCAGACATAGCTGGAGATGACACCAACTTGGTCCTAAGACATCTGTTGACTTATCCAGGGGTTGAAGCACAGGTCAGGCAGGAAGTCAAAAACCAGGAGTTCCCAAAACACAACAGGAAAAGGACTGCAAACGGGGGCTAAGAGCAAGGATATGAAAAACATAATAATTTCCCTTAGCTTCTCACTGGCCGCTGGTTACAACTGTGAGAAAGGTCAGGTGGGAGAGAAGACAGAGAGCTGCACCATGACACAGACACCTTTGGCTGCTTGTCGTGGCCAGGAAAGGGGACTTTCTATCCTCACAGGCTCTGCCCGAAGCTTCCTCACTATTCCTTTGCATGGCTCTTTCAGTACCAGGTTCAGTGTATCCCTGAAAACATCACCAGTCCTCAGACTGGGGTGGGGGCAGGTGGAGTTGTATTGCGTGATAAAAATAGTTTTATCACCATTTGGGCTGATTTTGAAAATATTTTTGTCTATTGCAACTGAGTCCCTTTCAGAAGTCTCTCCTCTCTCTTTTTTTTTACTCTCTTTTGCCCCCTCTTTCGCTGTCTTTTGATCTCTCTCTCTCTCCCTCTCTCTCTCTCTTGCTCTCGCTCTTGAGTTGCTATGAGAACATGAATCATCTCCTTAGCACAATGATGCCAGAGCACAGTGCTTCGGAGCGGGCTCTGATTTGTCACTGTTTGTTCTTTGCTCTCAACAAGATAAGCTGTTGTCATTTCTTTCTTCTCGAACAAGCATACCATGATTGCTGAAGTGCTGAGAATAATGGCACCAAACAGTCACACGATTAATGCAGACGACGCAGAGAACTCATCTGTTCCCAGTACAGTCAGTGTGCTTTGCTTTGGGAGGCGGGGGAGCTTGCTTCTCTGTTTATTCTTGGGCTGGGGAATAAATGTAGCTGAGTTCACCGCCACAGACCCCTTGCTCCTTCCTGGGGCAGAGACCTTAAGTGAACTGAGTTCAGAGTGAAATCAGTCCTGTCTTTGGAGGAGTATGGGGGTGTAGGGTAAAGGCACTGAAGCAGGTTTCCCCACTCCAGGATGACATCCTTCCTGCCACTGGATATCCTCAGGGGGACATCAGTGTCGATAGTGGAGTTCAATTATTAGGTAATATCGCCAACTGAAACAGAGGGACATTAGTGCTTTGTAGTGTCTGCTGGGTGGTTAGCTTCATGCTCTTATGTCCTTGAGGTAGTACATGCACAAAGCAGTTCCATTATCTTCCTTTTCTACTTCGACAGTTAAGGAAACCGAGGTGTAGAGATCTCAAATTCACAAGGTAGAAAAACCCCAGCAGTGTGGCTGGAGTCCAGGTCTGACTGACTTAGAGCCAAAGCTCCAGTGCATGCTCTAGGGTCAGACTAGCTTTGAATCCTTGCTTGTTGTGTAATAGCTAGGTGATCTTGAGCAAGGGCCCCAACTTCTTACTTTTAAGGTTTCCCCATCTTGGGTGATATAGCACTGGCCTCATAAAGCTGTTGTGGGAATTGAGTAAGTTCAGATGTATTAGTTACTTACCTAATAGCAGCTATAGCAAAACGTCCCACAGAGCATGTCATGGGAAGAAAGCTTTACCTTACAGGCTCAGTTTCAGGAAGTTCACCACAACAGGGATAGCAAAGCAGTCGGCATGTCAGGCAGCAGAAAAGTAGGGGCAGATCCATGGGAGGACAGACCCTTCAAAGACTCACATCAGGCCCCCCAACTGTCAAGTGACCTATTGGTGCCCCAGCCCCACCCGTCATGAAAACCATTCAAAACAGTGCCACCAGCTGAGACTGTGCATTCCAGATATTTGATATGATAGAATATTCTGAAGGAGAAAGGGTTTGCTTTGGCTCACAGTTCCAGGTTATCTTCCATCGTTGTGGGGAAATCACAGCAGCAGGAGCTTGAAGCTGGTTACATCCTGTCTGCAGTCAAGAAGCAGAGAGCAATGAATACCTGTGCTCCGCTCAACTTAATCCTTTTCATGGACTGCAGGGTCCCAGCACAGGGAATGGTGCCTCTCACAGTGGACCAGCCTTCCTACCTCAGCTAACTTACTCAAGATTATCCCCCACAGGCATGCTTAAAGGCCTATCTCACTGGCGATTCTAGATCTCATTGAGTTGAGAGTTGAGATTAACCACCACAATTTTGCTTAATTGTTTCCTTCTAATGGTCACTGGACAGACTAGAGCTTAAATTCAATTAAATAAGGGAAGTACCTTGTACAGGCTTTGCTCACGAGAGTCTCATCTGCTCCACTGGAGGTGGCCTTGCTCTTGACTGGCATTCCATTACTCCTGGAATTCTTCACAAGTCCAGTTTAAGTGCAGGAAAAAAGGAATACAGATGCTACAGTGTTTGGTTCTCTCGAGTGCAACTATGGTGGTAGAATGTGGGTGCTGCTGTTCTCATCTGAACAAGGAAAATAAGGAACCTGGAAAGTAGTTATCTGCTTCACAAGACCAGCAAAAAGCAGGGGATGACCCATGACTTAGGACATGCTTCCACCATCACTGGAGTAAAGATCAGCTGCCACTGTCCACATTTCTGTGCCCAGGAATTTTGTCTGGACCACGGATCCTATTCTGATTATTTCCACAGACCATCTTCAGTCAGTGTGGAAAGGGTAGGTTCTATTGTTCTTAGGATTGAACAGTGTTAAGGTCCTGTCCGGTGCAGGCTTCTAGAGTCCCCAGGCTCAGTTCCTGTTACTTCATTGGCCACTATAGGACTCTGAGATTTTTGCTTGTTTTATATGTATTCAGGTGGGCCTCAAACTCATGCAGCCCCTACTTTAGCCTCTGGACTGTTTTGGCCTTACTGGTGACCAAACATACAAAACAGAAAATCAGATAGTGATCATGGTCCTACTTGAGCCACAAGCAAATTTAAAGAATTGAGGAGAATGTGGCTTAGAGCAACTCAGGCTGGTTAGTTTTGATAGTGGTAGACCCACCCCTCAGACAAGGAGTTTGCCCCTTTCTTGTCTCTTTTTAGTGATAAATGTACAAAGAGCATTTGTTTCCATCTTTCCTAAATACCTCTTTATAGCCAGTATCTCCTTCCAGCACAACGAACTCCAAAGCCCGTCCTATCTCAGGACTTACCATTTAATGAACCTAAAGGGTCTTAAGCTTAGTGTGAGCCAACTTCACTTCCAAACCCCAAACAACTGACTTATGCCTATAATAATTTTCCTTTTTGGTCCCTAGTCTGACCTCTTGTCATGTATAGCTTCTCTGTCCTAATCATGAGATTAGTTCTTACTCTGGTAGACATGTATTTCAGAGGGACTCTGACTTCCTTCCAGATCCTTCTTTTGGTTCTCACCTTCATGTTTGTCCTGTGGAGCCTGCTTCTCCCTACTCTTGTTTCTTATGCTTCTGTCCCAGGATGTATCCTTCCTGTGGTTCTGTCCCTGTTGGTTAGTGCCCTGCCTTCCCAAGTCACTATGATTGGTTTGGCGGTAGGAAAAGGACTCAAGTTCCTGATAGCAGGACTGTCTTAATTACTTTTGTGTAGCTCTGAACAAAATACCTGACAAACAGTTCCAGGAAGGAATGATGTATTGTGGCTCACGGCCACAGAAGGTTTAGTCCTCATTACTTGGCTCTACGGGTGGACAAAGAACAAGGTGATGGAGAGAATGTGAGGAAGAGGAGACTCATTAACTCTCTGTGGGCTGAGAATAGCGAAAGGAAGAGATCAGAAGCAAAATAGCCAATGATGTTACTTCAGCAACCCACTTTCTTAAAGGCTAAAAGTTTAGAAAGCATCACTACCAGCTAGAAACTGAGGCATGTGAGACTGGGGGGCGGGGGGACGCTGCATTGTCTTAGTAGGATCTCTTGAGAACCTGGTATGGCCTGCCCATGGGGTCAAGGTAGATGGGGTTAGTTAGCTAAATAACCAAAGAAATACTGACTTTTACAAAATGTTCTTGGATGAATCCAGGCCCGAGGTTAGCCCTACAGTCTTAGGACTTTCCACTAAAATGGCCCACTTACTATTGTATTGCCATTTAAATTAGCTTGCATTAAGCCTTCTATCTCTTAGAAACAACAACAACAAAATGGAACTACTTCACATATCTAGTATTTTTCCTAATAGAATATTTAGTTTATGTGTAGATTGAGCCTTATAATCTGGGAAATTCTCCTTATCTCAGTAGGGCAGGATGTCTCTCTCACACCCTCTACCTTATCCCACCCACAAATCCCCACCTGTGTCTATCCATGACTGTAATCTTCTTTCCCCAAGCAGAAAAAATGGAATGGCCTTTCTATCCTAAGCAATAGCATTTCTCATGACCGTAAAAGTATGCCCCAGAGACTCTAGCTAGGCACCAAGCCTTTGTGTTCCGGACTGACCAGTCTGTGGCAATTGCGAAAATAACCATCCTTGTCTTTGTAGTTAATAATCTTGCTAGAGGTTGTTGCTACCAAGTGGCTGGTCACTTCCAATAATGGCTAATTTTTCAAGGATTATTGTTAAAATGATTAGCGACATCTTGGTTGCCCACGATACATATTTCAGAGTTTATCCAGTAAGAAATAAAAGCTTCTGGGTTGCTGTAGAAAATGGGAGAGGATCTGGAAGGGTAAATAAATGCCAGCACATCTAGTACTTTACCTTTATTCCTACAAACTGATGTTTGTTCATGTGTCTATCTAAACTCTTCTTTGTAATTTTCAGATCTGGGAGACCTCTTATAACCAATGAGATGAATCAATTAGTCCCTTTTTGAGGTAACATTTATTCTTTCTTCTTCTTATTATTAATAATTATATTTAAGGGGCTGGAGAGATGGCTCAGAGGTTAAATACACTTGCTGATTTTGCAGAGGACTGCAGATCAGTTGCCAGTACTCACAGCAGATAGATCACAACCACCATAACTTCCCGCTTTAGTGGACTTTATGCCCTCTTCTGGCCTCTGAGGGCACCTGCACACATGTGGCATGCATATACACAGATACAGACACACACAGGCTCACACACACACATGCACACAGAAAGCTAATTAAATTTGTTATTTGACATTTTCAAACATATATAAAATTATAAATTGTTCTCACCATTCATCCATGTTACCCTCCCCCAAATCTCTTTTCCACATTCATATTTTATTAGGTGTTTCTTGTTGCTGTAATAGAATATCACATTCAAGGCAACTCATAGAAGGAATGATTGATTCAGGGTCACAGTTCCAGAGGGAGCCCGTAGAACAGGAGAGGTATGATGACAGGCAAGAAGCTGAGAGCTCACATCTCCATCCAGCCACTCACAGGAAGCAAAGAGAGCTACCTGGAAGTAGAGCAAGGCTATAAACTATCACAATTCAGTTCTTACAGCAAGGCTTGCACCTCCTAAAGGTTCCCTAAGTTTCCCAAACAATGTCACCAACCTAGGATCAAGTATTCAATACATGACCTATGAGAGGCATTTCTCACTCATTGTTTTGTGACCCACCAAGTTTAACAAGGTCATCTGAGTGACCATGGATTTTTAACCTTCTGTGAGAGCTTGGTAGGCTCAACAGTGGCCACACAACTGAAGGCATTTATTCTTGAGGTTCTTGTATGAGCCAGGCATTGGGTAAAATCTTGGACATCATCTCACTGCACACATAGAGCAACGTTTCAGCCTTCAATTTACACAGTGAACGCTGGAGAGATGAACCCACTTATTGCATGCCACACAGGACATGTACATTCTGTGTTTGAATCCAGGACACATGAAATTAGGAAGTCTGCCTTTGACATTCATTTCTACCAACTCCAGTTCCCAGGTATGCCAGAGCCAAGCATGACAGCTTGAAATCCTAACTCAAGGTAGATTCGGGTTAAGCTGGTAGCAGAAAGAGCATGGGAAGCCGCAGAAGCAATGGTCTTGCTTGTCTTGTGGCTGCCTAGTTCACACCCTGCACCAGCATGTATATATCAGACCTGGGATAGCTGCCCCTGCTCCTGCAGCTGGAGAAACAAGAGAAATGGGCAACTTGAATAGACTTTATAATGAGAGCATTGTCCACAGAATTTAGTGTGAAAAATACATCTAGTTACTTACTTAGAGGGACGAAAGTATCTTCTCCTTGCAGTCATGGGAGCCACAGACACAAGGAGTAGGGTACATTCAGAGACAAACTAACACACACACACACACACACACACACACACACACACACACACACACAATAAATAAATAAGCATTAGGATGACTATGGTCTGAGGGACAGACAGACATTGCCTCATCTCAAGGCATGGGGCTCACTTGGGCCAAGGCCGTCTATGCGTTGCAGCTAGGTTTTTTTCTCCATCCCTGGAAAGTAGCAGACATTCCAGTGCCTGTCCACATGAACCTTCATATGAGAGTCTTTCATGTCAATGAAACTGGAAAGAAGGGAAGAAGATCCTAGCTGGATTGATGTACATAGCTCTCCAGCCACACTCAAAAGGTTGTCATTGAAATTCTTCATGTTGTATTTAACTTTTGTGATAAGTCCCCTGTTCACTGCTCTTGAGAGTTAATAAAGTACATGAACTTTTGCTAGTTTGGTGAAGGTTCTCCACCAAAACTCAGCAGCAAATGTCACCAGAATAAGACAATGTCAGGGGTACTTTGGTGGATGTCCTTAGGGTGGGTGATCTGAAGAAGTTGGACATGTTCGTACTTATGTTAAGTATCAGAAAATTGTACTTGCTTATAGTTTAAGCCGTGATGTAGACAGTGGATCAACTCCAGGGCTTTGATGAGGTTCATATGGCTCACAGCACATTGGGAGAGCTAGTCACAGGGGTACTCAAAGACAGTCTTCTGTGGCTCCAAAGAAGAAAAGTATACACAAAAGAGAAGTATTAACTTCTACATCAAGGCAGGTGCTTCTCGTTGGTCTATTGCTTTGTAGAGAGAGATGGAAGCCCCATGTTTCAGAAGGTTTGGCTACAAAGCAGAGATGTTAATTTAGAGCCCCAAGTGACCATATGGAACAGACATGCTCTTTGACCTGGGGTGATAATCTTTGTGATGTTAAATCATTAAATGTCATGGTTTTTGAACACCCTAGTCTCTTCTATCTCAGACATGTGCTTCCAATGTTTCTCCTGATTTCCTCCGGTTACAAAGAAAGATTCAGACCAGACAGACCTGGAATATGGCCAAGTCTGGTAGAAAGAGCTACACAGTCTATTTTGAGATAGTAGTCTTTACAATGGCCTAGGATTTGCACTTTAAAGTGTATGTTTGTCAGGGGGAGAAGGGGTGCTGGAGAGATGGCTTAGTGGCTAAGAGCACTGCCTGTTCTTCCAGAGGACCCAAATTCAATTCCCAGAACTCACATGGAAGCTCACAACTGTGTATAATTCTAGTTCCAGGAAATCTAACACCCCCACACAGCCACAAATGTAGGCAAAACACCAATGCACATAAAAAATTAAATAAGAAAGTAAATAAAAAGTGTGTGTGTATATATGCATGTGCATGTGTACACATGCTCATGCGTGTGCCTGTGTTCTGTCTACCCTGTTTTGCGTCTTTTGAGATGCTGTGATATTGGCAAGAGGGACAAAGACATCCAATGAATACCTCCAAGTATGTCTTTGGTTCCTAAAGTGTAAGTAGAGGGCCAAGGATATGCACATCTAAGTAATCATGGTGAAGGTATGATCCTACCCACCATTGATTGGCCCGTCATTGTCTGGGCTTCAATCTTATCCTGTAATGTGATCTGATAAGTTGTTAGAAGCATGTGCAATCTCTTCCTGGGAGAGAAGCTTCCTCCCTTGCTGGAGCCTTTTCCTTCTCCCAGCCTGTGATTCCTGGGGAAGTTCCTACCTCTTTGAAGTGTGTTCTTTAAAAATCTGATAGACACAGGCAACCCTTAGAACATCTTCATTTCTGATGGCTGTTTACCTAGTGACTCAAGTAAAACTCAAGGGCCAGGACTGAGAAAGTTTCCTGTGGGTCAGCTCCACAGTTACACTACATCCATCAAATTCTGAGAATAACTGCTCCAAATCCTTCCCTTGGGCCAAGATGTCAAATTTGGATGACGGTCTGCCCTGGTGTCCTGACTGGGTTAATCTCAGTTACTTGTATCCTCAGAATGACTAAAGAAAACTGAGATGCTCAGAGGCTCACTGTGAGAAAGGTGACCTACAAGTAGACGTGTCTAGATTCAGGTGTGCTGGTTCAGACCACCCGTGTCCCTGCTCCGCAGCCACATAAGCCACGTCAGCTCCTGTATTGAGTTTTCATAGATCCTTGAGTGGTTGGGTGGCACGATGTGAGTCACCAAGTGGAGCTGGTGGTGCTGGGTGTGAGCCTTGTCATCTCTTCCTCATTCTGCAGTTGCTTCTTCATCTCGGGCTGCCATCTGATGTGGGCTCTAGCCACAGAGAAACTGCTTTCATCACCTCCTCTGTCCTTTGTTGGGACCCAGGACCTTCTGTCATCACCTGAGATGTGCCAAAGATGCCTAGACTTGGCATGAAAGAGTGTCTGAAGTTGGGAGGATTTGTGTCTAAATTAGAAACCTTTCTGAATACTGCAGAACTTGTCAAGTGACTTGCTTTAGTTTGCATCATAAGAGACTCAGGGAGAACTAATTCTCACGAGATGGAGAACCTCCTGTACACTGAGAACAGAACTGACCTAAATGAGTTCACCACAAATCTAGAGGAGACTCTAGAAATTAAGGTTAGGATGAGAAATACTTCTACCTTTCCCCTGAACCTGAGTTAATGTGATATAAAAGTATGCTGGGGATGACCTCGGCCATACTGAGCTACAGTGCAGGCTCTGTGTGTGATTCTGGCCAGATGTTTGCCACAAGGTTCAGCTACAGCAGCAAATGCACAACTTCTGTTTCAGTGTCTGTATTTTAAGCCCCATCATTTCCCAAGTTCAACAAGAATCAGGGACAGCGTGGTGGCAATCTGGGTCAAATAGGCGTTTGCCACCTAGCCTGATGACCTGAGGTCAATCCCTGGGACTCACGGGTTGAATGAGAAAATAGAATTCCACAAGTTGTGCCCTGACCTACACACACACACACACACACACACACACACACACACACACACACACGAAAGAGAAGAATCATATATATACCCCAACTCTGATGTGTTTAGTGGCATCTTGGGACATTGTCCCTCTCTCCCTGTGTCCTATAACAGGACAATTAGGAGGTCAAATATGATATTCTCTGTGCATCTGGGAGCACTTGTCCTCCATACTTAGCTGGTTCACTCATTTCTACATATCACCTGTAGATTGCATGTCTAGGAAGAAATCTGAATATGGAAGAGCTAACAGGATGCATCTGGCTTTTGATCTCATGGAGCAGACTGTGCACTATGTCTCAATTAGGAGACCCACCCACCCTGAATGACTTTGCTGTTGAACTTTTGCAAGCATGCCCAGGGCCTTTCCTATTCATCCCTTCCTTCATGCTTCTCAGTTTTTCTGTTCCACCCCAGCCTAGGCTGACTCTGGGAGTCTTCTTTGGTGGCTTTTCATCTTATTCATGGAAGAATGGTCTCTCAATTGAACACAGAGCTGATACAGCTAGACTGGCTAGCCATCTTGCTTCAGACAGTCAGTGACTCTGTGAACCTGGTCCTCATGCTTGTGCATCAAGCATTTGAACTATTGAGCATCTCCTCAGCCCTTGTTTAACTTTTGCCTCACACACTGCCCTGATTTCCACCTAACACATATTTATCACCCTAGTGCAGGGCTTGGCACACATTCCAAATACAGTAGAAATGGAAAACAACACAAATGGATTGCTGAATCAACGAATATGACCTCAGACAACTCTGAAAATGGATCCTTGAAAATTTATTTATACATACAACCAATAGCTAAGCATATCTCAAAGCTGAAACTTTGAGACAATTAAATATAAGAGCCATTCTTCTGTCCAGTCATTCATCATTTGATCAAAATTGTGATGACATGCAGCCTAAAGAACTTTAAAACCAGACTGATAGACACTATGCCCAAGCACGTCTACTTTCCTTTAACTTGTCCATGGCACACATCGCTAATCAATTTTGGTACTTTCTCCTTGTCAATCAGAGAATCAGTATTTTCAATACATCACTTCATATAGACATTTCCAATAGATTGCATTGGGCCTGGAAGAACCTCTCATGCATACCCCAGAAACCACAGATAATACAGATAACCCCTACTCAGAATTTTCTTGTGCTCAGCCCACCTTGTGACCTTTTGCGTCCTCTTGATTGGCATACTTCCTTACTTTGAAGAATGTCATGTAGCTGAATTTTGATTCCCCAGTATCTGCCTTGGGTGGAGTCAATACAAGACTTTAAAATTGGTTCCTGTGCCCTTTCTCCATCCAGTTTTCTTCACAAACATGGCAAGAAGTGGTTAAGTTGATCTTTTATTCACGGTGGGAGCTAAGAATGTAAAGTTTTCCTTTGAGCTTCTGGTTATGTTTGGGCATAACACAGGCCACTTTGGGGTTTCTTTTCCAATGTGGTCAGCCTCTGGATTTCTAGAGATTGCTCTGCTCCAACATCCTAGCCTGTCTCCTTCAAGCATGGGTTAGAAGTTAGATGACTTCTAACCCATGATTTCATGAAACTCAAATTTCCTTGGAAGCCCTTAAGCTTTTCCCCCTTCCCTCCAAGGTTCAGCCTCTCCACTTCTTTAGGGTAGTGGTTTTTCAAGAGGGGATGGATTTTGCTGTCTGAGGGATGTTTAGCAATACATGGAGAGAATTTTGCCTATCACAGTTAGGAGATACAAGATAGGGATGCTGTTATCTGACAGAGAGAGGTAAGGGATGGCATGAAAATCCATAATGCACATTCATGTTCCATAAAGATGGAAATAATGATTCAGGCATGCCAGGCTTCCTTGTTGAAAATTACTGTTAAATCAGAATAACCTTAACCTGTAGTTGGCCCTGAGCAGAGCTGTGTACTAGAAGTCTGCCTGATGTCCTCCTGTTAATCTTCATGGCAATCCTCTGATTATTATTTACGGTTTTCTCCCCTGTAGGTGGGAAACCCAAGATTCGAAAGCCTCAGTAGCTGGGAGGGAGGTAGTAGTTATCTAGTGACTAACCCAGGGCTTAAACCCCAAGTGTCTCACACCAGCTCCTCTTCACTAATGGAAGGGTAATTCCCAAGCCTCAGTGCACCTCAGAGTCCCCAGAGGCCTTGTTGAAACCCATATAGCTAAGCCTCACCCTAGAGTTTCTGATTCAAGGGCTCAAGGATTTGTATTATAGTACTGGGGGAGGGGTGTGACTCAGTGGGTAAAAGCACTTGCTTTTTGCAAGCATTAAAACCAAAGTTTGGATTGGGGTGAGCATGACAGCCTGTCTGTAATTCCAGTACTCAGAAAGCAGAGACAGAGATCTTAGACCAAGCTGGATGGTCTGGCATGCTCTGCGGTCAGTGAGAGACTCCCACAATACACAAGGGGAAGATGAGTGGAGAAATACAGCTGCATCAACCTTGGGCCCCACATTTAGATGCACACATTCACATATGTACAGAAGTACATATGTGACTGGTCATATTTATCTACATATATGTGAAGACACATGCATACACATCACACACACACACACACACACACACACAATTTGCATTGTATCCAGTACCCAAGTTTAAAAGTTGCTGACTCCTGTAGTCCAGGGATCACATTTTGAGAAACATTGTACTAAATAGCAATGAGATGACCTTAGGTTGATTGATAATATCAACAAGTCCTTGCAGGCCTGGAGGGATCAAAATTCTGGTGCATGGCACATAGCTCATTTGACTTATGAATGTAGTTGTTTTCACCTATGACCCTCCTCTGGAGATTGACTTGGTGAAGGGCATGGACCCAGGCTTTGGTTTGGAATATACCAAGATTCCTCCTTTATTGATCAATAGTTGACCAATATGACCTTCAGTACCAACTCAGATGGCCTCTGCTCTAGAGCAATTTTAGTGATAAATCCAATAGTACATTTTGGGCCCACTGTGTGTTTTCCTGGAAGACTTCTAGAGCAACCACCATGAACTTGTCAATCTGTGAACTTGCTCCATTTTAGACCCAACAGTGCCCCTGCCTAGTACTCTGCTCTTATTTCCCTGCACCCAAAGGCTCTGCTATACATGCTCTTGGGGGCCCAGTCTCAATGGGAATTTCTGCCCTGTTGTACTCAAGATGGGGAACTTGGGGTCATGGTGACAGGCATGGTGGCTATGAGGCCTTGCTGCTTTGTACAAAAAAAACCTGCTTGGCTTCTAATCCAGCTATATGCTTTGGATGATTAGAAGTTTTATAACTTCCTAGTGCCCTAGTTCCCTCACTTAACAAATAGAGATCACAGTGTTACTGATGTCAGAGTTGTCTGGGGGTGTTACATGACTTTTACTTATGTAAATATCTTAGGACCTGGCACAGAATTAGAGCTAAATGTGTTACCACAGACGCTTGGGCTAGAGTTTGAGTGATCTGGTTTGATCCCATTCCTTGGTATCTAATAGTTTGGATATGAAATCTCCTTCATAACCATTTGGTCCTCAGCACTGTTTTAGGGTCCGTTGGGACATGTTGCTCAGACGTGGATGACTAGGGGAAGGCTTTGAATATCAAATCCTGGTATCTGCTGCCACTTGAGAAATGGAAGCAGAAGCTGGAATGAAACAAGCTGCTATACCATTCCTGTCCCACCACAATGAACTGCATCCTTTGAAACTGTGAGCCAAAAGAAATCTTCCCTCCTTTGAGTAGCCTCAGTTGGGTATCTTGTTATAACTGAAGGAAGAGCAACTAACACAGATACAACAGTGTTGGTGGAAAGAATGGAATAAACAAAAGCCTGAGGATTTGTGGCTTGGAAGAAAGAGTCTCTAGCAACAGACTGTCATTTCCTTCTTGTCTTTTCTTCCAGATTGATGCTAGGGTAGAAAATTGAGAGCCCCTTCCTGGCAGACCAACAATTTCCAGCATATTACCCCTGCTCACCTTACCTGGGAATCCTTACCTATGTTTTGAGATGCTTTTTGCCATTCACTAGTGAAGTCACCTGATTTGTGTACCTGCTTCAGAGCAACAGCCATCTGGTCTAGGCTTTATTGTGTCTAGGGAGGGATGAAGTATGTTTTTTTTTTTTTCCCTTGATGCACTTATCTTCCCAATGACTGTGATAAGGTATGCCTAGCATTCTATTCTGGATGCTTGGCTCATGGCAGATACTCAGTAGACATTGACAGAATACATAAGTGGGTAATGAATAGACAAACAAATGAGGGGACTGATGACCACAGTATTTTCCAGCTAAGACCAGCTTAATGCAGAGTTGTGTCATTCAATGTGACACCAGATTGTTCTCACCTGGAACCTTACAAGAAATGCACAGCTTCAGATTCCAACCCAAACCTGCTGGGTCAGAGCCTGTGAACTAACAAGGTCCCTGGGTTACTCACATGTTCTCTGCAGTCAGAAAAGACTGGTCTAGCAGTTAGGAGAGAAAGTTCTAGAGACTATATTTAAACCCGTGAGTGTGTAGGGGGAAATGGACCGCAGTGGATCACTCCCTATGGGCTTTAGTTTCCCTGTCTGTCAAATGGACATGATGGTGGCAACCACTTTGTGTTCTTGTGATTTTTTTTAAATACTTTATTTTTTTTTTCTTCAAGTTACATCTCAGTCACAAACCCCTCCCTATTCCCCCTTCCTATCCCGCCCATCCACCCTCTTACCCCCAGAAGTTTCCCCTTTCAGTCCAACAGCTGGTTCCTTCTCTTATAACAGTAAATATTATACAAAACAACAGATATAAATATGCCACATTTATGAGAGTTAAATGGCCCAGTATACCTTCCCAATGTCCAGTTTATACATATTTGGCCCCTGACTTTAACATTCTACTATCTAACCATCTCCATGAGTTTACTCACACAGTAATTGGGGAACAATAAATGCTCTATTAACAGTTTTGTTGTCCAAGTGTCCTGGACTTCCCAGGAGACCAGGAAAGAAGGAAACAAACAACAGTTCTTACAAGCTCTACATAGACACTATGCCCATATCCTCTTCATACCCAGGAGCTGGTAGTGGGACCAAACAGCCTCTGGCTGCTTCTTCCTGCACGAGGCTCCATTGCTGACGTGAGTAGTGTGGCCTTTCTCTCAGCTGTCAAGCTGGAGCTTCCTGAAGCAGAGGACACCAGCCAGACACAGAAGGAGCACCTCCTTTTCCCCTTGGCTGAGTCATGCTATCTCCATTCAGACAGGGATCTTGCAGGTGGGAGACTCCGCAAGCCCCAGGTCAGAGACTGAGTGACTCACATTGTAGAGTGAGTCATCCATGTTGCATAAGGAGAGATTAAGAGTATTCAGATGCAACTGCAAGCCCAAAACTGTCCCCTCAGACTGGGGAGGGGGTGTCAGGAAGGAGACCTTGCCTGGAGGCATGTCCCGGAATCTATATGCCCAAGGAAGAAACTTTCGTCATTCACAACTTCATCATCATTTGATGTGGTTAAAGTCTGAAGAAGGCAGGTAAAGTGCTTTTCAGACCAAGGGGGAGACTGTGGGTAACCGATTAACAGAGATAGAGATTAATTGGCACCCCAACACCGGGGATAGGAGAGACTGCAATAACTCCTCCTTAAGAGCTAAGACAAAGGTTGTGGAGTCAGACTAAAAAGCAATTAAATTGAGGAAATGTATTTAATGAACACAGGAATAACGCGTAAAGCTTTCCTACTGAGTAAGCTGATAGAGTTCTTCTTTAATGTAGGAAGAGTCAAGGATCTCGAGGCACTGGAGGGATGGGTAAATCACCTTTAGATCATCATAAAGAAATCAATGCTGTCCTTTAGAAGACTTGTGACAGCAAACCTTCTAGGTTTACGCCAAAGAATGTGTCTGAAAGCTATGGAAAATCAAAGATGTTTATGAAGGAAGAAATGGTCACTCAATCCTTACATATCATAGGGAAATAGTATATAGAAAACAGTCTTTAAGTTCAATTTGCAGTTTGCTTTCATATTTAAATAGTAAAGCCACCATCCAGCCAGGTATGGTAGAAGAGTTGAAAGTCCCCAAGGCCATTGAAAATGCCACAAGTAAAATGTTAGGTAAAATGAAAGAGTAGAAAGCAAGCCTTGGGACCAAGGCTACATTAACAAAAAAATAATAGGTCACTCCAGTTCAAAAACAAAAATCTAATTCTGGAAGTCTTCAAGGAGAGCCGGCAACAGCTATTAGGAGTCAGTGAGGTGCTTTCACTTTAAGTAAATTTTAAGAAATTTCCACAGCATCACTGTTTTATAGTACAAATTTGTGTATGTATAATAAATTAATAAGTACACTTATATAAACATAAGCATGTAAATATATAACATGTAAGCAATGTAGATAAAACATGTAGCTCAATGTAAATAGCACAATATGTATAATATAAACTATGAATGAAACTGGAAGAAAGATGGCTGTGTAGGTGATACCTTATTATCCTTAGATTTTATTTACGTACGACTATAGACCAGCAAAGATTAGCCAACTTGCAACTTTAGGGTAGTTGTACTTTAGAAGAAAATCATATGGGTGTGGGTTGTGTGCTATAATAATCCCTATGGATTAGATGTTTCTGTGTGGGGAACTCTGAGTTCCTTATTGCAGACATAGCTAGGCAACAGCGTTTGCTTAGGGGAGTCCCCAGTCTTTGACCTCATACCAGATGAATCAGGCTGTAACAGACCTGGTGGCCACACCCTTCCATCATTTCCCTTGCCCTTCCAATAAAGGTCAGTGAACTGACCTATAAGATGCACATCACATTCAAAGAAGGAAAATTTTGACATTTCCATCTGAGAGTTCTGGAATTCTACATCTACCCAAATGTCAACGGAGATCATGGCACCATGCCCAAAAATACAAGAAAAGAGAGAGTCCCAGTTGTAGGCAGCCTCCACAAACCCACAATGGTAGCTCCAAAGAAAATGGCAGCAGAACCAAGCAGTGCTATCCTGTCAACCTGGCTAATATCCCCAACCCACTCAATAGCTGAGAACTCTGAGCACACACTCCACCCAGCAAGTGCGAGGCATGAAATTCTTCCAAATGCTAATAATACCCACCCTTGTCTTGTCCTACTGGAAAGCTATGACATATGCATGGGTCAGATGTAACTAGCTGCCTATTTTTGTTTGAGTGGTGTTTTTTTTTTTCTTTTAGCTTTAGAGTTGTGAATAGATTTTATTCACTTATTAACAAAAATATTTTAAAAATGGTTATATGATTATATAGATTGTCTTTTGACATCAAATTTGTCTGGTGTACTTACTCTCTGGCTCTTTAAGGAAAACATCCTGGATGATCTTCATAGTTCCTACCCATCCCCTCCCTGTTCTTTTCTATCTATAGTACTAGGGTGCTTCTTGCTGTTATCTCCATTTGAATCTGTCCCCTCTGCACTTTTCTCTTCTGGGCTAGCATCCAGAACACACCACAACATGCCTTTCCTTGGCTTGGAGGGTTTTTATGACTGTTCAAAATGAATCCAAACTTCCCACCTTGCTCTCTAAACCCAAGGCCCCTGCTTGCCCTTCCTCTCATCACCAGTAGCTGGTCCCAGGTACATTTGTCTTTCTATAGGGCCCTTTCCATTTATCTCACATGATACATGGAAAAACTTGAGCCTTTGAATGCATATCCTGGAAGCAGAGACCTGATCTTGGTGATATGCTCCACAGTATCTAGTAGGCATTAGCATGTGCTGCTCACAGGATAAAAGTGGATGAACCTTTAGTGTATATATTTTGAGATCTCAAAGGACAATTTGTTTGAATTGCAGCCTGCCTTTTGTAAGTAGCTTTTAAACTTAAATCTTTCCAAATCCTATGTGCCTGTCTCTGCATTCTAAATTTTGGGATCAAAGACATGTGGTTTCCAACTGATGGGATTAAAGATGTGCTCCTCCACCCCTGGATCAAAGTTTTTCTCTGTTTAGAGTTTGTTTTGTATCAGGTGGCCTTGAGCTCTGAGATCTGCCTGTTTCTGTCTCTAGTGTGTTGGGATTAAGGGTGTATTCTTCCCCAATGATGTGACTAAGGGTGTGCACCATCACCACCCTGTTTCTTGTAACTCTAGAATTTATAAGACAACTAACTCTATAGTGATCCTCCTGTCTCTGCTGGAGGTAAAGGCATGGGCTAACACCATGCATTATTTTACGGGTAGGTAAGTCCTTCATAATTCCTGCTCTACAACCAATGTCTGTCAGAGAAATGGGGCCAAATGGCTGAAGATTGATGCTGTAATGTATGGAGAGAAAATGGGAACTGTCCAGGCAGCCACTGGTATGTCATTTTTTAGTTTTGGAAGCTGCAGGCCCTGCATTTCCTATATAATCAGATATATTTATCCCTCTCAGGTCTCTGAGGTGGTTGAAGAATAGATACCTAGAGTCTCATAGCTAAATTTTGAGTTGTTTAGGAATCAAGAGGGTGTTCTGGATCTAAGAAGATATTTTTAAAATTATGAGGCAAGTTAGTATGAAAGCTGAGTTAGATATAGAACTTTAAACTCATGGAGATGGTTAGATAGTAGAATGTTAAAGTCAGGTGCCAAATACATATGGACTGGACATTGGGAATATATGCTAAGCCATATAACTCTTATAATGGTGGCCTATTTATTTCTGTTGTTTTGTATTGTATTTATAGTTATAAGAAAAAGAACCATTATTTGGACTGAAAGGGAGAGCTGTTGGGGGGAAAAATAAATACCTTAAACTAAAAAAAAAAAAAAAACAAATAAAAAATAAAGTATTAAAAAAGATGGTGGGGCTGAGGGGGAGGAGGGTGGAAGGGTGGGACTGGAGGGGGGAGTAGGGAGGGGATTGTGATTGAGATGTAACTTGAAGAAATAAAAAATAAATTATTAAAAAAAAGTGGATGAACCTGAGTCTTCAGAGAAATGTTGAAGCAGAAATGATTTATCACTTATTTACAGGTAGATAAGAAGAGATCCAGGAGAGAGGAAAAATTCAACGAGTCAATGACTGTGTTGAGAGTCCAGGTCTTTCTATGATGCCCCAAATTCTAACATAGCAGCTTCGCTTTGCTACATTGTCTGGAACATTATCACTGAACTTGTGAACACATGACTTTTCCCTACATTAAATATCTTTACCCATCACTCTCTAAAAGGTTGCCTGAAAATCACGGGAACCAATGGGCTAGGGAAACTTGCTTTCCTTGTGAAGCAGCAACTGGCTTACAAGCGCCACCTCTTTCTCTCTATCCCACTGGGAAGCTAGGCAGCCACCCTTCTGGCCAAGATTCTGAGCCCATGTTGATTTGGTTGTACTCAGATGTCCCCTTGGGTTCTACCACAGTTCTTCGATTAGCAGTGGTTTGGTTTAGGGGCGAGGCTTCAAAATACTATTGCATCTTTGGCATTCATGTGGACTGTGGTCCTATATTTGGGCTCCATCATCATCTGTAATGTTATCTAAGCTCTATCCTGTTATTGCTAACCTTGTGATCTTTACTGTTCTTGAAATTCTCTACATTGTGTGAGTTTTTATCTTATATGCCAAGCTCCTTGGAAGTTCCCAGAAGACTCCTTCTCTGCCTGGCTTACATCTGAGGCCTCCTCTCATCATCCTCCTCATATGGCTGACAGTCAGAATGGCACTCTGGGACATGAGTCAGGGACTTCCCAGGCTTGGACATTCCCTGTTAAATAAAATCCTCCTAACCAGCCTTCCCAGGGATGGATGCTTTCCCCACAGAAGTAATGTAACTGGTTAACGTGTCCCAATGAAGTAGAATGGGTCTTAATATAGTTCTTGTGTTTGCTTTCTCCAGGGACAATCTCACCACCTCAAATGACCTGCATCTCTCCAGGTCGAGAGCCCTTCAAGCCCAGTCCACCCATTGTATGGACTCAAAGTTTTTGCCTCTTGTCTAAAACCATTCCATATCCTTACTTGTGCCTGGAGAACCCACATCAGTGCCTGTTGCCTGTGTCATGCAGTGCCATGTACAAAGGATTACTGAGTCAGCCAGAGGAGAAAATAATATTTTTTTCCCCACAGAGAGATGGAGAAGGAATGCAATGGTGTACTTCCAAACCAGCCACAAATAAAAGGTCTTGCTTATTTACTTTTTAACCTGGTGCAACCTCTTATTTATCGAGACAAACAAATTCACTCCATTCCTTTTATTTCCCTCTTGAGGCCGTCTCCTGAGGCCAGGCAATGAAAGGAGTGCCTCAGTAAGCCATCAGCACGACTGCCTGCTATTCAGTATCTTCTCTCATACAACGGTTATTTGTAAACTAATCAATAAACTTTTCTTATTTCGTGTGCTCCTTTAGAAGTCTGAGCG
This sequence comes from Lophiomys imhausi, assembly GCA_907164525.1. Lineage (NCBI taxonomy): Eukaryota > Metazoa > Chordata > Mammalia > Rodentia > Muridae > Lophiomys > Lophiomys imhausi. Next base: position 9,128,033 of record CAJQZJ010032054.1, on the reverse strand, counting down.
GCCGCCTGCTGAACCACAAAGAAACTTAATATAGCCATGATCTCCCTTCTGCGCTTCCGCCTCTTCCCCCATAGAACCGAGAGCCCCATCTGACGTGTTTATACCCAGACCCATGTGAACCTAATCTCTATGGAAATACAGGATGGAAATATTCAGATTGAGATTTATTAAATGAACATGAGGTTCTTCTGTTTGGCAGAGTAGGCCAAGCAAATGCATTTCTGATACAGAATAAATCACAGGCTTGATGAATGCTGTCTCCCTTTAGCCATTTTGCTTAGTAGGGGAAGAATTCACAGAGCTCTGACTGGAGACTGACAAACATGGGTCTTTATCTGGGTAGTAACTTCCTGAACAGGAATCATGATCCTGCCAGGAACTGAGAGTTCTGGTGTCCCAGCCTGGGGTTAGAGGTCTTTGCAGCAGCTAAGGAAGACAGAGAAAAAGGATGGAGATATATTGGTGGACACCTTCCAAGATGACCCCCAGTCCTCTCCAAAGGACAGGGTCTCTGATTTTGATTAACAGCAGAGTCACACAGCATCATATTTATGAAGATGGAAGGCCTACCATAATATTTCAGGAATGCATAGGCAAGGCTCACCCAGCAACACACAGGTCAGTCCACCCTATCCAAAGCACTTGCCTCCAAACTAGGACATTTCATTCATTTAATAATTCAGTCAACTGGTATCAGTTGAATGCAGGTACTGCCTTTGGGAGAATAGCAGGGAACAGACAGACAAACCCCCTTCTCTCATGAAGGACAGTTTTAGTTATCTCAAAGCACAAGCTTGAGGAGTGGGAAAGAAGGATAGGAAAGAGTGGAAAGGCTTTTCTAGTGCAAAGAGCATCAGGGTGAAAGCAAGAAGTAACCCTATGTCTTCTGCAGACTGCTAGAATCCCGTGACACTTCTCTGTAACCCTTGAGACTGAGAGTAGGGAGATGTGATGAAGGAGAAATCCTGTCCTTGCTTGAAATAGTAGACACCAAAGGAAAACCAAACTTCTAGAATATACTCCCTCTAATGTTCCTTTAAAATAAATTTAGATTACTTTTTATTTTTAATAATGTATATGTGTGTGTGCACTTAAGTACAGTGACAGAGAAGGCCAGAAGAGGGTACTAGCTTTCCCAGGAGCTGGGGTTATATGTTGTTGTGAGCCTCCTGATGCCAGTGTTGGGATCTAAACGTAGTCTTCAGAAAGAACAATATGCAGCCTTAATCTCTCAGCCATCTTTCCATGACCTTGTTTCTGTGCATCTTAAGCATAAAAAGTGAATATTGTTAGAATGAATTCTTCAGACAGCTCTCCCTTCTATATGGCCATGTGTTTAGTACATCTAGTGCATGATTACTGCTGTGAAACAGAGGTGAAGGAAGGAAAGACCTGCCCAATGGTGAGGTGGCTCATAGATTAAGGGGTAGGGCTTAGGTATGTACAGCATAGTACATTTAACCTAATTAGAACATCAGGCTGAAAGCAAGTCTATAATTTCAAGGAAGGACAGATTACAGCTATGAATAGACCTGACAAAGCTATCTGAAGCCATCCTAGGTGGGAAAATGACTCCTATTAGCTGCCACTTTCATACAGGACCATAATAGAAACTGCCCAAAGTTAAGCATATTTGCTCCTTAAAGAGGCCATTAGCTAACGTATCATACGTGTAGCAGTAGCTCCTTATGTCTATCACCTCATAGTGGCCCCTCTCACCTACTTGAGGTATATTGTCATTAAGTTCCTCATTCTTTAGTTGAGTAGACCAAAGCCCAAGCAAGGTGACACCAGATGTTCAAAGCCACAGACCAGAGAAGGCCAGGACTCAGACATAAAAGCATCCAGGTCTAATCATGGGACTGAGCCTCTATTCTCTCTGAATAGTAGACCTTCAGGTCACTGGAAGTCTCTTAGCATGTAGTTTTACGATCTCCTTGGTAGTAAGCATCTTACATCTTCCACCAAAAAGGGAAACATATCACTTTTAAGTCACATGTCATTGACTGAAGCAAATCTCAGGCTACAGTTATTGTCAAAGGGGGCTGGGAAAACACAATCTTATTAAGTATGTGGAATCGGAGCACACATATTTGAGGGATGCATTAATGGCTTCCATAACTGGTCAGTAGGAAGAATGTGAACTCATTCTTGTCAGTGGGCTCAGCCCTCCCCACTAGGGATTCAGTAGGACTTGACAGTGAACTGAGCAAACTGTTACATCTAAAGAAAGACATGTCAAAATAACATTTGGAATCCTTCTGTGAGTCATACAAGATAGAAAAACACTCCAAAATATTGCTTTGGAAAGTCAGAAGTTACTGTGTTGATTTGTATAGTTAATGACAAACATATAGTTGTAAGTATTTGTCTTGTGTGTCTGTGGAGGGGTGTTGTATACAGGTGTAGTGCATGCAGTTTGCTAATTTTGCTAGGCAAATCGGATGGATGGCTAGCTCTGCCTTCTAATAATGAAGTTACAGGCGAGCACAGACTTACCTGTCTTTTTATGTGCCTGTGTGGTGGAGATTCAAACTCAGGCCCTCATGCTTGCACAGCAGCAAGGACTCTTACCCACTGAGCCATCTGCCTAACCCCAGGTTTATGTGTCTGTGTAACAGAAAGCATCGAGGGGATTTTCCCCCAAATTCTGATATGTCCAGTATGCAGATAGCTTACAGACAATGCTAAAAGGATAGGAAAAGTAGACTTTGGTATTAATATGCAATGGCATGCTGCATAGCTCTAACATTCCAATTTTTTAAACATTTAAATCTGGGAAAAGAAAGAGGTGGTGAATAGAGGAGCTAAATAAAATATCTATGTCCACACAAACTGATTCCTGCTGTGTTTCCTCTCATATTTAAGTAACTTGAGTGTATTTAATTAGAATGCAAAAAATAAAGGAGTCAAAATGCTGAGAACATTCTGACTTTGGACAAGTAATTTACTATTTACCAGTAATGTCAGTCATTTCCCAAAAGTGTTTGTTTAGTGTCTATGATGTTTTGGATAATGAACAGTAAAGAACATAGACAATATAGTCCTTGATTTGATGGAAATTGTTTTCTATTGGGAGACAGACAGTGAGTGACTAGACAGACTTAGGCTGTCAGGATTTGGTGGAGTGAAAGTCCTTTAGAGAGAAACAAAGCAGGGAAAGGGAGCAGTGAGTGACATCTGGCTGCAGGGAGGGCAGCCAGGGATGCCTCTCTGAGGAGGTAATATTTGGATTAAGATGTGAGCAAAGTGAATGAATCATCAGAGAATTTTAGGAAAGAGTCTCGGCCAGAGAGAGCCACAAATGCAGGGAGTGAGTCCTGGTGTGTCTGTGAACAAGATGGGCAGTGTGGGGAGGTAGAGTGAGGCAGAGTGAGGAGAGAGAGGGACTGCCAGGAGAGCGAAGAACAAAGAGGAGAGTCAGGACTTTTTCCCACAGGTGACACAAAGCTGCCAGAATAATGTGAAAAGGAAAGTGAGGTGATACAACTTTATACACATGTGCATAACACACACATACTACACAAATATACACACAGACACACACACATGCACATAGATACAGATAAACAGTCGCATGCACAGATACAAGTAAACTGCAGACACACATATAGAAAAAAAAACACACAGATACACAAGAGTCATGCATGTATTCATCACATACACATACACATATTCATATATACACCAACACATACAGACATATGCATACACACATGAACATACACTCAGATTCAAATGCACACACTCACATAGAGTTGTACACACACACACATGTATGTGCAGTAGGTGGATAGACAAGACAAAGTGCAGAAATGATCTGGCCCTGCTCAGAAACTGAGGCATGATGCCTGGACTCAGATGCAACGTATCTGTTGATGGCACTCAGTCATTGGTGGAGTCTTAAAAGAGGATAGCTGCTGTGGGCTAGAGAAAAATCACTAGAAATGTATTGTTCATGGTGCAACATCTAACAACACCACACGTCTCAAAATTGAACAAAGATGAAAACTGGGGGTGAGTGGGAATGAATTCCTAATTTGAATAACTTCCCTACATAGGCTAGTGAGACCCACCCAGATGAGCTGACCCTCTTCTGAGCTGTTGGCCTTTGTGTTAGCTGTTCAAGCTCATCGTTACTAACTGTAATGATCTGGCATTTGACTTAATGCCTTTGTTATTATTTTTTTAAAAGGAAAACAGACTTGAAGTTGATCATTATAATAGTCAGTGTCTGGCTCTCATTTCCATCTGTTCTCGAATGTGGGGTGATATGGGGATTTAGAACAGAGTGGGAAACCCTACACAAATGCCAGCTTCTCTTGACAGCAAAGCCAGCTGTTGTGGGTGACCTTGAGCTGAGGTACCGTTAATAGCTGTGGTGGTTACAAATTTTTGTGGTGCTTTGTGTTTCTCCTACGGTCTGGGGGTGTTCACAAACATCTGGACACCTCTGTGCTTGCATGATAGTCATGTGAATGGCACCCAACATGAATGTTTATGGAAAAAGAAGAGAGGAGGATGTTGAAGACTGCTCTTCAACAAACAATGTGGGCATTTGTGATGGAAGTGGCCCCAGTGAATCACACTTCCCTGTGTACAAGTGCTTTTCCTATGAGACTTGTATTTGATTTCTTCATGCTCTGACTCCAAAGTGAACTTTGAAACTTGCTTTGATTGACACAATATGGTAGAAGAGGTATAGCGTGACTTCTGAGTCTAGGCATTCAGGCTGTGCATGCCTATCCTTGCTTGTCTTGAAGATAGCTGTTTTCACGCCTGATCGAGGCTAGTCTTTTGAAAGACAGAGAGTCTTGAAGAGAAGCCCACACAGGCATCTAGACATGTGAATGAGGGAGCTTGGAAGAGTCAGCCCCTATATGAAACCATATATGACCCCACTGGAGACCAGCAGAAGAAATACTCAAATGAGCTCAGCCCAGAGTCGTATAGTGGGATAGTGAATGTATGAGCAACAGTTGGCTTAAGCACTAAGTTTGGGGGCGATTTGTCACCTGCCTGTAAATATTGAGGAAAATAGAAACATTGGCATCAGAGACAGCGTGTGAGAGAAATAAGGTTTGTCAGGTTCTGTAGTCCTCTTTGTTGAGTGGCCTGGAGTATTCTCTTGGTTTTGTTTAACCACACCTCTCTGAGGACCTGCCATTTTCTTCACAGTTAGTGTAACTGAGGTTAAAGAAGTTCAATTGTTGGTTCACGGTCTCTTATCTAATGAGTAATGGAGCTAAGATTAAGACCCAGGATCTATCCACAAACCCCAATTCTAATCTAAACACACATTTCAAACTTCAGCTCTTACAATGCCTCCTCTTCTGGTTTGGCAGCTCATTATCCTGCCTACACTATTGTTTATTTTATAATAAATTGTCACATTTGGCTCACTTAAATAAGTCACTTAGCAAATACATTAAAAAAAAAAGCATCTTGTCACTGGAACTAGTCACCCTGTCTAAATATTTATCAAAGCCCTTCCCCGTGGTGAGCTCCTAATTATTTTACATGAATTAATTAATTTAATATTTAATTAATTTAATCATTCTCATATCTGTTTTGTCAATGGTGAAAATGAGGCATGGGAAGTTCATAGTTGCTCAGTGTCCCCAAAGAAGACCCTTCCTTATTGTTGTCATATTTTTCTCCCAAGGCATGAGATCTCACCATGGGACAGCTTCCCTGGGGCACGTTTGGCAATATTTGGTGATGTTTGTGACTTACATAACTGGGGACATGACACTAGTATATGGTCAGCAAAGATAAGGAATGCCACTAAAATATGTAGTATGAACAAGGCAGTGCCTTCCACCAAGAATAATTGTGCTGGTTACTTTTTGTCAGCTCTACACAAAAGCATCCGGGAGGAGGGCACATCAGTTGAGGAAGCACCTTCATCAGACTGGCCTGTGGGCATGTCTGTGGAGAACTGCCTTGATTGCTCATTGGTACGGGAGGGTTCGACCCACTGTAGATGGTACCAATCCTGGGTGGGTGGTATTCTTGAGTTGTAAACAAAAGTGAGCTGAGCAAGTGTCAACAGCATCATTTCACTGTCCTCAAAACTGTTACCATTCCCCACCTGCAGGGAAAAATACTGAGACCCAAGATTAACATGGAATGTTTCCCTTCATATCAAACTCAGAATTTGAACCCATCATCACCTTCAGACTCTGAATGTGGTCCTGTTTTTACTGGCAAAAATTGTAAACAAAACAAAAACGTGGAAGAGGTTAAAAGGCCTTCAGATCCCCTGAGACTACCTCTCAGTAGACTTCCTTAGAACATACACCAAGATCTCCCAGGAGGACCAAGCAGACACCCTCCTCTTATGGGGCTGGTTTTCTCCCTTCTGTAAGTGCTTCCTTCAAGCCTTGCATTGACCTCCTAATCAGATCAGCTGCAGATATGCCAGTTGATACCAGGAATATGAGAAGCTACTGGATCCTCAGGCCCCAGTCTGTACAGACCCCTGCAAGGTTTCTGTGTCTTACTCTGCGATTTTCCTGGGAGTGCTTCTGTTCTCTTATTTATTTATCTGAGGCACTAAATTATCTAATTAGTGACATATATCGTTGACACATGGGCCACTATGAATATTTACTGCTCACTCGTTCATGCATTTATCTAAATAGGTGGCACGCCAGAGCCATGTAATAAGGAATAATGATTCTTTAGGAGAAGAGTTACAGGAAATTATAGAAGAGGGGGAAAGTTTTGTATCGTTGGCTTCATCTTCCAACCACATCTATCAATTCTTCCTGAGTTAGAACAATTTCATAGTAATGACAAAAAATTTATAGTAATGAATGAATCAATACCCAGCTCTGCTTGCAGTTTCAGATGTTACTTTTATGGGCCCTCCTGTGTCTATTATATATCCCTTCGTACTGAAGCTGAGCAAGTGTGGTGAATGCCAACAGCCACAGGGAGGATGCAAGACTCTAGGCTCCTGAGAAGATACTCATCCATCACCGTCCCCTCTCCAGCAGATCCATTTATATCTCTGAGTCCTGAAAAGGAGTGGCTTACAATGATCAACAACCTAACCAACAAATGCTTATTTTTAAGAATGGAATTTCTGCTTCCTGTGGAGCAAAGAGAAAATGGATGAACAGACATATTCAACTGAGTAGGCTACACTATGGAATCCCTTTACAGGCCTCAGAGTTCTAGTCTAGAGACAACCTAAATAGACCTGTGTTTGTGTGTATGTGTGTGTGTATGTACAGTCATATTGGTTAGTTTTCAACACTATTAACTAATTATCTGATGGAAACAATTTGAAAGAGGAAATATTGACTTTGGCTCAGGTTTGGGGAGATACAGTCCACCATGTTGGGGACACATAGTGAAGGGAACATCTTAGTTCATGGCAGCAAGAACAGGGAGCAGCTGCTTCTTCACAACTGAGTGGACAGGAATCAGAGAGTTCAGATAGAGTCAGAAATAAATAGCACAACCTCCCCAGACAGTGCCATCCACAGTTGACACAAGTTGAGACACATGCACCTGTGGGGAACCTCTTACGTTCAAACCATAACAATGGCCTCCAGGATGGTGAAGGAAGTATGCAGAACTGCCCTTTGGAGCTACTGGTCATTGGATGTTATCTCTGTATATTGGCCAAACTTTTCCTTTAGTTTGTTGAGTAGAATCCAATTAGGAATGGTGAAGACTTTCGTTGTTTTGTTTTTAGTTGGAGAAACTGAGGGTTAGACATTCAGTGTAACGTTGTTAGGACCACAGATCCAACAAGGCATATTCTGAGGTCATTTGTTCCTCTTTCTATCTCCACCCTCTCCATGTCTTCCACGCTGATAATAACATGCTAACCTACCTTGAAGCTCTTCACCTGGTAAGATGGCTCAGCGAGTATGAAAATTTCCTAAAGACCTGAGTTTGAATCCGTGGTGCAATGTAAAGAGGGAGGCATAGCTACATGTGTGTATAACCTCAGAATCCAGGAACAGAGATGAGCATATCCCTGGAACATACTGGCTAGCCCAAGTAGCAAGCTTTCTGTTCAACAAAAGACCTTGTTTCAAAGGAATAAGGCAGAGAGCAATAGAGAACGGCACCCAGTGTCCTCTTCTGGGTTCTGCATGCATGCATACAGGTTCATACACTGCAAATTCACAGGATCCACAGGAGAAGAGGGGGGTATCAGAGCACTTACTTATTTACTTTTGAAATAAATGAAAATATTTCAATTTTTAGTTATCCAGATGGCTTGATTGTATTGTCCAAACTCAGAGTAAACCTCCTGCCTCTGTGAACATATCGGTCCTGTTTGTTAACATAAATCCTTAGCTTGGTCAGTTTGATTTAGGGTTCTTGGGATGACATCAAGCTCAAGTTGAACAAACATCCTTGGATATGCTGACTTCTGAGGCTTAGCTTAACTGATCATGTAATTCTCACATTCTGACCATTGTCCTTTCAAAACTGTAGAGTGTTAGAATATGAAGGATATGCATTCAAACATCAAAGCATGTGTTCCTTAGACTAGTCTGAACTTGCCCTGGACTCATGCAACACATTAACTTGGAGAATCCTAAACACTCATGAAGCAATCATATAAAAAAACACGTTCACTCACATCACCCCGGGGGCAGTCATATTATCTGATCAAGGTACTACCTTTCAAGTTTAGCTTTGTCTAGTCATAACTAAGAGCAAGCATTAATTATTGAGCAGATACTTAAGTGTCCCTTGCTTTGTGTCAATGGCATAAAAGATACTGGAATCTAGGGATGATACAATTGCACTTGTTCACAGAACTCTAAGTGGGAGCCCCCGCTGTAATTGTGGAACACTGAAAATAGAGGTAGATAAAAGCATTTGTAAATGGGGGTGGACACCTGAGAAAGCAACAGTATTTAGCGACCTTTCTAAGTTTCCTTCTGACTGAAGGAATGCCCTAGACGTATTTGTTAATATCTTCTACATCTGATTTATATCTGAGCAAATTTCTTTGAGTTCTGTGTTAATGAATTGCTCCTGCAAAGTTATGTCTTTTTATTGATGGCTGGAGTTCTGGGTTAGTCTGTTAACTGGGTTTTGTCTCTTGGCCAAATCTTTCCAACCGTCATTTTGGTTGTATACAATGAATGGACTTGAATCAAGGTTCATCTCTACTTGTCCCTCATATCTTCTTTGGCATCCTGTACCCAACTCAGTGGCTAGAATTCTGTAACATGGACAAATGGGCAGATGCTAATCCATGACACACTGGTGGGTGGATGGAGGAATGAGTAACCTTATTGCTCACCCTCATTCCTCCAATATCAACAACAGTGCTTGGCTCATAATAGGTGGTTATAGATAAAATGAGTAGGTGGTTAGGTGACTAAGTGAGACACTGGGTGACTGAGAGCAGAAATGATGGATGAATGAGTAGGTGAAGAATGGATGGATATGTCTATGGATGAATGAAAGAATAAATTACTGGTAAGTTTACTGGATCAGTGAGTGGTTGAATGCTGGAGATCTAAGTAGATGGATGATTAAAAGGGAGTATATGAGCAGATTCTTAGCCAAGCAAACAAGTGAATGGCTCAATGGATATATAGATGAGTAGGTTGGGTGAATACATGGGCACATAGCTGCCTGGACAGATCCTGGGAGATCTAAAAACAAGTGAGTCAGATGAATGGTGGGTAATGGTAGCTAGAATTTGGGGAGGGGTTCTTTGTGCCTGATACTATCCCCGGGGCTCTCTAGCCAGCTATTCAGTGGGAGAAAGAGACATTTTCTTCAGTGATATACCCACTGGGAAGGAACATTTGTTCCTATAGATAAACCTTCACCCAAATACTATGAGCAACCCTAAAGAAATTCATTGAACCACCAGAACAAAGAAGACATGAAAGTAGAAGGGGTACCAGTTGGGAAGAGGAAGGGTATTTGGATGTCCTAGGGTGTAGGAGTATAGGGACAACAGAAAATAATGGAGTAAATATGGTCAAGTTACATTCTATACATGTATGAAAAGGTCATAATTAAATCCATTGTTTTATAAAATTAATGTTATTAAAACATAAACAAGAGAATAGACTATGGGAGGTAAGTTGGAACTATGGTTCTTAAGCTTGTTGGGTACCAAAGGAAGGACAGGCTGAGATTTCAGTTCTGATTATAGCCAAAGTAAACAGTCCCCTTGGTTGAGGGTAATTATGATGGTGCTGACTTTAGGGAGATTAAGGGCATCACACATAAGGCTATGGAAAGTCTGGCTGGCTGGCCAGAAAAGTGATAATGGCCTGTGGTTTCTAAGGAATGTTTATAAAATCACCAAGAGGCAATCAGTGTGTCTCTTGGGTTCCTTGAAGCTAGCAGGAGGAGAGATATGACCTCATCTGAGACAGCCTCACGTGCAAGGCTAACCAGCCCAGTGTTCCAGCTTCCTAGGGGTTACATTCTTGCCTTAGACCAGATGGACTTGGTTATTTTGGGATTGTCCTTGATTTTTTCCCTCCCTCCCTTTCTCCCTCCATCCCAAGTTGAGCAGGCCAGATGACTTCTTCTATCAAGATCAATTATGTCTGATACATAATTGGTTAAGTGGTTAACTGAGAGGAACCCTATGAGAGAGTGCCACACATACAGAGATTGGAACCAAACAGGTATTACTATGTGATGACCATGAGGAGTTTCCTGTGCTCTCAAATTCTGCTTTATGTGCTACAATTAATGGAGAAATTGGATGAAATGAAACAAATACATGGCACCTATAGTCACTGTAAGGACTAAAAAGTGATACTATGAAAAATTATTTCCCTGTTTGGAGCACAGTGGACAGACATTTTATGTAAATTAGCTTCATTGAGCGAATTTGTTACTTTGCGGGGGGGGGGGGGGCAGGAGTAAGGGGACAACCAACTCACCTGGAATTTATCTGGCCTGTTAAGACTTTACCCATGAACTGCAAAAAGTGAATTCTCCAGTGTACTCAACCATGGGAGCATACTCAGCCATCCTATTGTGTAAGCTGACTTCTCCCATTGCCGTGATACAACACCCACAAAAGCAACCTAACAGAAGGTTTATCTGGCTCATGGTTGCAGGTTCCCATCCTTCAGAATGGATAAGTCAAGACAGCGGGTGCTTGAAACAGCCAGTTGTGATCAAGAAAGAGAGGAGGATAAATGGATGGATGGTTCTGTTCAGCTTGCTTTCTCTATGTTATATAGTTCAGCACCCCCTGCCCACAGAGTAGGCTCATCACAACCAAGATGGATCTTCCCACATCGCTTACGCTAATGAAGATCACCCCCATAGCCAAACTCAGAGGTTCATCCACAAGGTGATTCTGGATCCTGTCAAGTGACACCACTACCATCACAGGAGGGATTGTCAGTAGTAGTCACACATTTCCTGTCACTATGGGGATTGTTAGTTTACCATTAATTCCAGCAAGATAGCTATCTATTAATTTATTCTATGTATCTATATAGTTATCTATCTATCTATCTATCTATCAATCTATCTATCTATCTATCTATCTATCACTCAGACCATCTGGGTGCATTCAGGGCAGGGACCCTTAGCTTCTGAGGTAAGGTCAAATGAGTTGCAACTCAATCCTATGTTTCCTCTGTTATTCACTCTTGCTGTAAAAGGCTTTGTTTCTATACTGTCTCTTTTCTCTCACAGACAATGAAAACTAGAAGACTGTCAACATTTCTGCTACAGGGTAACTGTAGTGCATGCCCAAAGGACAGTCTAAACTAATAAAATATTTATTAGAAAATTTATAGTTAAACATTAGTCTTGTTCAAAGTATCTGGAGAGTTTTGGTCACCATAGAATATCTGTCTGTTAGTACAACATCTGTGGGGGGTTAGATAGAGGTCTTTGGATACAGTCAACAGAACTTGGCTCTCCAGAATTTATGCTTAAAATTGGAATGTATCAAAGGGTAATGGGAGCTCATAGACCATCGGGAATGGTTGGGACACAGTACAAGTCAGGAATCTACAACCAGCCTCTGGGCACAAAGATGTTGGCAGTCTTGTGGCACTTGCTCCCTTCCTAGTGGGTTGTAACATGGTTAAAATTGGAAATGTGACTGGCCTAAGTTATTGAAGGGTTCCTAGGAAACAGATTATGAAAAAAAATGTCCACAGTGACCAGAAAGAAAGAAAGGAGAGTGTGGAGACATTCCCACCTTACCCTCAGTGCTGGGCTCCTAGATCATTGTTCCAAAGCCTTAAAAACTACCTACTTCAGTTTCTTTGCTGCTTCCAAATTAACCTCAAAAAGTGCCTGTGAGGCTGCAGAACACAGTCAAGATACTTCTGGCCCAAACACAAGATACTATACGTGGAAAATCTTGGTCTCTGCTGGAATCCTGTTACAATCCATGGAGCACTAGAACATCTATTATGGGTACTCTGAGGACAAAGCTTCAGACTTTGCCCTGGCTTCTGTCAGCTTAAGACTCTTAAGGTAGTTTACACAAAGATTTGTGTGTCTGAATTTTTCCCTGGCAGGTTCTCATTATAGCCTAGATAACACAAACCCTAAATATTTGTGGTTTAGGAACAGCGAGGCATTTTTGAGTGTCTGACATCTTCTACCCACGTAGGTTACTACTTAGGATCAATACACAGCTCAGAGACAAAGGGAGAGGGAAGGATGCTGGGAAATTTTTCTATGATTTCTGCATGTCTGGATTTAAGCTCTTTCTCCAACATTTTTCCTCTGTTCACCTTTCTGTCTGTCTGTCTCTATCTGCCTCCGTATGTCTTGATCTGCCTCTGTCACTCTTTGCTTCTGTCTCTCTGCATCTCTAATAGCTGTCTCTGATTGGCCCCTCTGAATCCATCTCTTTCTCTCTCTCTCTGTATGTGGGCCTCTCTCCTTTATCTCTCTCTCTCTCTTTTTCTATTTTACACACACAGACACACAGACACACACACAGACACACAGATACACACAGACACACACACAGACACACACAGATACACACACACACACACACACACACACACACACACACACACACACAGACACACACACACACAGATACCGCAGCATTCTGTTCCACAAGCCTCTTTTCAGAGCCGTGGAAAGTAAAAAACGCTGACATCTCACTCCAGAGCCTATTCATCTAACAAAAGTTATCACCCAATGTGCCACTCTAGGTCATGGGTCACAGTCTTTAGACCCTTTGCTTCCCTGACAGCCTGCATTCAGATCTTCTCAGTTTGGCAACATGGTTAAGCTGAGTTAGGTAAACATAGGACTGTTTACATATAAAATCGAGATTCCCTTTAAGCTCTTTGCCTGAGCCTTTCCTAAGTCATATTTACATTATTATTGTTTATGTTCCCAGAACCTGGCGGGGGAACAGCCTCTCTGCAGTTTATGTGGTTTTGTGATTCACAATGGAGGAGGCGGCCGTTCCACACAGGGAGGATGTACAGTCAGGGGAGAGCAAAGCAGATTAGAGGTCCCTGGCTTGTGGGATCCACGGCCTTAGCTTCACTTTGTAGCCCAGCGCCTGGAGGTTTCTGAGTCAGTTTTCAAATTCCCAGACCTGCTTCTCGATTTTGAGTTTCCAAGCTGATCCACAATAACAAACTCCCCTTGAACAGGGTGCTTGGCGCTGCCTGTCTCTGGAGAGACTGAGGTCTATTCCATTGCTCTAACTCAGGAAGGACTTGGCTGCTGCAGCAATGTTCCAGAGCACGCTCACAGTGGCCTGCCCTTGCAGTCTGGCTGTCAGCTGCTGCCTCAGCAACTGGGCTGTGCACATGGCATCCATTTAGAAGCGTCCCAGGCTTAGATGGCATCAGTGGGGAAAGTGGGCAATCCCACCTCCAGGGCCAGGCCAGAGTGTCCCAAGCCTTACCACTTGGTAAACCATCACCACAAACCATGCACTGGGTATCTCCAGCTTGTAAATGGGCAGACATAAAAATAATTTCATCAGATGGGCTAGTTAGTCTTATGTTAACTTGATATGCAAACTAGAGATATCCGAAGGAGGGAACCTCAACTGAGAAAACGCCATCATAAGATCCAACTGTAGGGCATTTTCTTAATTAGTGATTGATGGGGGAGGGCCCAGCCCATTTTTGGTGGTGCCATCCCTGGGCTGGTGGTCCTGGATTCTATAAGAAAGCAGACTGTGCAAGCCAAGAGGAACAAGTCAGTAAGCAGCACCCCTCCATGGCCTCTGCATCAGCTCCTGCCTCCGGGTTCCTGCCCTGTTTGGGTTCCTGTCCTGACTTCCTTCAACAATGAACAGCAATGTGGAAAGTGTAAGCTGAATAAGCCTTTCATCCACAACTTGCTGTTTCATTATGATGTTTTCATAATAGCAATAGAAACCCTAGCTGAGACCTTATACACAGGTGGAAATCAGGATGAGCTAAGAGCTTTGAAAATGGGAGGTAAGTCAGGGAGTTGGGGAGGTGCTTTAGAAAGCAGACAGGTGTTTGTGTGTGCTGCTAAGCCCTTTGGATAGTTAAAGAACCTCGTGTTATGGCCACACTAGAGGAGTCCGAAACCAGAAAGATAGGACTCATTCTCCTTCAGTATAATTGTCTGCTTAGGGATTCTTGGTCCTCTGAGACTTCACATAACCATCTTTTTACCAATTTTCTAGGTTCCTCATACCTTGGACACTTGATGCTCCACCCTTTCCAACTCTAATAAATAATCTAGTCATACATAGTCACTGGGGATCTAGTGTTTGGGCACAGTGACTTCCTCAAAGTCTGTTAACTTGGAGAACTGGCTCTCAGCTCTGGAGCAAACCCATTCACTCGTATTGCTTTCTCCAACAAATATCTGTGAGTATCTAGTATGTGCCAGGCTCTGTGCACAGTGATGAACAAAACACGTGAGCATTTATTATTGTTGACCTCGACTCAAGAGCCACGTGATTATATGATAAATATTTAAATAATATATGTATAAAGTATTTAAAGTGCTATGACAGAAAAGTTAAGATTTTAAGAGACTATAAAGGAGGAGTGTCTGAGAACTTGGGGCCAGGGCTGTCAGAACAGGGTGATAGCTAATTTGAAGAAGGAGAAGAAATTCACAGTGGGCTGCAAGATAGATCAAGAGCCCTGTAGTGTGTTCTGGGTTTTTCTCCTATTTAGCAGATCATCCTCAAAACTAGTTGTTTGAAATGAATGAGTAGATGACTGCCTTACCCATTTCTGAGACGGACTGGACTTGACTGGATCAATTTTGTTTGTGCCTTTGGTCCATTTTTTTTGACTGAGTAGAAGATCTAAAACTGCAATTTAATTATAAATTGTAGTTATTAATAAGTATAAACTGTAAGACTAGGCCAGGGGAGCAGCCGGCAGCTTGACAGAGCAGTGGGTGGCCTGGCCCACCTTAACTAGTTGCCTGCTTTGTCCTGGGGAAAGAGCCCTGGGACCAAGGGTGGCCTACACCACCAGTAACCTAAACCCTGTTAACTAATATAAGTTGTTATATGAGGCCAGTAGAATTACCAGCAGCTTGGCAGGAGATTCGCCTGGGTTCAAGGAGAGTCCTGGAGTCCAGGAGTACGACAGGCCTGGATTGCTTGTACTGATGGCTTATAAGCTACTGAGATCCTTTCCCCAATAATTAAATACACCAAACCTTTTAATGTTTCAATGCTTAACCCTTAGCTGGGCATAGTCTCAATTAACTACTCTAAGTTAACCCAGATCACCTAATCCCAAACCGCCATGTGCCTGTGATTACCTTCCAGCGTTCTCAAAGACATCTATCTTCTATGTCTCCTGGCAGAATGAGCTAATCCTCTGTGTAAAATGCAGGGTTCCTGTTCTAATCTCAGGAAGTCCTGCTTTCCTATACAATTTCTGCCCAGCTAATTGGCCATCAGCGACTTTTATTAACCAATCAAGAGAATGCCTCAGAAGGGGCGGTAACCAGAACTCAGCATAGAAATCAGCCTATCAGAAGCAATGTCATTAGATCTTCCCCCAACAAGACATTTTTGAATTAACTGGACCGGACAAGCAGAATGGCTCCTTGGTGCAACTGGAAGCCTAGAAGGGCAGTGGGCTGAGCTCATCTGGGCCCAAAGAGGCAGTATCTGTGTTTGGCTTCAGCCTGAAGTCTGAGCTTCTTAGAGCATAGTCACTCATGGAGCATCAAGAAGCTGAAGCAGTGTCTGTAGATCTTTTTAGGATGTCACCTCATTAATCTCAGAACTATTCTTCATCCCCATTCTATTGCTCATGAGAGTGGCCATGCCATGCCAGCAAACACTGCCTGAGTCACTTCCATTTGGGTTTAAGGTGATATGTATTTTTGAACAGTGTTTTAAAAGCACATACAACATTTTTGCTTTTGCATTAGCATAAGGGTTTAATTACAAAAAACCAAATACTTCTAATATTTTCCTGCCATCATCATTCCTCAGTGTGTGTGTGTGTGTGTGTGTGTGTGTGTGTGTGTGTCTAATTGGTATATATTTGGGTTGGATTGTGTTAGATGTTTGAGTTTTCAAAAATAGACTGTTTGGTTTACTGGCTTTGGTTTCATTAAAAAAAAATCTTCATAAGAATTTTGGCTTAGGATTAGCACGAAATTTTCAGCAATTTCTGTAATGTCCCTAAACATACTCCTACCTTTTTTTCTAGTACACATTTATTCAAAGAAGTGTTATCAGCTTTGACAATTATAAAATCAAGGTATTGAACAATGTTGAGAAATGTTCAAGATGGCCCGTATTCTACAATATCAAATATTTAGCGAAGACTTCCTTCTTTCTGCCACTTTGGTGGTGCTGGGAATGTAACTCTGGGCCTTGCATGTCTTAGGTAAGCACTCTCACCATTGAGCAAACCCCCAGCTAGGTAGGATTAAATTCTTCATGGAAAAACAAACAAACAAACAAAAAAGCACACCCATCCTCAAAATGCATATTTTTATCTTTAGTAAGCTTGAAGTCATATGCAGACCAAACGATTATCTAAGAATAAATTAGTGTCAGTAAGTTTTCAGTTTGTGTACCTATTTTATATATCAGAATGCCCCAAAGTGGCTTATTTCAGGGTACACAAAGCCCCATGGATTTGGGCTACTTACCCATTCAAAAAATAACTAAAGCAACAAAAGCCATACACAGTTTAGTGATGGATTACTTAGGCCAGAGGAAGGGCACTCTTCCTTTTCCGTTTAATATGCCAGTCCATTTAATTCTTCTTAACAATATATCTGTGAGGTTGACATCTGTGTTAGTCTACTTTCCATCACTACAATGAGATACCTGAGGTGGTTAGCTTATGTTTTAAAAAGGTACATATCTTGGTTCATGGTTCTGGAGGATCCAATTCAAGATCAATGACCTCATTGCTTTGGCTCCCTAGCAAGTGTGCTGCAACATGGCAGGAGGCAAGAGTGATCCAACCACATGCATGAAACAATGATCAAAGAGAGACAAGATGAGGCCACAGTCCTCTGTAAGAGCTAATTCCCCAATGAGTGAATGAAGAACTAAAGGTACAATCACCTCCTAATAGCTCCACCCGGGAACCAAGCCTTTACCACACCGGCTTTCAGGGAACATTTAATGTGTAAAGTATGATAAAGTTAAATTAAATTAGCTAATTAATTGTGTGTGTGTGTGTGTGTGTGTGTGTGTGTGTTTCCTCAGTCTTTCTTCATTTCAGTTTTTAAGACAGGGTCCTTCACTGAACCTATAGCTCACAGATTCTGCTGGCACTCTCCAGAGACACTCCTGTGTCCAACCTTTTCAGTACTGGGGTTACACACACACACACACACACACACACACACACACACACACACTCTTTGCCTGGTATTGCCTTGCCTGGCTTTTATTTGAATGCCGGGGAATCTGGGCCCCTCATGCTTTCAGGTCAAGCCCTTCAGCAACTGAATTCATTCCTTAGTCCCTTTTATTTTATTTTGTATTTTGCATAGATTCCAATACCTATAGAATAGGAACTCTCTGGAGTTCTCAAGCCTAACACCAGTAGATGCTGGCTTCAAATCCAGACTTGTTCTGCTTCAGACCCTTAAGCAATAGCCTAAGATGAAGAGAGAGAGAGAGAGAAACCAGAAAAGCCCAAACATCCAACCTGAAATTAAGAATGCTATTTTTCCCAATGGCATCATGTCAGCTTGCTGAGCCCTGAGGTTAACTGAGTTGGCCTCAAAGGACAAGAGGTCAGATCTGATGATAAAGCAAATATCTGACTTCTGCCACAATTACAGAATAATAACCACTAGTTATGAATCATGAAAGGATCAGCAGTAAGCCGGTGGGTTGAGAAAAAGTCTTTTGGCGTCAGGATTGGGGACACTTTGACCTAATCCTAGGCAGACCCTCAGAACATGTTCCTGGTGGCCTGGACATGAGGCTGGGGCAGGGTAGGGAGGTGTTAAGGCTGGGCAGATCACCAGTGACCTGTCTAGTTTAATTTGGAAGGAAGAAGATGTTTCCTTTCTGAGAGCAATGAGTACAGACCTCAGTATGGCTGCTGAAGCCCTTCCTTGATGGGGAGAAGGGAAGGATTCACACAAAGCTAGCTCCCCTTTTTCTAACTCAGGACTCTGCCCTTGGTAAACATACATGCACATGTATGCATGGGTCTCTAGTGTTCTCACTGCTCAGTCCCAGGGTGTCTCTGTTCTAAACCCACACGAACTATGCTTATTTCTGCCTCGTTTCCTGGTGGGAAGGACTTCTTTCCTCCCCTGGTCTGTGTTATGATCGGGTTTTCTTCTTTGTCTTCTCCATAAGGGGGGAGACAAATACATATTTAGGGAGATGGTTCAAAAACTCTCCCTAAGTCAGACCATCTGTGTTGGTAGAAGCTTTAGATTTTTGTCTGGGAAGCGGAATTTCTCCTTATTTTCTCTATTCTTGGGAAAATCTAGGGAACAACAACAAAAACAAAGACCTCAAAATAAAGAAAAACAATTCTAAAAAAAAGAATAGGAAGTGAAAGAAATTAAGATGCCTAACTGATATTTCAGGGAAAAAAAATGTGAATAATTTGGCATTTCTCAGAAAGAATGTACATACAAATAGAGAGAGGTCTCAAATTACCCAGGAGTCTGCGTTGGTCCTGGAAAGCCAATGGTACAAGTTACTCATTCCTTCCCTGATGACATGAGCCCGTTCCCTCTAAGGTCAGCTTCTCAGAAGAAAACAAAAACAAAACAGTAGGTAAGGAGAAATGGTGGAAAAGGAGCTTTACACCATGAGCATGACCAGCTGGTAAAAAGGGTGGCTTGCTTGGTGACCATTTTGCATCACCCTGTCCACCAAGGTCACTGTGACCTCCACTGGTCTAGCATTTCTCAGAGGTGGCTCAGAGCTTTCCATTTTGTTTGTTGTGCATGCCAAATCCAAACCCAGCTGATTCATCCTCAAGTAGTAAATGGGTTCACTAAACATGGTCCCCATTAGACTGGGATGCTGATGGGTTTCCGTGACTGATGAAACTCTAGTGGCCAACACTAGTGTCAGTGACAGGAACCCTGAGCCCAGAAGGAGTCCGGAGCAAATCAGGTGCTGTCTGATGCCAGTAAGCACTTCGCAAAAGCCCCTCCAGTCAGATGAAGTCCTCCGGACATAAAACCAGACCTTTGAACCAGACAGACATGAACCTCATGCAGGCTACTGAGAAAGAGAGCCTAACACAGGTGAGGTTAGTTGATGGAAACTCTTCCCCCTCTATTTGTTTATTTAAATTAAGTGGGCTCTCATATTTTGTCCAAGAGGTGGTACTCAAGCGAAGAAACCAAGGCGCTTGTGTT
The DNA here is from genome assembly GCA_907164525.1 of Lophiomys imhausi. Lineage (NCBI taxonomy): Eukaryota > Metazoa > Chordata > Mammalia > Rodentia > Muridae > Lophiomys > Lophiomys imhausi. Next base: position 9,108,242 of record CAJQZJ010032054.1, on the reverse strand, counting down.
AGTGAACCTTCATTGTAAACTTGGCTGGATTAACAATCGCCTGGAGATGTACCTCTGGCTGTGTCTGCAAGGGTGTTTCCAGAGAGATTCAACTGAGGATGAAACACCTGCCCTGAATATGGTGGCACCATCCCACGGCTGGGGTCTCTGACTGAATAAAAAGGAGAAGGTGAGCAGAGAATGAGCATTCATTTCTCTCTGCTTCCTGACTAAGGGGTGTGTATATATATATAATATTAATTATACATATTATATATTATAGTTACCTGATCCTGGGAATGTAACTGCTCCCAGGCCACTCCCTTGTCGGTCCTTTCTTCTGTGTTGATAGGTCTACTGTTGTAGAAGCAAATCCAACATGGGTTTGTTGTGTGGCTGGGGGAAGTCACTGGCCGTATAGACATGTTTTTCTGAGATGTAGATAGAGGAAAGTGATTCCCGGGTATGCCCCTTGGAGCCCCAAATGTTCCTCACTCACACACTCCAGCCAGATCATCTCTCTCGCCCTGGTGAAAGCACACATAAGCTCTAATTTATTGAAAGATTTCTGTTGTTTAGATAGAGGAAATGTTCGTACCCTCCAGCTCAGAAATTCCTGAGCTCTATTTGTGCACAGGCCTTTATGCAGAAGCCATGAAAATGCTGATTCTGACTCAGGAGGCCTGAAGCAGGACCTGGAAATCTGCCTTTCTTTCTCTTCCTTCCTTACCTTCTTGTCTTTCTTCCCTTCCTCTCTCTTTTCCTCTCCCTTCCTCCTCTGCCTCTCTCTTTCTTTCCTTTTAGACAGGATCTCGCATATGCCAGGCTGGCCTTGAACTCACTATACAGCCAAGGATGACCTCTGAATTCTGATCTGCTAGCCTCCACTTCCAGGGTGCTGGGATTACAGGCATTGATTTGTTTGGCTTATGTGATACTAGGGATAGAATCCAGGGCTTTGCACATGCCAAATCAACACTCTGTAAACAGAGGTACACCCCCAACTCCAAGAATCTACAGTCATTAAACAGATTTTTACCAGTTCATTGAGACCTTCATACAATGAACTTTGAGCATATTAGAGGATCTGCCATTCTAATACATTTACATGACTAAGGTGTAGACCATGAGACTGGGCTGGCAGCTTGTAAAGTACTCAACTTGGAGTTTCATTTATGTGGCAAAGTGGCCAGTTAGCTCAACTTCCTAGCACTTGATTCAGTGTTATGTGATAACTTTTTTTGTAGAGACTTGTTGTTGCAGACAGTAGTACTAGGAATAAACCTTATTTATTTATTTATCTATCTATTTATTTATTTGGTTTTGAAGTTGTCCTCAGGACTAGTGATTGGAGGTGAGAGGAGTAGACCTGAAATGGCAGCCCTTCCCCCCCTGCTGTCAGCAAAGTGGGTGGGTGGCAAGAACAGAAAACAAGTGTTGACATAGCAGGCAGTATCTGAAGCTGGGTCAGCCCCAGCAGCAGAGACATTTATTGGGTGGTCCTTTCTGGGGTCCCGAACAACAGGCACAATAATTGTGCCATGGGAAGTTTGATGGTAACCTCAGTAGACTCCCTCCAAGCTCCTGCTCCATTGGGAAGGCTAGCAATTTACAGGATGACCTTTCAGTTGGGTTTGCTCCTACAAGTAGACCTATCAACACAGAAGAAAGGACCGACAAGGGAGTGGCCTGGGAGAAGTTACATTACTTGGTTACTCAATAGAATAGGCCTCATTTCATGCTCATGACAGAAGAACATTTTGGTTTCATTACCAGTCTTTATCTAGTCACCATTTCAAGGAGTATTAGCAATTTCAGCTCCAGTGTGACTCAGAGACCAATGGTCCACAGGGCACTTTCTAAGCCTCCTAGGCCATGGAACAATGGGGCAGCCTGAGATATGGTCTTTCCTTCGTATCATTGGAAATCAAATTTAAAAGTGGCAAATTAAAATCCTAGGGGTGAAGATGAATGAAAGTAGAATGGAGAGAAAATAAACATACAGAAAACAGCTCAGGCCAGAGCCAAAGGCTGAGGGAGAAAAGCAGATAAACAAGAGAATTTTACTTTGTGTTTTAAGCACTGATTTTTACTTTCCTACATGGTCAGACTCATGTTTGAAGGTAAGATTTGGTTACTAAAAATGTCATGCAGAAATAGTCACAAAGGCTTTGTGAGCACTTAGAGAGAAATAGGGAGAAATACTCCGTTCAGGAGAAAGAAGCCTCTCAGGTGAAAGAAGAAAGGTTTAGGTACATGTATGTCCTCTCTCTCTCTCTCTCTCTCTCTCTCTCTCTCTCTCTCTCTCTCTCACTGTCTCTCTCTGTGTATGTGGGTGAGTGGGTTTATGTATGCATCTTGTGAGGAGGTTGCCCATGTATGTGCATCTTCATGAGGAAGCTAGAGATCAAACATGAGTGTTGGCCCTCAGGATCTGTCTGCCTCGATTTTTAGAGGCAATGCTCTCACTGCAACCTGAGGCTTCCCGACTCAATTAGACTGGATGGCCAGCAAGCTTCCTGTCTCTGCCTGGCCAGCATTGGGATCACAGGTCCAACTCTTTGAATTGGGCACTGGGACTCAAAGTCAAGTTCTCTCGCCCGTCCTACAAACACCTTACCTACTGAGCCATCTCCCTTGCCCTGTCGTAGCATTTTTTGTAATGTAGCTGTCCTGAGGACTTCCTGTGGGGACACACTGCACCTTCAGAGCTGAATAGGAGGACAGCCAGCTTCACCTCAGTAGGGACAGAAAGCAAACGCCCAATGAAGCACTTTATAAGTTAAGTGTTATTATTTTAATTGTACATGGTTATGGGGCATGGTATGATGACTTGGTACGTGAATACATTCTGATCAAATCAGGGTAATTAGAACTCACTATTTGAGTTTAGAGCTTCCCTCAGTCTGATTATCTTCAAAACTCAGTTTAAGCACCACTTCCCTTTTAAAAACATCCACTTATTTATTTTTATCTCTTTGTTAGTATAAAGGCTACATTACTTCTAATTATATAAATATTCATAGATAATATCAGTGATACTCACATCCAATGTTCTTAAAACACTTACTCATATAACATGGCAGTCAACATACAAACACTCTTTCAAGCAATGTTTCAATTTAATTATTTCAAACTCTTCAGGAGATTTTGAATGGGTTTCCCTCCTTTTCTCACATATAGAGAAATTGATGCCTGATAGACAAGAAATATGGCTGTCAATGATGTCCTATGGCAGGACACTGGAGCAGGTAATAAGACCCTGAGAGAGCGTCCTATTCCTTACCCATTTCCTTCCAGTTCTACCTCACAAGAGCATCTTTCAGCTCCTAATCTTTATTATCTCTGGGATAGTCAGAATCCCAGTGATAACTCCCAAGATTCCAATCCCCTGGTTATTTAATTGGACTAATATAGGTCCTACTTTAAGGGACTTTTCAGATGTTAGTAAGGTCCCAAGCCAGGTGTTTCTAACATGTATATACATGTGATAACCCAGGGAGGGACTTACCCAACCAGGTGACCTTTTAAAAGCAAAGAGTTTTCACCTATTGGCAACTAACTTAGGGCAAAGAGAATTAAAGGACCATCATTGGCTCTGGAGATGAGAAAGGCTATTTGCAAGGACCAAGGGAGTCTTGAAGCTGAGAATGGCCCCCATCAATATCTAGATAAAGCACTGGCACTTCAGTTGTCTTATATTACATGTTATATAGACAGATATTTAAAGAACAGCAAGGAGCCTGGTTTAACCTACATTGCAATGAACTTTGAAGAAAATTATTTTCTAGAACCCCAAAGCCAGCTGGAGGGGCTGGAGAGATGTCTGGAGAGATGGTTGGTAAGAAGGGTTGAAGAGATAGGTGGGATGGCTCAGTGGTTAAGAGTGCTAGCTGCTCTATCAGAGAACCATAAAAATCAGATCCCAGCACGCAATTCAGGAAACTCACTAATGCTTGTACCATCAGCTCCACGGAAACTGACATCACCCCTGACCCTGTAGATACCTGCACATGCACAAGTACACACACAGATACATACATTTTAAAAAATAATATTATTAAAACCCTACCTGGAAACACCTTGACTTTTCTCAGTTCTTGGAGCAAACCCTCCTAGTTCTCCTACCAATGAACTGTGAGATAGTAACTGTGTGTTCTTTCAAGCCACCACCTTTGGGGTCATTCATTGCCCATCAATAGCAGACAAATACAGTCTCCATTCAGAAATACATCCCATTAGAGTTCTACTTTAAATGTATTTCTTTACATCTTCTTTTGGAAAATCAAAGGGCATTGTTTCACTTTTCTTTTTAACAAGTAAGCATGAAAGGTGCTCATGACTTCCAGTATGCTTATCAGGTGGCCCTTTCTGCTTTCAACATAGGGCATGGCTCCATGCTTCCCAGATTCAAAGTCCGATCTCTCTGGACCTCAGTGTCTTCATCCATAAAACTGGGATAATAATAGGGTTGTTGGGAGGATTAAATGATACAATACTCATAAAGCAGTTGCTTCATTGCCTAGCAAATGGAGATCAGTCAGTGTTATCTGGCCACGATCTTTACCTGAGTAGTTTAATGAATGAATGAATTCCAGGAATGAGATAAGGTGTTATTACCCTTAGCACACCGCCTGGGTTTTGAAACTCTTGCCACGTTTTACTTCAGGTCAGGCCATCACACATTTCTGGATCTGGGAACACAGTAGCTTACTCTCAAGCCAGGCCCTATGGTACAGCATTGCATCTTAAACTGCTCAGAAATGGAAAACAGCATGGGACTCTGTTCCTGCACACACTGGAACCAACACCAACAAACTAGGTCAACCAAACTTCTGACTCAGGCTGTGGATCCTTCCCTGAGGGTCCCCTGAATAAAGGACTGTTAAGACTATCAGAACTCTTAAGCCAGCTGCCTTGGGAGACCGGGGCAGTTTCAGGTAGCTGTATCCTTCACAACTTGTTCAGTGCCTTCCAGGGAAACTACAGAGGGGTATTTGCAAATATCCTCCTGTTTAAACTGATTTCATTTGAGTGCATACTGTTATTTCATTTTAATTTTTAAATATTTTATCTATACTTCAATAGTTTTATGTATATATACAGCAACCACTTCTCCCCTAAGTTCCACCTCCCATTTCACCAACAGCCCTGAAAATATACCCGCCCAATCTTCATGTCCTTTTTAATGTTTTAATCACCAAATCCACTTGGTGCTGTCTGCTGAAATGTTGACTATTCCCGATCTTGCTGGTTTGAGCTTGTGAAAGTCTTTCGCAGATAGCCACAGTGCCCTGAGTTCATGAATATAATTGCTACTTCACATCCAGGGGATAGCACTTGACAAATCTCCTCCACACTCTCCTGTTCTGACATTGTGTCCACCCCTTTCTTTCATGTTCCCTAAGCCTTGGAGAGTTGATACAGATGTCCCATTTAAGAGCCAAACCCACAAGAGTCCCTCATTTGAGTACCTTACCTAGTTATGAGTCTCTTCATTAACTACTGCCCACTGCAGGAAGAAGCCTCTCTGACCAACTTAAAAAACAACAACAAAGAAAGCCCACTTATCTTATGATAACATGATTATACTATGTTTATGGCCTGTTATCTCTTTTATAAAATTATATCTTGCTTCTTCAGATAAGAATGTGTGTTAAGCCAACCAACCAATCAAACAAACAGAAATTTACCACTTAAAAAACACAGGCAAAAGAACTGGAGGATTGCCCTGTGGTAGATCATTTGTCTCGTACACAGGGCCCTGGGTTCAATTCTTCACACCTTGATTAAATTTATGGTATAATTTTATTTAAATTATATTTTCATTTTACTTAGTGGCTCTTCCTCTATCTCCCTCTACTTTTTGTTGTTGTTATTATTATTTGAGACAGGGTTGTTTCACAGAACCTGTTGCTAGCTGTTCCCAGAGCCCTAGTTAGTTACACAGGGAGGTCTGGGGACCCAGCTACCTCCATATCTCCATCACTGGGCTAACAGGTCCTTGCCATTACACTCGGCTTTTGTGTGAGTACTGAGGATCTAGACTGGGCTCCTTATGCCCTTATCGTTAAGGGTATTACCTACGCCTCTAGCCCAGAATTATATTTTTAAAAAAGAACTATATAAACATAGAACCTTGACACAGAATGACAGCTGGCATTTTGTAGTAGAGCTGGGTGCCACCAGGCATGTAAACAAGGAGGACAGTCCACACCCCAGCCAGAGTCTCTCAGAACCTGACTGCCGATTCTGGCAAGTAAGCTCTATTCACCCCTCTAACTATACATCATTTGGAAGGCTGTCATTTATGTGTGGGTTTCTACTTTTGTCTCCACCATGTCTTTAGCCCCAGTTCTAACAGGTTAGATATATGCAGGGCTAGCAGGGAGGAGGAAGCAGAAATATTCGCAAATAACTAGTCAATACAACAATCTATTTTGGTTGGGAGGTAAGGAACAAAGAATTTGAAGTGTTGTGTGGACTTGGATCAGGCAAGCACTCAGAGCCTGGTGTGTGGAGGAAGGCACGAAGCTGAGAGGGCTGGGAAACAATGGGCCATCAGAGACAGGACGTTATATAACTGGGTGGCTTGAATTCACAAGTGTCAAGGCAACAAGTAGAGGAGAAAGTCTGTCCTCCTACTCCCTAATGGAAGGGAGCAGGGCCCTGAGACCCTAGCTGCCCCAGGAGCAGGATCTGTCTCTCATAGTGAGGCCAAGAGCTGCCATTTAGGAAAGAAAGGCTTGATGACTCCTGGCACCTAGAAGGGTCCTAGGAACTGGAGAATGCTTTGTTTATTTTTAATTTTTAATTTATTTTTATGAGTGTGGGAATTCTGCCTGCACAGGCCAGAAGGACCTTTCAGATCCTCTGGGAGTGGAGTTTCATGTGACTCTGAGCCGCCCTGTATGCTGAAAATCGAACCTGGTCTGTCTGCAAGAGCAGCCGGTGCTCTTTACCACTGAGCTACCTCTCCAGCCTCTAGAATGTTTTGATTTTGGTTTTTAAATGCTAATGGCAATGAAGGGCAGCAAGCAAATGAAGGGCCCCAGCAGTCCTTGGCCATTTTGAAATACCCTGACACTTGGCATGTGAGCCTACTCCTCAGCCTTGCATGGTACTCTCTTGGGTACAGTGACATTGTGATGTGCAGGTTTCATCTGAAGTTGGGCTCAGGTACATGGACATGACGAACATCTGGAAAGTCCACAGAAATGGGATATCAAAGGAAGCTTCTGAAATAAAGGAGCTGTGTGGGAAGCCTTGTCCAATACTGAAGGTCACTTTCCTTAGCAGTGTCTGGCATGACCTATCCTATTAATTCAAGAAGGATAAAGTCCCTCGACTGCTTCCAAGTTTCTCGATGAGATGTTCCGGTGTGGCAACCCTGAATGGCAACCACACCCCAGGAATTCCTCCTGGACTCTGCACGTGCCTTTCTCTGGACCAGCGACACCTCTCTGTTCTCAATCCCTGAAGTTTCAACAACTCAAACCCAGCTATACTCTCTATCCTTGGAATAGCATATATATATATTTGTTTTCATCCCAACCATCACTAGTTGACAAACTCTTTCTCTTGGGCCCCAGTAACCCCTTGCATCTGACTGCAAGCATGTTTCCATTGCCTCCATCACAGACAATTCACAACCCTGACTCCCTCCCTACAGTGCTCCTTACTGGAGAGCAAACCAGGCCTTTGTACTTTAGTGTCATTCTTATTCAGCCCCAGAGGTGCCTTGTCAATCCCTCACAGTAAGCCTCTCCCTTTTCAAGCCTAGGTGGCTGTAGAGTGGCCTTGTCCTGTAGAAGACACAAGGCTGCATTCTGTCACCTTTGGACCTATGTCTGCACTTTTGTCTTCATACATTTAACATGGATGAGCACACAGAAGCCAACTGCTGCTCCAGCCATTCTATCTGCTGGGCAACTTGTAGTTCCTGTTGCCACCATTTTCATTTTCTGGTGGGAGGAGGCACCAGGCAAATGGCTGAAAGACTTGCTCCCTCCTTGGTTATTGAGATGGACAACAATGATGCAGATGGTAACACTAAAAATTCAGAAGGATGCGCTGGTGTGCTGAACACCTCCCCATTCCTGCCTCAGAACATGTACATGTGACTGTCAGCTCAACAGGATCTAGAATCATTTAGGGGATGAACCCTTGAGGCTGAGTGTAAGGGAGTTCTAGACTGATTGAAGCGAGAAGACCCAGCCCAACAGTGAATGGCACTAGTCTATAGACTGGACTGAGTAGAAAGGGGAAGACAGTATGATCACCAGCATTAGTCTCTCTGTTTCTTGGTTGGGCATGCCCTGTGGGCTGTCACTCAACCCTGCTGCCATGACTTCCCTCACAAGAAGGACTAGAACTTCAAACCACAAACCAAAATAAACCCTTCCTCTGTTCAGTTGTTCTTGTCATGCATTTGGTTGCAGAAATGAGTAAGGCAACTAATGCATACACAGAGACTGGCTATGGCTGTTATTCTCCCTCAGTAGTGTGACATGACTTGCCCAAGGTCACACAGCTTAGGAGACCCAACACTGGGGCCCAAGCATCCTTACTTCAGAGCCCTTGCTTGCTCCTCAACACCACTTCCTGTTTCTACAAGTGTATGCACACATGTAGGTTTCAACAGGCCCCTGCAGATGTCTGCCTACAGTTGGTACGTGTTTGTGTACATGAAGGTAGAAGTCTGCTAGGGTGTTTCTAAGGTTACCTGTACACATTAGAATATCTAAGCAGGTGCCTCTCTCACTCTGGGTTTTAAGAGAGTTAATGTTAATGATCAAAGATTCTCCCACATAGCCATGGCCCCACCACACATCCCTAGCTGTTTGCTTTGCCTTCTTGTTTACTTAAAAAACCATAAGAACATTAAGTTGAATCTGCATTCGATTGGATGGGGATCCTGACTTTGGCGAGACCTAGCAAGAGAGTGAGAGCATGAGACAGAGAGAGAGAGAGAGAGAGAGAGAGAGAGAGAGAGTACAGATTATGGGAGGCCAACTTTGACTAGTGAAGATTTGATTTTCAATAAAAAAAAAGTTTATATGTAAATGTACCCTGTTGTTTTTTTTTAATAATTTATTTTTTATTTCTTCAAGTTACATCTCAATCACAATCCCCTCCCTACTCCCCCCTCCAGTCCCACCCTTCCACCCTCCTCCCCCTCAACCCCCCATCCTCTTCCCTTCTTTTTTTTTTTTTGTTTAAGGTATTTATTTTTCCCCCCAACAGCTCTCCCTGTCAGTCCAAATAATGGTTCTTTTTCTTATAACTATAAATACAATACAAAACAACAGAAATAAATAGGCCACGATTATAAGAGTTATATGGCTTAGCATACATTCCCAATGTCCAGTCCATATGTATTTGGCACCTGACTTTAACATTCTACTATCTAACCATCTCCATGAGTTTAAAGTTCTATATCTAACTCAGCTTTCATACTAACTTGCCTCATAATTTTAAAAATATCTTCTTAGATCCAGAACACCCTCTTGATTCCTAAACAACTCAAAATTTAACTATGAGACTCTAGGTATCTATTCTTCAACCACCTCAGAGACCTGAGAGGGATAAATATATCTGATTATATAGTAAATGCAGGGCCTGCAGCTTCCAAAACTAAAAAATGACATACCAGTGGCTCTCGCTACCAACCGACATAAACTGTTTAGGATAATTAAGAAACGGAAACTAATAGTCATGAAAACGTGTCATTTTGTTAGTTACTATGACAGTCTATCACAGTTATTTTCTAAGCTACTCAGAAATCAAGTTGCTAAGAGACAAGCAATATTTGCTTATCTAAATATAAGAGATAGATAGGGCATCTTCAAAAACCTCAAGAGATCTGCAGAATATGGCATTCAAAGATGTTTTCTTAACTTAAGATTTTTTGATATCAAGACATGTCAGCTCCTGACAGCACCCCCTATATTACTCCAAGTAGAAGATGAGCATCGAAGAATCTCCAGTGGGAGATGATTGAATTGGTGGTAAGCCTATCTCTTGGCAAGAAAAACCACTTGTTTCAACTGTAGACAGACTTCTGTCCAAAAAGGACAAAACTTGGAAGCAGATAAGTCGACAGCCTAGCTCTGCCAAGACAGGGTAGGTAAGTCCTTCATAATTCCTGCTCTACAACCAATGTCTGTCAGAGAAATGGGGCCAAATGGCTGAAGATTGATGCTGTAATATATGGAGAGAAAATGGTAACTGTCCAGGCAGCCACTGGTATGTCATTTTTTACCCTGTTGTTTTTAACTGGAGATTTCAGTGCAGTCACCTCCGAGGGAGCATATTTTATTTATAAGGTAGGCTTCAAGGTAGGTACACTTAGGCTGTTCAAGTACACAGCAGACTTCAGGGCCCAGTGGCATACATAGGTATGACCGTAGTAGCAAAGTAATGGCTGTAAGTCACACTTTCAGGAGCAACTCAGATGCATCTTGGTTGGAGGAGTGACAAGAGGCATTTTGTGTTGTCATTTTGTGGGCCATGTCCCCTGAGATGGGAATGATCTGGGTTGGAAGTAGGGGTGAAGAGTGGCTTGTTTGATTCTATTAAAGGTAAGAATGCATTCAAGGCAGCTGATGGTTGGGAGGATCTACTGTTCGCTGACAGTTCAAAGAGGTGAGCAAGCTGTCCCTCCTTCGATGTCATGTTCCAGTCCCTGGTGAAGGACAGAGACACCTGGATACTTTCTATATTTACTTTATTGTCGGAGAGCAAACTCCATTCCCTGGGAGTTACTCTGTTGTACTTTGTTTTTTAATTTCTTTTCACATTGTTTTATTGTGTTCAGATTGTCAAGTTGAAGGAGGCTGGTAATGGCCTCAATAATGCCCACAAATATCTTTCTACTATGTAGCTTTATTCCTCCCACTTACATCTCCTTGAGACATTTTGTTTGAGATGGTTTAAAAGCTTCATGATTTTCGAAAGTCCTTATCTGTATTAAAAGTACACAACCTCATAAGCAATCCAAAAAAGTTTTCAAATGTTTTCTGTGGGCCTGGAGCCATGAAAAGCCTTATTGTTTACCCAGAAAGACACTGGACTCAGGCTGGCGATGTGCCTGAGGGAGGCCACTCAGCAAGCGAGGGAAGGAGGGCCGAGAACCCAGATGCAATGGCAAAAGATACCCAATAAAAATTTCCACTCTTAACTTGGCAGATCACAAGACAGCATGAACGGAACAACACCCATTATGGGGGACTCAATTAAGGGAAGAGGCAAGATATCAATGCTAGGTATGGGAAAATCTAATGGCAAAGAAAGAAACTAATGACTAACATTTCAAATTCTGAAGTAATGTTTTTTTTTTTCATTGTAGAAAACCTGGGGGCAGAGCATCCAGAATACACACCACAGGGATTCCCCACTGTGTATGTCTCCATCTTGTAGATGCACCCAGGTTCCTCTCAGTCTTTTCTCTAATAACCATCAAGCATTGGTGCAGAGTTGGAAGAGAGGGTGATCATCAATGTGTTGTGGGGTGAGAATTAATTAAATGCATCAAGTACATATGTAGAGGCATCCTCATCCCAGCACATGTGTGACTTTTTTGTTTCAGAACCACATTCTTTGACATTGAACATGTCTTAAAACCCATAGATGCTGGTCTCAGAAAAGTGGGTGTTAAGGGCTGAATATATCCCACTTAAGAAGTTACATTGAGGGCTGCAGAGATGGCTCAGTGGGTAAATGGAAGGAGGGGGTGTGAGGTTGGGATTGGGAGGAGAGAAGGGAGGGGGCTGCAATCAGGATGTAAAGTGAATAAATAAATAAAATTTTAAAAATTGAACCTCAGTCTAAGATCATCATTTTAGAATACAAAGCCCCCAGAGTGTTTGGGAGACAAGGTAATTGATAACAGACCACTGGAACATCAAGGTCTGAGTTCAGATCCTCAACACAGATCTCTAGCACCCTGGTAAAAAATTTGGGCACAGCAGCATAAACCAAAATCCCAGCTCGGTGTATTTGGAGACAGGAGGATGTCACAGGTCAGCCAGCTCTAGCTCCAGTTTCAGAGATTCGTATCTAAAAACAAAAATATATGATTGAGAAAAATCAAGAAAGTCATTCCGTGTCAAGTTCTGACCTCTAGGTGTATGTGAACATGCATGCACTCACACACACACACACACACACACACACACACACACACACTGCTTATACAAAGAGAGAAGTATTAGGGAGAGAAAAAATATCCAAGGATGTATAGTCCCTGTTTCTCCTCAGATCCTTCCTTTGATGGCTGAGACTTAACCCTGAACACAAATATCTGCTTTGTATGGCTGCTCTAGCATTGAGCTAAGTCATGAGTTTCTGAGAAGTAAATGGCCTTACATTGTTTTCAATGAGGAGCCCATGGCATCAGCCATAGAGCGATGTTTGAGTCCCTGGAACCCCAAGCATGCGTCCTTATCATCAATAGGAATTAAAGCAACTTGGCCCTCTAGGTTGGGGCATACTGAAGGACCAGTCCAGTCTTCTACACATGTTCAGCATATAACTCAAACTTCCTCAACCAGTAAAGAACTTTGACAGTCCTAAATATGCTTTACTACCCTGGCCACTTGCCATTTCCTCAGCTTGGTCGATCCACTCTGACCCTTTTCTCTGGATCAATTCCTACCTCATATGTTGGAGTTCCAAGCTCAGTCCCTCCAGGTTGACCGTGGATCCTATTTCTTTATGCTTCTGTGGCTGGCTGTTCTCCCATAGTGCTCCTTTCCTTCTGTGCCCCAAAGATGAATTGGTCCAACATCACCTATATTGGCTGGTTTTGCAAGTCAACTTGACAAAAGCTAGGTTCAGAGAGGAAGGAGTATCAGTTGAGGAAATGCCTCCATGAGATCCAGCTATAAGGTATTTTCTTAATTAGTGATCAATGGGGGAGGACCCATTCCATGGTGGGTGGTGCCATCCCTGGGCTGGTAGTCTTGGGTTCTATCAGCAGGCTGAGCAAACTATGTGGAACAAGCCAAGTAAGCAACAACCCACTCCCCCCACTTCCCCATGGCCTCTGTATCAGCTCCTACCTTGAAGTACCAGTCCTGCTTGAATTTCTGTCCTGACTTCTTCTAATGACGGACCATGATCTGGAAAGTGTACGCTGAATACACCTTCCCCTTCCCAATTCGTCTTTTGTATATGGTGTTTTGTCACAGCAATAGAAACCCTAACTAAGACATTATACCACAAGAGATCAAGGCTCTGACATATTTACTAGTTAAGACCAGGGTCTGGTCTCAAGAATAATGTCTGGCATACAGCAGATGCATGCCTTAAGAAAAAGAATCAATGATGAACTGACAGAAAGTCTGACAGTCCTGTAATAGGCCAAGGGGATCCCTGTTAGCCTTCTGACTATATTACATAAGAATTTTGGTGAGACTTATTAGGTAATTTGCCATCAGCCTGTGGTTCTTTCTATCATCAGAAAGCGAGGAGAGCCAAGAGTTTGAACCCCTGCTTCTGGGAACATGTCTTCTGCCCCATTAAGAGGACCCTACCCCAGTAATTACAGTAATTACAGGGTAAATGACTTGTTAAATCCAGGGCCTTCGCAATGCATCCTTGGATGCACAATTGATATTCTTTGGGCGGTTTATCTCACTTTGGGGTAGTACATATTTTATAGAGAAAGGAAAGCTCTCCAATTAATAGTAATTGTGATCGAAGTAGTAGTGGTCGTCTCCAGCCTCATTCCACAAGAGGAGACTGGAAGGCCCATGTTAATTGCCACAAAGAGCTCTGTCTATCTGGAGCAGTATATAAATAATAAATTAGAGGAAGAGAGAACAGTGTAACTGTTATGATCTTCATGGAGGAGGGATGGATATTTATGGAGTGCTGATTGCTAAAATTCTTCTCTGAGTAATTATTAGTAAAAGTGAAATGTCTACATTTGTAAAGGAATTTTAATTAAAGGAAAGGTGACTCTCATTATGGGGAAGAAATGGTGTTTGGGGACTAATGGGAAGGTTGAAGGCAAATGTGTTGAGTCTGAATGGCTTCCCTTGTTGCCCTTTGGGTGACAACAAGAAGCCAAACCCCTGTGGGTTCAATTTCTTCTGGGTTTTAAGTCAAGGAATATAAGGCAATTATAATCATGATAAACAAGCTCTGACTGGAATCATGGAATATAGACTGAATGCTGAAAATTGATTTTTCTCAGTGTTGTGCTAGGGGGCCAGGCATTTATCTATCTACCTTTTAGTTTTAAGATTTATTTTTTATTAATGTATATGCATATTTATTGCCATTTTTATTAATGCATATGTATAATTATTATGTTCGTGTGGTACATGCATGCAGGTACTTACATAGACCATAAGAGGGCATCAGATCCCCTGGAGTAACAGTAGGTTGGGAGCCAGCAGATGTGGGTGCTGGGATTTGAGCCTGGGTCCTTTGGAAGAGCAGCCACTGCTCTTAACTGCTGAGCCATCTCTCCAGTCCCATAATTTTTTTTTAAAGTAGGTAAGGGACTGGAGAGATAATTCAGAGGTTGAGCACATTTACTACTCTTTGGGAGGACCTGCGTTCTGTTCCCAGCTCCCACATGGTTGTTCACAGCTCTCTGTAATTGCTGGGCTTGGTGGTGCACACTTTTAATCCCAGCACTTGGGAGGCAGAGGCAGGTGGATCTCTGAGTTCAAGGCCAGCCTGGTCTACAGAGTGAGTTTCAGGATAGCCAGGGCAACACAGAGAAACCCTGTCTGGAAAAACCAATATATATATACATATATATGTGTATATATATATTATTTTATCTTATTTATTTATTTTTAACATTTACTTATTATTTCAAATTACATCTCCATTACCACCCCTTCCCTCCACCTCATCCACGTCCCACCCTCCCACCTTCTATCCCCTCTCCCACCCATCCCACCCCTCCGGTGTGGTGCCTCCGTGTATCAGCCCTCCTCAGTTTGTTAGTCACATGAGATCTAAGAGCTTCCTTTTGCACAGGAGGCATACATGGCAGTTCCACTAGGGTGGAATGTCCCACACCAGGTAACCAAGTCCATGTTCCTGTTCTTTTGGGTCTATTGATTGTTGAATGATTATCCTGTACTATATAGCTAAATCCAGTTGTGAGTGAATATTTGCCATGTGTGTCATTCTGGGTCTGGGTTAGCTCACTCATGATGAGCTTTTCTAGCTCCATCCATTTGGTTGCAAATTGCAGGATTTCCTTGTTTCTGATAGCTGAGTAGTATTCCATTGTGTAGATGAACCACAGTTTTTTTTGTTTTTTTTTTTTTTTATCCATTCTTCTGTTGAAGGACATCTGGGTTATTTTCAGTTTCTAGCTATTACAAATAAAGTTGCTATTAACATAGTTGAAGAGATGCCCTTATGGATTGGCCTTACCTATTGTTTCAAGCCTCAATGTTATCGAATATAACATTGACACCAGCGTTTTCATGTTGGTTTTACATTTAGTAAATGAGACCAACTATGAAGCAAGACAAGGTGGTGACTTTAAGAGTATCATGAATTGATATAATGCCTCAAAATCAACTTCTGATCTGTTGTTTTATTTTCACAAGTCAGGGCCAAGCAGAGCACAGTTCTGGAGTACAAACAACTCACAAGAAGCAACTGAATGGGGTGGTTGGTGAAGAGCCATTCTTCAGTCACACAGGCTCATGCCCCATTTCCTTACTGTATATCTTAATATTTATATTTATTGGGAAGTGGAGACAGACTCATTTAAGAAGTTGATACAAGCCACGTGATCTCTTCCAGTGATGTGTCTACATTTAAATGGAATGACACATATTTCTTTTTTTAATTATTTTTTTAAATTTAAGATGTATCTCTTTCCCCCCAACATCTCCCCTTTTAGGCCAATAGAAGGTTCTTTTCTTGTAACAATAAATACAAAACAAAGCAATAAGAACAATTAGGCAACAATTATGGAAATTATAAGGTATAACATACATTCCCAATGTTCAGTCCCTATGTGTTTGGGAACTGATAATAATATTCTATTATCTATCTATCTCAATGAGTTTAAAGTTCTATACCTAACTCAGTTTCCATTGTAACCTGTGTTACCAATTTAAAGACATCTTCTTAGACCTAGAACATCCTTTTAAATCCTAAACAACTTAAAACTTAACTGTGAGACTATAAATATCTCGTCTTCAACCACATCAGAGACCCAAAAAGGATAAATATCTCTGAATAAACAGGAAGTCCAGAGCCACCAGCTTCCAAAACTAAGAAATGAGAGACAACTGGCTGCCAATTTCTCTCTATAACATTGGAGCATCTATCTTCAGCCTTTTGGCCCAGTATCTCTGACAAATATTAATTGTAAAGCAGGAATTACGAAGGACTTTCCCACCCTGTCTTGGCAGAGCTAGGCTGTCTACTTACCTGCTTCCAAGTTTTATCCTTTTCAGACAACTTTCTGTCTACTGATGAAGCAAGAGGTTTTTCTTTCCCAGTGGCTAGCTTTCCACTAATGCAGCCCTTTTCAAATGGAGATTCTTCAATACTCAGATACTCATAATCTACTTGAAGTAGAATGGGAGGAAGGTGCTGTCAGGAGCAGACATGTCTCAATATTTTTTAAAAAATCTTATATTCTTTTTTTATAATTTATTTTTTATTTCTTCAAGTTACATTTCAGTCACAATCCCTTCCCTACTCCCCCCTCCTGTCCCACCCTTCTACCTCTTCCCCCTCAATTCCCCCATCCTCTATCCTTTTTTTTCTTTAGTCTAAGGTAGATCTATTTCCCCCAAACAGCTCCCCCCTTCAGTCCAACAAATGGTTCTCTCTCCTATAACAATAAATACAATACAAAACAACAGAAGCAAATAGGCCACAATTATGAGGGTTATATGGCTTAGCATACATTCCAAATGTCCAGTCCATATGCATCTGGTCCCTGACTTTAACATTCTACTATCTAACCATCTCCATGAGTTTAAAGTTCTGTATCTAACTCAGCTTTCATACTAACTTGCATCACAATTAAAAAAAAATCTTCTTAGATCCAGAACACCCTCTTGATTCCCAAACAACTCAAAATTTAACTATGAGACTCTATCTATCTATTCTTCAACCACCTCAGAGACCTGAGAGGGATAAATATATCTGGTTATATAGGAAGTACAGGGCCCACAGCTTCCAAAACTAAGAAATGACATACCAGTGGCTGCCTGGAGAGTTCCCATTCTCTCTCCATACATTACAGCATCAATCTTCAGCCATTTGGCCCCGTTTCTCTGACAGACATTGATTGTAGAGCAGGAATTATGAAGGACTTACCTACCCTGTCTTGGCAGAGCTAGGCTGTCGACTTACCTGCTTCCAAGTTTTGTCCTTTTTGGACAGCAGTCTGTCTACAGTTGAAGCAAGGGGTTTTTCTTGCCAAGAGATAGGCTTGCCACTAATTCAACCAATTTCATGGAACCTTGTGGTGATCATTTTCCCTTATGGACCCATAACCAAGGAGACTGAACCAAGAGTTGCAGATCCAGGAGAAAGAATGGACAGGTAAGTGGCTGCAGGTGACTAGTGTGGCCCAGGCATGATAGGCAGATTCCCACTTCTCTCCCAGGAAGACTAATGGATTCCAGATTCAGTCCAAGACTTTCTACCAGACAAAGAGGAAGCTCTTATATTCCAGATGTGCACCCATCAGGCAATGATTGAGGTTTTCAGTCTGTACTGCAGGAAACACTATGTAGTCTTATCTTCTGGATGTCTCAATTATTCCTAGCTATGAACTACAAAGGTATTCTGACACTTAAGGGTACATGGCATTTGGGCAGGAGAGACAGAGTTATAGAGAAGAGGCAACTTATTAGGAAACAGATTTAACAAAGCCAATAGGTAAGTTTAAGTTAATCTAACATTCCTGCAGTGATTCAGTGGGTTGTCATGACACTAATGAAGACTGGGTATGTTGTTAAAACTTTGAGTTATTGGGATAGGGATGGTGGAATCTTTGCAGACTATAGCAAAGGTTAACAAAATAATTGGCCTTTGTTTGACTTCTTATTTAGAAATGTTGGCATCATGAGGTCCCTTGGAAATAGTCAAAATAAGTTAAAAATAGTGAAAGAAAGGTAAGAAAAACTGAGGCAGGTTCAGGTGAAGTTTTCCTTTATGGTTGAAATTTAATATATACCATTATATTAATATATCCTATTTTATTTTTTAGTATTAGTAAATACTAAAAAGTAATATAATAAATAGTATATTAATATATAATGCTATATTAATATATACTATTTTATTAATATATGCTATATTATTATATACTAAAATTAATATATACTATTGTATCTTAATTTTTTTGATTGATTCGCTTGTTTGTTCATTCACATCACTAGGATTAACTGGCAAGTGAGGATAGAGATTCAGTATTGGATGGACCAATAGTAGATACTTTGCAACTAGCTCCTACTTCCTAAGATGTTAGCAGTGTTTCTACTTTAAAGCTGAGGAAGTGGGCACAGCCCACATAAGTCAACTCCACTGGAGTCCTGGAATCTGAATCCAGATATGTAGACTTTGCTGTATTGATTTTCTTAAGTCTTGGCTCAGTTCTGGGCTCAAGACTTTATATATCATATCTCATTTATAATCTCTGTGCAGCTTCAAAAACCATAGATTAAGAGGAAGATTAGGTTCTGTGTAGTTGGCAAATGCCAGGGACAGGAAGTAACATTAAAAACCTCACCAACTCCAGAAAGCTATTGTCTGAGGTGGACTTGGTACTGCAGGTTCATAGTTCTAGCTACTTGGGAGCCTGAATCAGAAGGACCATGTAAGGGGAGTTAGATTAATATAAATTAGATTTAGTGAATATCTAGTGGCTTTTGATACAGTCTCTTAATATGGGGTGTGAAGATCAACTTGGCTGTGGGGAATTGACATAGCAGCACATGGACTAAAAACAAGGTTTATGGCCTGGCATTGTTTTCAGCTGCTAATAGCCCTAGGAAGTGGTCAGAGCCCAGATTAGGCTGAAGTCAGATGAAACAAGGAGAGACCCTATTTAAGGATGAAGTGGGTGGAGCCCAAGAGTTCTGATGCTAAAGAATTCCCACACTAGAGATGATGAGATGCCAGGCAGGTTGTATCATCTGATGGAGAAAATGCTGGTGGACTGAAAAGTTGATTTCAAACAGCTGAAAAATTATTGCCAGCACTCTCTGAGGCAGAAAGAACCTGGTGAGCAGAGAAAGCCTCAGCAAGACAGCAAAAGGCCAAGGACTAAACCCTGTGGCACAGCTTTTGCCAAGAGAGGTTTGACTAGTTCAAACAGTGGCCTGAATGGAACTGTGGCCAGCCTGAGGCAGAGTGGCTGAGTGGGTAGCACAAACTGAATAAGTTGGCTTATGGATGGACAGCTGAGGCCTTCTAGAGAGAAGAAAGCCATTAGCCTCATTTAAAGTGAAGGTGCCATAGTCAATTTACCCTAAAGGACCTACATCTGAGATGTTCCTGAAGAAACACTGTTGTCTAAGTGCCTTAAAGAATCTACTCCTGAGCTGTTCCTGACAGCTGAGAACCTGCCCTAGAGACTGTATCCTTCTAAAAGTTTAGGATTAGTTGTTAGATAATAGTTGTTATAGGTATTAATAGGTTTATTTGTTAGTTAACTGAAGTTATAGTCATTCTTAGGGCTAGCAGTTAGGTAATTGTTTATATTTGTTATAAGTACATATATATAGTTATTAATAAATATATATTGGATAATTTAAAAGATTAATCATCAGGACCATGATTTCAAGGCCTGTTGGTCTACAAGCTATGTTTAAGACTGGCCTGAGAAACTTAATGAGACTTTATCTCAAACTAAAGCATCAAAAGAGGGTCAGGTGCGTGGAGGGGTGCTCAACCAGTAACATGTCTGCTCTGGATACTAACATTGAATCTGATCCCAAGGTTTCAGGTGGTAGAAGGAAAGATCTAGTTTCTGTAAGTTTTCTTTTGACCACATGGCCCATGGTACACATAAAATCCCCCCAACTCATATAAACAGATAAACCAACAAATATAATAATTTAAAAAATAGGAAAGCCTATCTCTTGGCAAGAAAAACCCCTTGCTTCAACTGTAGACAGAATGCTGTCCAAAAAAGGTCAAAACTTGGAAGCAGGTAAGTCGACAGCCTAGCTTTGCCAAGACAGGGTAGGCAAGTCCTTCATAATTCCTGCTCTACAATCAATGTCTGTCAGAGAAACGGGGCCAAATGGCTGCAGATTGATGCTGTAATGTATGGAGAGAAAATGGGAACTCTCCAGGCAGCCACTGGTATGTCATTTCTTAGCTTTGGAAGCTGCGGGCCCTGCACTTCCTATATAATCAGATATATTTATTTCTCTCAGGTTTCTGAGGTGGTTGAAGAATAGATAGCTAGAATCTTATAGTTAAATTTTGAGTTGTTTAGGAATCAAGAGGGTGTTCTGGATCTAAGAAGATGTTTTCAAAATTGTGAGGCAAGTTAGTATGAAAGCTGAGTTAGATATAGAACTTTAAACTCATGGAGATGGTTAGATAGTAGAATGTTAAAGTCAGGTGCCCAAATACATATGGACTGGACATTGGGAATGTATGCTAAGCCAAAACTCTCATAATTGTGGCCTATTTATTTCTGTTGGTTTTGTATTGTATTGATTGTTATAAGAGAAAGAACCATTTGTTGAACTGAAAGGGGGAGCTGTTGGGAGGAAAAAGATATACTTTAAACTTAAAAAAAGGATAGAGGATGGGGGATTGAGGGGGAAGAGCGTGGGAGGGTGGGACTGGAGGGGGGAGTAGAGAGGAAATTGTGATTGAGATGTAACTTGAAGAAATTAAAAAAAAAAAAGGAAAGCACAAGGATTGGAGACATGGCTCAGCTGTTTATAGCACTTGTCACTATTTCAGAGGACAGGATTTAATTCCTGGCACCTACATGGTGGGTCACAATCATATGAAACTTTAGATCCAGGGGAATCCTACATTTTCTTCTGACCTCCATGGGCACCAGGCACACAGGTGCTGCGCATACACATACAGGCAAAACATTCATACAAATAAGTATATCTATAATTAAATAAATGCTTATTTTAACAGAAAAAATGGAAGCACAATTCACAATGCAACTGCTGCACAATCTGACTTAATTCTTAAGAGGTAGGAGGTGGCAGCATCGGGATATAGTTCAACTCACATGCAATGTTTAATTCTCAGAACCACAAAAATGAAAGAAAGAAAACTATTGTCTTAATATTCAGTTTCTCATTAAAGAATTTTAACCTGCAAGTCTATATAAATGTAAGAAATGCCTTTGGACAAATTAACAATTTTTAGCCAGCATAATTGGATACCTCCTCCTGGATAAAGACTGTACAAAGGGCCACACAGAAGCAGTTCCTGCTATCACCCCAATTCCGCATGTTTGAAACCGAGGCTGAGAGGTAGAGTGGCTTAGTGCTGTGGAGACGATTTGCCTGTATTTGTTTCCCTCCCTCTCTCTTCCACAGGAATCTGTTATTCTCCAGATTTATAATAGGACAGTGCCTGGTACAGAAAGAGATACTTAAAATCCTTGTGAAATAACTGGATATACAGATAGGTGAGAGCTTGCTTTCTACTATACAGCCGGAAGTACAGAATCCATAGCCAAGTGTCCACATCTCATCAAACATTCAACATCCTAAGAAACTTAAAGGTGTGAAGAACCGCCTTAGGTGAGGATTCTGGCATATATAGATAGCACTGTTGAAACAGAACTGCTTTGAAAAGCCAGGGTTTAGGGTCATAGTTACACGCACACTATAAGGCCGAGCACTCATGTCGATGGTCAAGATGTGATCACTGTATTGTCTAAACCACATCATGTTTTCTTAATGTAGCTTAAGTATGACAGCTTATAAGCAGAGCTTCATAATTCATCAGCTATTGTTAGGATTTGCACAGGGAACCAGAGAGGAATTGCTGGGATGCCTGGGGAGGAAGACAGAAAAGCTGTCTGAGGAATGTCATACCTGGGTATATCTTTATTCAGAGAGCGGGCAGGGGGGGAGAAAACAGGAAAGAAGGAGAAAAGAAAAAATAGTGAAGAAAGAAAATCAAAGAGAAAATGAGAAAAGGGAGGAATGACAAGGGGGGAAGAAGAAAGGGAGGAAATAGGAGAGGATTGTGGGTTAGGGCTGGTGGGAAGGTGTGTCAGTTAGTATAGTGCCTGAGACTTGGCAGCAGCCTCTGAACATCCGATCACTGCTATCTGACAAGGGAGTGATGTTCTTCAGAGTCTTGTTGAAAACTTAGCTGGAGGTTGGAGCTGTTGAAAACTTGCATAGGAAGTGGTTACTAGGCTCTCAGGAGATGGCTGTCACATGTGAGAGGGATGCACTTGGTCAGATCACAGATCAGAGCTGTCAGCAAGTCACCAGAGCTACCTTTGTCCTGCAGATACTTTTCGTGGTCCCCTGTGGTACTGAAGGGGAATCTGCAACTCCAACAGGCAGACTGTCAGTGTGGGGATGAGAGCCCTTTGCTGATGGGCCTTTGAGCCAGAGTCCCTGTGTAGAGGGTTTAACCAATTTGTGACAGAAGCAATGCTAATCTTCCAGCCAATGTGTAAGCGTACATTATCACAAGAACACACTCACTCAAGCACGCATACTGTCATCTGTACAGCTGTACACTACTGTGTACACACTCACATACACAGATATCCCATGCTCATTTGTACACACATCCTTACATCACCCATGCACACATAAATATACATAAATTCCCAAATGGGTACACTTATAAATACAAAAGCAAAAAAAACTCACATATGAAAATTTTCACTACACACATACGCTCACACACTCCCACATTTTTCAGCAAATACAATGCACAAACTCTGTACTCTTCCAATTATTATGCTTACGATATGCGCTATAAATACATGCATGCGGTCATCTACACAAAAGTTCATGACTACACACATTTGTGCAGAGATACACTGACGCTCAGCCACAGACCCATGTGAAGAAACTCCAGTGAATGCCTCTGAACACACCAATTCTGCACCTCAGAACTTAGATTTCTGCCCTGCACAGAACTCACAGGGGATGCCCATAAAGAAACCTGGAGAAAAAAAATACGTGTCCTGTGAACTGAAATGTTCCTGCTGTGCCAGATGTCTGCCTTGTACAGTTAGTCACTTTCTGACTGAAAAAAATTGAAGAACACGTCAGGCCAATGTTTAGAAAAACCGACAAGGGAAGGGGGAAGGGCCCTGTTTCTGGTTAATAGCATGGCCATTTGTGTTCTTCCCCCGCCTGCGTGTTATTCAAATCCATACATTGTGTTTGCCTTTTGTGTCCATCTTCAACAAGTCTCCCTTTGTCCCCATCACAAAAGCCAATAAACTCTGTGTGGAAAGTAAGGTTCAGGGTCTGCTGGACATTATGACTAATTGTCAGGCAGTTTATATCCTTGAGACCATGAACTGATATTGGGAGACAATGGCCGAGAGGGAGTCCATTGAGCTCAGCGAGCCCCCTGGTAACCCCATGGGGGCTGAGATGGGCAACAAAAGGGCTATTGAGAACGATGGCCCCAGCAGAAAACTGTGAGAGGGAGTGGGTGGCATGACCGCATGGCTGGCCTCCAATGTGGCTTTTGTTTGCTGGACAGTGAAAACTGGCATGTAGAGCCAGTTCTGTTTATCTTTTGGGGGATTATAGAGGTTGACAAGTTGAAGAGACATATTCGTGATGTGTGATGCGATGATCGGATGTCCGCATATTTTGTGGAATAGTACCACACAGAAGCACACCGCCATCAACCACATTTCTCATTTGTTTGTGTATGCATGTGGGTGTGAGGGTGGCGACACTTAAAATTCGCCCTCTTCTCACATTCCAAGCTACATGGCACAGTGTTACTGACAACAGTCACCGTGCTACACATTGATACCTAGAAGCTCTTCATCGAGTAGAAAGTTGAGGGTCCATGGAAATACAGAGAAGCCTTTGCCAGGCCCACCCTAACCCTTGAGTACAAACCTGGGCTTCCTTTGCCATGGCCTTAGGTACTGAGGCACAATTGGTAATGATTATTAAAGACACATGAGAGTGAATTGATTGGGGACCATCTCACTAAAATCCATCACTTCCATCTGGATTTTGTTTGCTTTATCTCAGAGACACCTGTCCACCTGGGGTGAAAATGGTTTTGAGCCTTCATAAATCCCCAAATGCTAAATTTCCAGGATAAATACTAGAAGGAGCAACCACTAGGGAAGGATATTCTCTCTCCTCTCCCTCTCTTTCTCTCCTTCTCTTTCCTGCATTCTTTTCATTTAATAATGACTTCCTTCCCATAAAACAATCTTTGAATGTCTACCTTTGGTGTATAGTACATGTACTATTCAATTGTATGGAATTAGGAATGACCTGGATTTCTAAATATAACTCAAATGTTGGATTCTATTCATATCAATTGTATTTCTCCATGAAGGTGGGCCTCCGACAGAAGTCCATGATTGTGCCTTCATTTCTGTATATATTCTTTCCCTTAAATTTTCCTGTCCATAATTACTCACTGTTGTCTTCTCTTTCCTTTGACTCGAGTTCCTGCTCAGTGTCTGAGAAATGAGATGATTCCATTGATGCATTTGAAAAGGGTTTTGATTTATGACTTTCTTTTATTCTGGGACCATAAAAATTTTGTGAAACTATTACTAAACTGGGGCATGACATTTACGGCAATCTGAAGCTATGTGCTTGGACCTCAGAATAAACTCTCTTATACCTTTTGAGGGGTTGACAGCCTCTTCTCGAAGTTGCTCATCCCAGAGTTAGGTTCTACGAAACAATAAATCCCCTTTTCACTTTGCTCCATTAGAATCTTAGTGGCTTTAACTTTCCTGTGACACATTCTTATGCATGCCAGGGTAAATGGAAGACTTTTGAAAAACACAAATAAAAGTGCCCCAAACTTAAATATGACCATTCAGGGACCCAGACCCCTTGATGGGTGCTTTAAGGAATCATCAAGCTGCTAACCCAATGTTTAAAAATTAATTACACAGAATAACCTGTCTAATAGGCATGGTGTTGAGTCTTCCTTGTTATTTTAAAAATTTATCACCTGTATCTCTTCTGGATTACTGCAAATTGTTACCGGTCTCCAGGGTCCCTGAGTCTTGTCCACTTGTCAGCCCTGTCCCTGCTTTCATAAGTTAGTCAAATGAATCTTCTTTTATTTATTTATTTACTTATTTATTTATTCATTCATTCATTCATTTATTTTATGATATGATCGTGGCCCCCTCCCTCCTATCCTTCCAGTCCCGTCCTCCCACCCTCTTCCCCTTTCTCCTCTCCCCTTCTCCCCAGAAAAGGGGAGCTGCCCCTCCTCAAATAAATCTTCTAATATGCAAACAAGATCATATATCTTTCTTCCTCTTCCATCCTCTGCAATGTGATATGGCACCTCGTCCTCTGCCATTGTGTTTCTACAGCACTATCTTCCATGGGCATGACACAGTGACATCATTTCTGTCAGACTTTCCACTTACACTTGGACTATTTTAATCTTTTAGAAGGTATCAGATCCTCAAACTCTGACCCAAGCACAAAGAACCTCCCATGTGGAGACCTCAGCCTTCCTGTAGTCTCCCCTTCACCTGCTGGATTCTCACTTGACCTTGTTTCTCTGTTTGTTTGTTTTTTTCCAGGGGCTAGAACTAGCAACTCTTCCTGTGTACGCTTCAAATGCTGCATCTTTTCCAGATGATGTGATAAAGATGTTAAATTACTAACTTGCATCCTTTATTCACCTGGAAACAGCAAGGCTTGAACTCCCCATTTCAATCAGAAGACTGACAGAATGGTAAGCAGTGGAAATGCAGAAGGAACAAAGTGTCAATCCTGTCATCCTTGTCTTCAGTTCTGGAAGGGGACACAGTTCGACAACAAGGAATGAAGCAAAATAAACTCAGGCAATAATATATGCTATAAGGAAACACAGAATAATGGGATATAAATCAGCAAGGTGGCAGAGAAGTTGGGGAAGCCCTTGGATTAAGTGGCTAGGAAACCATTTCTGGGGGATGTCAAGTGTTCTGAGAGTTGAATGATGGAAGAGGAACATCTGTGTGTACCTCCAGGGCAAAGTTTTCTCAACTATGGCTATTAATATTAATGTGGGGGAGTTTAAAATACAGATTCTTAGTTCAGTTTCATAGAAACTTTGGTTTAGGGACTGGAGAGATGGCTTGGTGGTTAAGAGCACTTGCTGCTCTTGCAGAGGACTTGAGTTTGGCTCTTGGCACCCAGATATGGCAGCCCACAATCATTTAAAATGCCAGAACCTAGGGATCCAACACCCTCTTTTGGGATCTGTGAGTACCAACACTCACATATGTACAAACTCATAAACAGAAACAAATAAACTCACAATCAAAAATAAAATAAACCATTTTTTTTTCTGGTGCTGACCAGAACCTAAACATGCTTTCTCTGGCGCTCTGGGCTTCCTTGTTGTTTCTCTGAAGAATTCCTTCCTGGCCTTTCCGCCATATAGCTATTTGTCTTCTATGCTGCTGGTCTCTAGGCCAGCCTTATTCAAAGAGCTGAGCCCTTTTTCATTCTCCCCTCTATTCTCCTTCTCCATGTAGCTGCTAAGATTTATAGCTTGTCTGTCCTGCACTTTTCTTTTAAATGCTACTAAAACTTTCCTCAAGGTTCAAAAGTAATAATAATAATAAAGCTGATCAAATAAAATCTGGTTAGGGGAATACCAGGCCTTTCACATTTAATTCTTCTATTGACTCTAATGCCTGGATAAAATTTATGGTGACCTGGTCCAAGGAATAGCCTTTAGTAACAGAAACAATCTACAAGTCAGGGGCTGGCCAACCTGTCACAGTCAGTCAGTCACTCAGTCATTCAGTCAAGTTAATGAATCAGAGTTTTATTCTGACTTCTATAGCAAGCCACTGAACTAGTGTCTCAGGTAGTAGGATCTGGGTCACACTTTGAAATTCCTAATAAACAAGATCCATGGGAAGAAGACAAGGGCATTGTTAGAGTGATTGAGTTGGAGCCCAAGGAAAAGACCATGTTGGATACTTAAAGTGAGGCAGCATGGGGCTCTATCTGCATTTTAAAAGTGAAAAGTGCTGTTGAAAGGTGAGCCACCCACTAAGGCAGTTGAAGATCAGCCTTTGACTAAAGGTAAGCATCTTCAGGTTTGGCAAATGCAAGATGTAGTTCTTTGGTGACCTTAGGAAAGGCTGTTAAACTAACATATGGAGAGCATGGACATTGAGAAAGGTGACTTGGGGGGAACTGTAATATTAAAAGTGACAGCAGCAAAGCGTGATGGGTGGTTCACCACATATTAAGGTAGGTCATGGGTGAATGAGTGGGTCTGAACATGGTGGATGGATGAGAGAGCCAACTATTCAAACCCTAGTTTCCAGGACAAAGCTAGCTGCTTGATGGTAAGCCTTCTGTCTGAATAATCTTTTAGCCTGTGTGCTTCTCAGAGTGAACTGATTGTCACTAGCTTATCAGAGGGGTGGCTCAGATCGCAATGTCCTCATGGAAAAATAGCCATAAATTTTCCTTTTAGGACTGGGGATGTTTCCAGGTGTTTCCTGGATGTGCTAGGTGGACTTATGAAACAGCTTCCCAGGGAGGCTTGGTACTTTCCTCATCCAGCAGGCGAGATCCTGTGAAATCTTGCTGTATGTTTCAGGCCTAATCCCCCCATTTCAAATCTATCATTGGGTATTGTGGTTCCTCCAGATAGCTTTCAGGGAAAAAACCAGACTGGTTTCCCAACATGACTGCTTTCATATTTTCCATATTTTCGTAGTCTCTCTCTCTCTCTCTCTCTCTCTCTCTCTCTCTCTCTCTCTCTCTCT
>CAJQZJ010032054.1:9044288-9080322 GCA_907164525.1 Lophiomys imhausi | reverse complement strand
TCTCTCTCTCTCTCTCTCTCTCTCTCTCTCTCTCTCTCTCTCTCTCTGTGTGTGTGTATGTGTGTGTGTGTGTGTGTGTGTGTGATAGAGAGAGAGAGATCAGTGTGGAGTAGGACTCCTTATGAGACTGTCTACCTTTTTTTGTTTTTATATAAGTTGATTTATTTATTCATTTTACATACTGATTGTAGCTCCCTCCCTCCCTCCCTCCTCAGGGTCCCACCCATCCCGACTCTTCCCCCATCCCGATTTCCATTCTTCTCAGAAAAGGGGAATCCTGTACCATCTTACCCCAGCACATCAAGTCATATCAGGGCTAAGTCATCTTCTTCCACTGAGGCCAGGCACTAGCGCCCCATTAGGGGGAAGTGGTCAAAAGCAGGTATCTGAGACAGTCCACATTCCATTTGCTAGGGGTCCTACACTAAGCTGTCCATTGGTTGCAATATGTGTAGGGGAGCCTAGGTCCAGTATATGCATGCTCTTTGATTGATACCTCAGTCTCTGTGAGCCCCCATGGGCCTAGGTTAGTTGACTCTATTGGTCTTCTTGTGGAGTTCTTGTCCCCTTTGGGTCATTCTATCCTTCCCCTCTCTCTTCCATAAGACATCCTTGTGACTAGAATTCCAAGATGGCAGCACCCAGATTGAATGGTGTCCAGGAGGCAGGAGCTCAATGACTGTGGAATGAGTGAGCAGCCTTGAGCTACTGAATCCAAAAGGACCATGTCTGTGTTTTCCCAGGGTGAGGAGAGCATCCAGGTTCCAGGGATGCATGATTCAAGCCTCTAGTCTTCCTGAGGACACCTCCAGGATTCCAGGGACACACAGTTCCAATCTCAGATCACCTGGGTCTTCCTGCCCACCCAAGGAGGACTGCAGGGTTTCAGGGTTGCATGGTTCCCTATCCACTGTCCTCCTGTTCACTGGGGGATTCCAAGGTGGTGGCACGCACCATGCACAGTGTCTTGGTGGCAGGAGCTCAGTAACTACAGGAAGGGGAAGGGACTGGGCTACTGAATCCGATACCCAGCGAAACTTTTTCTTTTCTTTGAGACAAGGTCTTTCATTGGTCTACAACTTGGCCAACTTGACTAGTATATCTGCCTTTCCACTCGGGATTACAATTTCATACCATCACGTCTGTTTCTGTTGTTGTTTTGTGAGGGTTCTAAGCATTGAACTCTGGTCCTCAGGTTTGTATTGCCAGCACCTTATCAATCAAGTCATTTTCTCATCTGCTGTATTTTCTTTTCAATATCCTCCTCGTTCATTCTATCTTCATGACTTTCTTTTTCTTTTTCCTAAAAAGGAAATTAAACCGTAAAATAAATTCAAGGAATTAAAGTGCAATGCACAACAACTCAAAACCTTCTATTTTGTCTCCTGAAGAAGTCCAAAGCCAACACCACCAAATCAGGTGCCATATTCTATGGTCTGTTATTTCAGTATGGTTCTGAGTTTCTCACTTCTTTGTGCCAAACTAATGTTCTTCGAAGGCAACCTTATCAATAAACCACCCTGGAGAAGTTTCACAGACCCCAAATAATGAATAATAATTAGGGGTGTACAAAAGTGATATTTTTTGCTGTAATTTGGAAATGAATATGTGACTTTTGGGATCCTCTAATTCCATCCAATAAGTGATTCCTTCAATTTCACTTGCTAATCTTCACAAAGGTACATGAAGGCTGGCAGGCTTGGTGTACCTTACTTGGCAGCTTATTGATTTTGATAGAAAAGAACCTTATGTCATTTTAACAAAGTGTGACCACGTGTGAATAAGATCATGAGTCGGCCTCACCCATTATAGATAATTACCATGGGAAATCATTGCACGATTTCTTTGGGCTTCTCATCACCTAAGCCAAGTTGCCAAAAGGATTTCCTGAGAAATCTGATAAGAATTTTTAAAAAATGTATATCTTGAAAGAAGGAAATGGGAAGGGCCGGGGCTGTGAAGCCACGACTGCTGTACTGCTGTATGCATGAACCTACAGCAACTGTGGTGATCTGCTTGGTATTAAGCCTGTTAGCAATTCCAGCATGACAGGAGGAGGGGCTTCTGAGGCCCCACCCTTAGTTCAACAGCTATTTGTAGCTGGTGTCCATTGAAGAAGCGGGAGGGGGGGGTCACTTTTCTTTGGAATTGCAGCCATTGGTAAATTGCTCAAACTCCAGTGAATGACCCCCAACCTGTGTGCATATGGGTAGGACTAATTGTGTTAGTAGGAGAAAAAAAATAAAAAAGAAGAAAAGAAGGATGTGAAGTTGGAAGGGGGATGTGATGGGACTCCTGAGGGAGAGGAGCTGGAAGGAGACCGAGGAGCACATACAACCAGGATGCATTTTATGTATGACGTCTTCAAAGAATAGGCAACAAATACTATGGAGTAGGAAAGAGTAAGTAACAAATATTATAAAATAGAAAAGAAATTCAGAAAAAGAAGTAAAAGCATATATTCCTTTGACTAGATAGGAGGTGATGGTAGTATGTGGTGACATATGGTACCTATCTATATATGATTATATGTTTTGATAGAACACAGAATGATGCAGTATTTGAAGTAATATGACATCATTAAAAGAAACCATCCAAATTTTGAATCTATGATTGACTTTGTCTAAAAGTTCTCCCTTTCCCCTATTTTTCTACCACCAATAGGATATTTTTCAAATTTTATACATATTAATTTTTATGTACATGAGTGTTTTGTCTGCATCTGTGTATGTGCATCTTATGCATTCAGTACCAGAGGAGGCCAGGAGAAGGCAAAAGACTCCCTGGAGCTGGAGTCACAGGTGGTTTTAAGGCATATGTGGGCACTGGGAACCAGACACCAGTTCTCTGCAAGAGCAGCAAGTGTTCTTAATCACTGAGCCATCTCTCCATCCCTGATACCTCTGTTTCTGCAGGCTGTTTCTCTTGGGTGTTACATGTCCTAACTTTAGCTGAATGAACACCAGCACACACCCTTCCTCAGGGCCAAGTACTTTGGGAAGAATTGGACATACAATCAGACTAAGATCTCATGGTTTTTCTGTCATTGAGCCAGATGTCACACTGCATACTGTCCTTGAGTTATTTTGGAGAAGTTGCTTTGTACACTCAGTATACAAATCTTTGCATGCTTTGACTTGGCCAGGTAAG
Organism: Lophiomys imhausi; assembly: GCA_907164525.1. Classification (NCBI taxonomy): domain Eukaryota; kingdom Metazoa; phylum Chordata; class Mammalia; order Rodentia; family Muridae; genus Lophiomys; species Lophiomys imhausi. The sequence goes on along the minus strand of CAJQZJ010032054.1, from coordinate 9,077,172 downwards.
ACTTACGACAGTGTTCTGAGGTCTGCTGTGGGTCCCAAGGAGAAAGAGATGAATGGGAAATGTTCTCACTTCTTGGAACTCTCAAATTAGACTCCAGAATAACTGAATAAATGAAAGGGAATGTTAAAAAACAAAAACCATAAACATCTCTTTGACTTCTGCTTTTCATCACAACACGAAGCCGAGTGCTCTTGTGTCACATCCGACAAACTCACAGGGTACTTTTTGTTTTGGTCTAGAGATTTTCTCCCCGACACAGCCACATAATGCTTCTTAATTGGCTTGATGCTACAATCAATGGTGTGAAACCACAGGTCCAGATGCATTTCAGGCATTTTATGAAGAAGATCAGAGCTGATTGCTTGCTGTTTGCTGGGTTTCTGTCTCTCCTACTGCACTGGCCAACTTATACATCCACAAAAGTCACAAGACTGACTTTCATGTGATGGGTAGATCTCATCTAATGCCCAGTGCTTCTGGGGGATTCTTGAAACATCTACCAGCATCCCTTGTGTTTTAAAGTTCTTCATTTCTGTGCCCAGTACCTGGGTAAACTCTTATGGAATCCTGGTATCAACTTCTATCCTTTTTGTTTGTTTGTTTTTGTTTTTGATACAGGGTCTCACTAGGTAGCTCTGGCTATCCTGGAACTCACTATGCAGACCAGGCTGCTGGCCTCCAACTTGCAGAGATCTGCCTGCCTCTGTACCCCAAATGTTGTGATTAGAGTTGTGTCCCATTAAGCCCAGCACCCAGCTTCTATTCTGAACTTGAACATTTTCAAGTCTTCATCTAGTTTTGTCCTTGATCTGCTGTCTACATGTTATTATGAGGATGAATGGTCTCAGCAGCTCCATGTGGACATTCTGCTACTATTGACTTGTCCTAGAAGGCACATTTCAACCTGCTATCTGCTTTCTGGCCAAGGGGATATAGACCATGGTACCTGAATTGTGTGTGGTGGGGTGGAGTTGCTGTCTATTTATTCATACATTTACCAAGTGATTTTGTCACAGAAATCCCTCAGTCATGCACTTTTTAAATACCCCAGTATTCAATTGAACCTCACTCTAACTACTCGTGGTTGTCGGATCCAAGCATCATTAATCCTTGACACTCTCAAAGATCCAACTGTGCGCTAACCTTGCTATGTAAACCTAGAGAATATTTTAGCCTCTCTGAGCTTCAGTTTACTTATCTCTCAATTGAGCATAATGATAACACCTGTTTCTGTGTTATAGGACTCTATCAGATGAACTCTAGAAAGCATTGTGTTTAGCACCCAGTGAACACTTGAGAAGTGAAACCACTAGTAATTGTCTCAGTGTGACTACCCAGCAAGAAGGCAGACATCTGCAAATTCATAAGAAAGCCCGTACTATAACCGAGCTATGCTGGTACCTTAATCTTAGACATCAAGCTTCAAATGCTGTGAGAAAACAGACGAGTATCATTGACCTACTTCATGCTGAGGTTTTGCTGGGTAGTCACATATTTGGGTGGAAGAAGAGTATTTTTCTCTTTTGTGTGGTCATAGTTTTATTAGACTAGTACTTAACCATATGAATTCTTTTAATATCTCAAAACTCTCCGAAAGGCCCCTCCTTTAAGAAAGCTACATTGTTGTTCAGGGATTCAACATATGACATTTGGAAGGAAACAACTCAGTCCATGCCAATTATCATCATCATTATTATCTATTTTCAAAATTCTACTGTTGGGTGATTAACTGTCTTTATCTGCCCTGGATGCTCCAGGCTACAGCATTTAAGTCCCTGCATTCCAGGGAATTCCCATGGCAGTCATGGTAAAACCCACTTACTCTCACATCTAAGCTCAAATATATCTGAGTTGGCCTGAAGTTTTCCCCCATATCTACTCTTTACATTTAACCAGTTATCAAATCCTAGCTGTTCTAAGTTTGAATAAAAATATCTCAGGTTAGCCTTCACGGATCCATTTGAACTACGACCTCCAGTGGCTATCCCATAATTACCCACCATTCGAGTTGTATTCTGTTGCTGTGACTAATGCCATGACCAAAAGCAAACTTAATGGAGGAAAAGGTTAATTTCATCTTGTACTTTCAGGTCAGAGTTCATTATTGAGGGAAGACAGGGCAAGAACTTATGGTAGAACCTGAAGCAGAAACCATGGAGGAATATTGCTTGGAGCTCATTCACTGGCTCACTCTGGTTCATGTTCAGCTAGCTTCATTGTACAGCCTACAACCACATGGCTAATGGATGGCGCCACCCACAGTAGGCTAGGGTTTCCTACCTCCATTAATAGTCAAGATGAAACCTAACACACATACTCACAGACCTACCCGATAAACACACTCAGTTGAGAGTGTTTTGTCAGGTAACTGTAGAATGTTTTAAGTTGAGAATTAATACTAGCAGGACGCCTACCATTGAGACCATTGCAGGACCCTTTAAAGTAGTTACCCTTGAGTGTGACTCACCTCACTGTTTTCTGCTTCTCCCACTTTTCTGAATTCTAGTGGGACAGGTCAGGAGAGGGACTGAGTGTCTGTATTCTAACAGCTCACGATCATGCATTAGGGCTATGTAACTTGGGGTTCAAAACTTAGTGCCAAATATATATATTTTTTTTCCAGGTCCACTGGGGAGATGGAGCCGCTGGAGATTCCAGAAGCATGTGGGTCACTCAGCAATGACACATTCCTGACCAGGTCCTTTTGTGGATGACAGAGTTCTACATCAGCAGGAAAGCCCTGGCACCAGACGAGTGCATTGTTCAGTGCCCTGCTCAGCTGTGAGCTCTTTGTATCCCATCCTAACTCCTGTCCCCAACCCTCACTCATAATGCGAAATGCAGAGTCAGTTATTTTAGACAGATGATTCGGGTTGGGGTGCCCCCAGCTTGTGATTTGAGCTGTGGTTCAGTGGCAGCGATGTCAACCATCTTGTTTACGTTCTTATCATGCCATGGACTCTCCAACAGCCCAAGCAGAGGAATGCTTCCAAAAAACTGGATGATTACCCCTGCTCGGTCTTCGCTGGTCTAAGTATGACTGTCAATGTATTCACAGAGCCTGGATTCATCCTAGGTTGTCTTCACCCATTTGCTCCTTGACTGGTAGTTTCATATGAGAAATATTTATTATTCCTACTAGGGTCCTGGCACACAGAAGACAGGAAATCTACTTCCTGTCACAAATCTCATGAGGTACAAGATCTAAAGAAGTTCCTCCCCAACTTGAGCAGAAACCCACATAATTCTAATAATTCACACAATTCAGTCTCTCTCTCACCCTCTTCCCTATAGGAGAAAGAATCCTCATTCATATATATCTCAAGGATAAATAACTTACAAAATTCCTGTATTCCCCACCAGCTTTCATGTTTTTTAAGACATGGACACATTTTCCAGAGTGAATGGGGCTCTCACAGCAAATATGTCACTACTCCAATGAAACTGCCATGGGCTCATTATAACTGCTGCTGTGTGGACTGCCCAGCACTCCTCAGCTTAACACCATATACATGGTAAATTCACATCTTCTGTGAGCTAGTAATTGGGGTGCTCCTTTGTTGGTTCCTCTGTTTTGTGGACTTCTGTTTTACAAGATTACAGTTAGCTGAGAGTGGGCAGTGTCATCAGAAGACCCAACTAGGGAAGTATCTTATGGGAAGCTCCTCTGATGATTGCTAGCGACATCCAGTTCTTCAGAGGCTTCTGGCCTGAGGACCTCTGTCCTCTGCCTGGTGGACAGAAGTTCACTCTCTGCTCTGTGTCCTAGGAGCTGCTTCCACATGGCAGCTTGCTTTATTTATGCGTTTGAGGCAAAAGGGCAGCAAGAAAGGGTCTGTTGGGTAGATGGAAGTAGGACTAATTTGTAATCTCCCCACAGGGTAAGAAGCCACCACTGTTGCCTTATCTTGTTTGTTTGAAGCAAGCCATCAAGTCAATCCATACTCCAAGGAAGAGAGGTACGGACAGCTGGGGTATAAGTCACTTGGGGCCATCTGGGAAGTTCACTAACACACCTTCTGATTAGCCTAGGACATTCTTTTATATGCTTGCATAACCCCAGGTTCTTAGCAGTATCAAAATCTCTGATAATTGATTTTATGTGTCAACTTGATTTGGTCTTGGTAACTAAGGGTTTGGTCAAATACTATCCTAAATTTCACTTGGAGGTATTTTTTGGTGAGACTGATTTGAAATTGGTAGAGATTACACAAAGCACCTTATCTTCCCTAAGGTGGTGGGCCTAGTGCAATCACTTGAAGAGCTTAAGAAAGATTCACATGGCCCAGGAAGAAACAATTCTTTCTTTAGGATGGACTATGACTTGGCCTATGGTATTATTCTCCCTGTGTTACCATCCTGCTAACCTGTTCTGCAGCTTTCAGACTGACTGGCCCACACTATCATATGAGATGATTCTTTAAAAATCTATTTTTTCCTCTCTCCCCTGTTGCTTCTATTTCTCTCAAGCACCAGGTGTTTCCTGGATATTATGGTGACACTCGCCCATCATCTTTCGATGTCCTTTGGCCAGCAGAAAAGCTGCTTCCAGTTACCATGTTCTCACATGGAGTGAGTACCTTCCCTCAGCCTTTTTTACCCTTCTTTTTCTTTCTCACCACATCTCTTAAACACCCTGATTAATACAGGGCTCTATTCTTATTGAAGCACTTAGTTATTTGTATTGTCTTTCCCACAAGCCTCTATTCTCTGTGAACCTGGTACCATGTTGCTCTTATTTGATAGCAATTCTGTCTAATGCTAAAAGTGTACTATATAAACATGGGTAGATTTCATATGTACATGGTGGGTAATAGTATTCACTAAATATTTAAAATGCAATTGATTGACACCTACATTCAACCAGCTAGTCTGCTGTAATATACAATACTTTATGTAACTGAGTTGCATACATAGGTGTATATTGAATCTCCTACTAATTTGGAAGAAATGAAATGAATGAGTCTGGATTCCAGACTCGACTGGTTTTTCCCACACAAAACCTGCCTGATCCTGTGAAAACATAGGCATTCATTCTCTCTTCTATGAGATGTCAGTGCATACCATTCGTTTGAAAAGCCAGCCTTGGTGAGTAGAATGGGTTAAAAAATGGATTTAAAGTTTCTTTTCTAAGAGAGGAACATAAAATTCCAGCTGTCATTAACTTGAAGGATGAGATTTTGGACAGAATTAGCTCACTGCTGTGGCAGCTCCTGGGTTGCTCTGATGAGTCAATATGCTGCTGGGTGACTCAGCACACTGCTCATGATGGACACCAGAGTCTTACTTCTCAAGAGAAACCTGTCTCCATTTCCATTCTCCTCAGCTTTCTCTGTAGCACAGGCTCATAATGGGTGATAGGGTCAGAAAAAAAAAAGACTCCAAAACTAAGAAATATTTATCCTCCACTATATTTTAATGTTCATGTGTTAAAGTTGCAACATCTAGGCTCAGTGGAGGAATTGGGGCCAGGAGCTGAATCTCTAGGTTTAGAAATAACACAGAAAGTAGGGTAGGGTTATTAATGTCTTATTTGGTGTGAGAAAATCACCTGGTACCATATCCCAGGATCCATCTCTACTGGTAACTTATCAGAGTGCATATTGATTAGAGGTTTATCTAGACCATCTGGAAACTAATCATTTGGGTCCATGCTGTCTTCAGAGATGAAATACGCAGAAGTACCATGTGGGTACACAGGGAGTTGGTGGAGTTAGCACCTTGTTCTCAGGTGTAGTATTACAAAATGTTTTGTGGGAGAGGGTAATTTCTGGGGCAGTGATGATGCCACATGATCTAAGTAGATGACAGACACATGGAAGGTGGATCCACAGCAGAACAAATGAGAACAGTTACTGTGTGATCTAGCCAAACATCTGTTTGAGGCCTGAGAACATCTCTGAGGCAGGCATCTAGTAAGGGAGGCTGCCTTGAACCTTTCACAAGAACTGTTTCAGAAATGGTGTGTCACCCTTTGAGCTACATAGAGTAGGGCACTTCCTATGGCTGGGAAAGACAGCATACAGATAAGGTTAAAGGCAATTAAAGATAAACTGTGAATATTTGATAAGTGACATGTGTGTTTCTGAAACACAGTGAAGCCAAGTTGAGACGTGTGAGCCTAGCACAGCTGGGACACAACTTGGACTTTCTGATATTGTGTCAAACTAGCTCAAGATAGGCGAAGTCAACACTAATATCACTAAGATGCACCCACTTCCTTAAGAAGTGCAGCTGAGTAGTCATTTTATGGCTGTGCTACTTATCTAAACCAGCATGGTGCCAAAATACTCACTTTGAAGGTAAAGCAGGCTAGCTCTCAGAGATGACCAGAAGCATTACCAGGATTAAACCCCTCAGAAGTCGTGATGCAGAGATTCAACCAGTTACATTTGATGTCAAAGTTCAAGGATGCCATTGAGCCATGGAATATTCTAGAAACTATTTGGTATTCTTTTTCAATGACCATCAATAGAGATTCATTTCTGTGAGAAATGTAATGGCTTTCTGCTTGCTTGTTTTAGGATTTAGATAGTTACCACTTCTCATGATGGCCTAGTTTACTGTGAATTGGTGTGGCGGTTGTAATTTAAAGTACATACAACATACACACATATGACATTTTAAACAATATATCACCTATCTGTTTGTTCTCTATCAATATACATATATATGTATTTCATCTATCCTATATCTATCTACTGATCTGTAATTTCTGTCACATATTATGTATCATCTCTCTATCTCTATCATCTATCATTCTTATCTATCTATCTATACATCATCTATTATTATCATCTGTTTGTGATAATTAAAGGTATCTATTTGTAAATAGATTGTATGTATCTTCTACAGCACCTATCAGAAACATCTATGGGACATTTTCTTCCTTCCTTTCTTCCTTCCATCCTTCCTTCCTTTCTCCCTCCCTTCTTTCTTTCTTTCTTTCTTTTTTTACAAAGTGCCTATGTTTATAGCTTTATGAGTTTAGATAAATCATTCTGTAAAAATATTCCTAAAAGGATTTTGATGTAAATTCCTCATCAAGAGCTCTTTAGTGGCAGATTGGCAAACTATGGTTGGTAGTCAATGTTTCTTCACATCCTTTGTGTCAACTATGTTTCTGTAAATAAAGTTTTATTGGCATACAGCCATGCCTACCTATTTATGTATTATCTATGGTTTCTTTGTAGCTACAATGGGCATAGTTGAGTAGTTCTGACAGACATTGTCTGGCCCACAAAACCAAAAGTACTTACTCCTTGGACCTTTAGAGAATATGTTTGTTGCCTTTTTTTCCTAGAATATAAGTGCTTATAAATAACTCCAGGGAGATGATGTTGAAAATGGTACCAGATAAAATCTGGGTTTACTCTGTGTCTCTGTAAAGCAGATGAGATTCTAAGACAGGAGGAACATATCTTTTCCACTGAATAGGAATATTCTGATAAAACTTTATTTATAAAAGCAAAGAGGTAGTGACATTGAGACAAGCCAAGAGGACAAGGACAGCGCAGAAGGTGTATTTAGGCACATCACACAGCATCTGCAGGCTGTAGAAGAGGTCTGGACTTCAGAGTATCTATTGAAATAAACTAAGGGCTTAAAGGAAGAGACACACTAAGAACATGGTCACATTTTCAGAGGCCTAGACTACACTGGCTGCTGTGGGATTTAACTGGAGGAATTGTGTTGTCCCAACAATCCATCTCCAGTAATAATCACAGAGGGAACATTTGCTTTTCTTGATTCTTTTTAGATTTGTAGTTCTTCTGATCAGCCAATGCTTGTGAGTCTTTGTTTAAAATCTGTTACTAAGAGTTGCCTGCTTGAAGCTTTTGAGCATTTTGTTTTATCCTAAAGTATGTTGTGCTGTGTACTCTGAATAATGGGACAACACAAGTACATACACATGATGTGAGGACTAATATTTTACACATGAATGTGTGTGTGTGGTATTAGTGCACATATGCATACATGTTTGAATATGTGTGGGTGTATGAATATGTGCAGGTGCATGTACATATGTATCACAGTCATACAACTGTGGGTGCCTGAGACTGGTTTAAAAGGTTGTCTTCCTTGATCATTCTCCAACTTGTATATGGAAACATCTCTCTAAACCCAGAGCTGTCTCAGTCTGGTTAGCCAGCTTACTGCAGAGAGCTGCCAACTCTTCCACTCCTACCTGTGTGCATACTGGAACTTCAGGTGGGCTGCCATACCTGCTCAGAAGTGACAGGTGTTCTGGGAATTCGAACTCCAGTCCTTACACTTATGTGACAAGTACTTTCTTCCTGAGCCATCTCACTAGCCTGAAAATATATATTTTTTAAATTGGCACTAATAGGAATACCCTAGTAATGCCATGCACTTGACTCACATCAATTATGAAAGTAACTCAATTACTAACCCTCCCAGGGTTATGGGCTCTTTGTATTAGAATCTGGGGACATTTATGAACAAAGAAAAGAGGGATCTATACATGCCTCTTATTTTCTGTTCTCTCCCTTTGAGAGAAGTAGCCCCACCTCTGGGGGATTGATGACATATTTTAAATGCCCTGTGAAGTAGGGTGCATTCATGTCTGGTAAAGAGGAAATGTAAGTCTGTAGCATTGAGTGATGCGTTTAATCTGTCATGTCCTATGGCCTCCATAGCTAAGAACCTCTAGTGCCTTGCTAATCTTCTCATATAATAAAGTTTGAGGAAGGCTCTGAGCACATTACACAGAAGAAGAAGCCTTAAAGAGAAGGATGTGGATTAGGTTAGTTCATGGATGCTCTTGACGTAGCACAGTTCTGTGGTCCTTGCTCAGCATGGTCTGTGCTTGGAAATGGGTGGAAGCTGCTTAGTACCTCTCTTGGCAGCCATGGTGAGAAAGGAAAAGAAGGTTGAGGAAGGCCACGGGGGAAGGTACTCACTCTGTGTGAGAACATGGTAACTGGAAACAGCCTTCCTCCTGGCCAAAGGAAGCACCAAAAAATGACGGGCGAGTGTCACAATTATAGCCAGGAAACATCTGGCGGGACCAGGAAACGGATGGAAATTGGACATAGGTGCATCTGTGGACAGTAGAGTGAGATCCAAGAATATGAAGACATTTCATCTTTGTAATGAGGAGATATAACTGAAAAAATAAGAATAGCAAAATATTGAATAGCCTGTGTTCCTTCTCAAAGAATGTTAATGTCTGAGTTTTTGTTTTAATTATTCTTTGGTTAGTATTTGCATCAGGTATATTATAAATGCCAAGATAGAAAACTGCAGAGGATGTTTCCTTGAAAAGGCCAAAGAGGAGGAGGAGGGCAGTGAGCTCAATCACAGTTTTCTGGAGAGCTATCTCAAACATCATTTTTCTGTAAAACTGTTATCAAGGTCCACCTGGGAGACGGGAGGTTGGCTGCTTAATTAACAAAAGGTTTTGTAGTTAGACTGGAAGGCACCTTTCCAGTAGGAGACAGAACATCTTCCTTATGGCTTTTGAAAAAATTGCTGAGTCAGATAAAAGACCTTTAAAAAGACTTAAAGAATTCAAAGTCGGAGAAGTGAAATGGAGACCAGTGGTTGTGTTGCTTAGCTAGAAACTTCCATCTGGAGAGGTTTCCCCTTCCACTAAACTGATTCACCCTGATTCCACATCTCTTCACTCTGCCCCACCAAACTCAACTGTATTTTATCTCGTGAACACATTTAGAGGTAATACAGGATGCATAAGAAAGAAACAAACGAAGGAAGAATCTAAGAAGATAATAAAATTTTAAATGTAGGGATTGTTAGAGTGTTTGCCTTTTGAGCATAAAGCTCCGTGTCCAATCCTCAGCACCGCACAATAAAACCACAAACAAACAAAATGTGGAGAAATAGTAAAAGAATTGGGTGGAGTAGAATACATCTATAATGCCAAAGTTAGCGAGGTTTGCAACCCATGCTTTGGGATTAAGATAGCAGTCAATACAGCCATGTCTTCACGCTTATCTAGAATGTACAGGCAAATCCAGTAATGACCTGTTTCAGCATCAGGGCATGTTTCTGGAACCCAACACAGTTCAGTGCCCTCTCCCTCTCCAATCTTGGGGTCAACTTTGCAGTTTCCTACTGGGTTTGAATACTGCCTTTTACACCCACAGGCTGCAGGGCCTTGAGGAAAAAAAAACCCTTTAATCTCCTGAAGTAAGTTTTTTTTTTTCCAAAAGGAACTGTTATTACCTGTTAAGAGATTAAGCAAGATAAAGTGTGTCAAACACTGCAACATTTCTGAGCTTTCCTACAGAGGAGCTACTTCTATGTTCTCTTACAGAGGAACCGTCTTCCCTCAGAACACTCATGGCTTGGTCACTTCCTTCCTTCAGGCTTTGCTCAACACATGGCTTCTGGCTGACTTTTCTGTGACATAAAATAGTACTGACCCTCTCTTTCTTCATCTTATTTCTTTCTATACTTAATTTAAATAACCTCTATATTAAATCTCTCTCTATTATCTATCTACCTACCTATCTTATCTATCATCTATCTATCACCTCTCAATCATCTATCTATCTATCTATCTATCTATCTATCTATCATCTCTCTATCACTATCTATATATCTGTCTATTTATCATCTATCTATCAGATATCATCTATTAACTTTTATCTGCCTGTCATCTCTCTACCACCTATCAATTTTTATCTATTTAACATTTATCTATATATATATATATGTGATATATTCAGATATTAATCCACCTACCCATCTACATCTCTTCCTTTTTCTGTCTCCTCATTAATCCATTCATGTTCCATCTGACTGTCTCTATCTTGCATTTTCTCTCTAGATTTTATACTGACAAGATGAGCATTTTTCATCTTCTGTATCAATAGCACTTAGAAAGGGGCCTTGCACTTAGCAGACAATCAGTAAATATTGAATGACATAACGCATGCTGCTGCTGTTGTTAGTATTATTTTAGTTTGGGTTTATGAAGGTTAATTTAGTCATTAAATATACGCACTAGCTGGAAAAATGTCATGTAACAACCTTCCATTATTAATAACCACATTTTGGGTGTAGTTGTGCATATTTTCTGATGTGGATGAGTGAGCTAATAAGACCACTAATACAGCATCAAACCCAGCTTTAGAACTGTGCTGTAAGACAGCCATCCTGCCTCATGGGAACTGCCCTTGGTTGACGAGAAATCCAAGATGGCGCCTTCTTCCCAAAGTCAGCTCATTTCTAACGCCTGGTCAGTGCACTGTGTAGAAGCCTGATTGCACTAACTCAAGACTATGTTGATGGGCCATCCCAAACCCTTGGGAGGTCGGTGGCATCTTCTGCTGCCTCTGTCAGAGACCAACTTCTCCCTCTGCCCAGTCCTGGTCCTCCCCTCCCACACACATGTTGATGCCAAGGATTTCTCAAGTAAAGCCCCTGCTTGTCACTCATTGTGTCCTCTCCACATCTCTGCATCTGCTGCTGATTCAGAGACTGTACTTCATTTGTGAAAACATATTCTTCGCTTTTGCAAATGGCCACTTTTCCATGCCATCTGCAGGCCCTATGACTGGGTCTTTCAAAGGCTGCACATCTTTCTAGTGCTAAAAATGTCTTTACCTTGCTCATCCAAGAACAAATGCTAAATGTCTGTTCTGTGCCAGGAATGGCGCTAGACTCTCTGAACTGAGAAGTTACACCTATTGCTAAATTCTCTGGGTGTCACTCAGATCCCTTCCCTAAGTGGGCAAGAGTCATTTTTTAACTATGATGTTAATTCAAAAGCATTCTTCCATACAAATCAACTGTCTATTCACACAGCTTCTGTAAGCCTTTCTTCAGGTCATTGGGGTGATTGACTGTAAGTACACCTGTATTTCATTTGACTTAAAAGTAAATTGGGTCAAATTCTGTGAATATTTTCCTTTTATTTGTTTAAAGTGTCTTAGAGATCTGTCCATGTCACTCATACAGGTCACCCTTATTATCTTATAGGTCAAAATAGTAAGGCTATGGAATTTTTATTCATCTGTCTTTTCATTTAATCTTCCAAAAAAAAAATAGCTGCCAAGTCCATCCAAAGTCAGAGTATGTTCCTAGCTTTGGCCAAGATCAAGGTGGTGTATATCTTCAAAGAGGAAAGATTATAGTGGGCAAATCAGAAAGACACCAGAGCTTTTTTTTTTTTTTTTTACAGAGAATATGAGATATTGGGAAAAATAATAAATCAGGACAATGGGTAATATGGAGAACCCAAATGTAAAAGGTGGTGCTTCAATAAAAAAAAAAAAAAACCCAAAAACTATCAGGTTAGGCAATGTTAGGCAATGTTTCTTAGGAAGTAACATTAAAGCTGAGTGGAGGCGGACAGAGTAGGCAACAAGATAAGCTGAGCAGATGTCACATCTGCCCATGACCATAGTACTGTGGCTCTTTCAGTGACTAAATGAAAGCCAGTGTGCTTTCCACAGAGAGCAGACTGTGGTGTGGATACAATTTGAGTGTTTCACATACTGTTTGCATGGTCCTTAGAGTAGCAATATTCAGAAGCGGTATGTACCTTTCATAAGTGGAGCTTAGTGGGAAGCTGTTATAAATGAGACTTCTGCTCACTCTGCCTTACAGTCTTGCCTTGTGGTCTTTGGCCTCCAGGCTCCACTACTGTCCATCATGAGGCGACACAATGAATGGGGACTTTTGCAAAAGTCCATGCCATGCTGTTAGGACTTTAAACACCTAAAGCTTTGCATTAAATAAATAAACCTGTTTTCTTTTAAAGTTAGCATGCCTCAGGCATTTCATTATAGTAATGCAAACATGGAAGAACATAGGACTTATATCTATTTATTGAAGGGATTGGTGTGAATTATTTCCCAGCCCCTGACAGAAATATCCCAAGGGATTTCCTCTCTCTCTGAGAAATAGATTATAAAATTCATTCAAACTTAATTATTTATTAAAAATATTTATTAAGCATTTACTGTGCATAAGAGTTAAAAGAGCAAGTAAAACTAATACATCTGTCCTCATTCAATAAAAGAGACACAAAATAGTTCTTAAAAAATAATTGAATTGACAAAAATACATATTTGATCAGTAAGTGTTGGCCTGAGCATTAAATTTGCAGGTGGAAAGTCCCAGCTTCTTCATGAACTCTCCTTCCCACAGCAAAGAATGGTCAAGCTCCCAGACAAGATAAATAATGCTAGCTACAAGAGTTCACAGGCATTGAAATCTACAGTATGTAATGCACCCTTGCAAATCAATTGTTAACAGTTCTCTGGAAATTCCTATATACACTACACTTCTATAGCGGCAGACATTCTAAATAGTACTTCTTTTTCTCTTTCCTTAATTGTATTCTAAGCAAAGTGAATGGCCTCTCTGAAGTTATCCGTGACCACATGGGATGGAAACCTTCTTATTTGACTCAGCACATTCTTTGTCTGCCAGTATTTGTCAATATTACTTGGATGTATGTTAGCTTGTGTGTATGAATGTGTATTTACATGTTTGTGTGTAGGTGGGCAAATGTGCAACATGTATTGTAAGTGTGTGTGGAGGCTGGAAGTCAACTTCCCCTATTGTTCTTCAGGAGCCAGCTACTTTGTTTTTATTGAGACAGAGTCTCTTACTGGCCTGGAGCTGGCCAGGCAGGCTGGGTTGGCTGGCCATGGTATACCAAGGATACCCCCACATCTATCTCCCCAGCATTGGAATTATAAACCTATATTACTCCTGCCCTTTTTAAAAACATGGGTTCTAGGGACTGAACTCCAGTCATCATGCTGATAAAGCAAGCATTTTCCTGACTGGTCTCCCAGTCTTCAGTCTTATTTTTTGACATTTGTTATAAGTTGTCTAACAGATTTTGAGCTTCTGCCCTGACAACATTTCAGCAATGTATCTCTCCACCAGTTTTTTTTCCAATTACACAGTCTTTAGGGACATCCCTCCTTGGAATGGCATCCGCATGCCTGACAACATCAGCCATCAGAGTAGACAGAAGTGCTTACTCCACAGAGACAGTGCACTGAATGGAAAGAGAGGGGCTTGGGAGCCAGGGGCACTCTGAGTTTAAGCTTTCATGTGCACTAGACATGTGGCCTTGGGCAGAGAACAAATGTTGTCTGAGCTTCACTTTTCTCTTTGCAAAATGAGCCCAAGGGTAAGAAAAGGCTGGATGAAGAGGCACTGAACTCAGGTGCAAAATCCGAAAGGCTTCCCCAAAACCTCCACCATCAAAATAAATACTATTTTAATGTGGTGTTTAACAAAATTCAAAATTAACAAACCAATCCACTATGAAAGCCTCAAGTGAAGGCAGGTCCTGACAAGACCAGGATTAGAGCAATAAGAAAGAGTCCAACTTGCATTCATGTACCATTGATTTTGTTCATGCTTCATGTAGCTAGCAATGCCCAAAGGCACATTTGTCATTGAAATACACATTGATGATCCAGATCTAGTTGTGCACAGTAATTTGTAGTCACAGAAAAAAAAAAACAACAAAACTTTCCTCCCCTTTCTATCTCTGACATTCTTCTCTGCTTGCCCCAGATTGTGTAAGATGGGATAGATCAAAGAGCATCCTTGACTCACGGAAGACTTATCCAGGATATGTACAGCTCATCAGCTCCTCTAAGCCCAAGAACTCTGGTCTGGCCAACTGACAATGTTTCTAAGTGCTTTCCTTTCATATGGATCTTCGTCTCTCACCATTGGCAGCACATGTATTTACTCTCTGTGAGAGACTCTTTGCAGCACTAGGCTGGGACACTCTCTGGCTCCATGAGACTTAGCCAGACACTGTCTAGATCTGTGAGTTGAAACATTTCCCATCAGCTTCCATCCTTTGCACAACCAAAACTTCATGCACATTCATCTCCTTGCATCCTGTGCCAAGTTCTTGCTTTATGTCCACAATTTCAAATCTATCTGGTGCTTGGGCAAGGGGCCCAATATGAAACCCTAAGTATCTTCTTGGCTCCAGTTTCATTCTTGGTGCCATTGCCAACTCTTTCTCTACCATGTGGTTCTGAGCCCTCACTGGTGCAGAAAATGAAGATTTTCAAAGCTTCTAAGAGTGGATTCACACTCTTTTGAGTCTGAGTGGCTTCTCCAGAACCACAGAATCTGTTAATAGTCTATTTACTACTGATTTAAAATGACTTGAACCTGTAGGCCCTGGGGGATGTGGAGATGTTCTGATGGAGAGGTGGGATGATGGTCAGGTGGGAGTACCAGGCATTCCAATTAGGGATGTGTCCAAAAGTAGTTGGATGAAATTGGGGGATACAGAAAAAGGTAAGCCTTTGTTCTGATGGAAAAGAAACAAAAACATTATAATATAACGAAGAGTGAATGCATACATGATAGTGGAAAGATGAACTATATGGGCAGCTGAGGAACATGTTTTATAAATTTGTTTTATTTAGGTATATGAACGTTTTCCTTTCATGTCTATATGTGTACCATGGGTATGTCTAGTGCCTGAGGAGGCCACAGAGGGCATCAGATCACCTGGAATTTAAGTTATGGATGGTTGTGAGCCATCATGTGTGTACTGGGAACAGAACCCAGGTCACGTACAAGAATGCTTTTAACTTCTGAGTCATCTCTCCAGCCCCAAGGAGCCTCTTGAGTGAAATAAGAATTCCTAACAACCAAGTAACCACTGATGTCTTAGAAAAAGCTATCTTTCTAGAAGAGATTTGGGAAAGTACACTCTTAATAACATCATGTTTCTGTGACATACAAGGGTGTTAATAACAACTAAGAATGTAGTTCACAGTGGTTCAGTGACTGGAGCTCTGCTGTAGATCACTCAGACGTTCTCTGTTTGGATCTGTGATATTGACAGAGACCTCAGTTTCTCTTCTGCATAGTAAGAATATCTCCTGACATTGTCTAGAATTGACTCCCATTGCTCTGTTAGAGCTTTGGATAAGGAGTAGTCTACCTGGAACAGAGGGACAGAGTGGGCAGATCATGAATGTCAAAGTCCCAACTTGCTTCAAGTCTGTAGTTTATTCATGGATAAATGTATTCAAACCCCTTCAAACTGATGATCCACGATGCTTGAATGTGCCAATATCTACTTCACCACTGAGGATTTAGGAGGCAACTCCATGTGAAGGTACTGTTTTAGTCCTGGAGGCTGGAAATTCATTGGTCCAAATAAACCTCTGAATTGAGACTACACAATGGGATATATGCACATGACTACTGTAGCCAAGTGATGTATAACCCAGTAGGGAAGACAGACAGGTAAACCAACATTGAAGGTGGGGAGGTGAGTATAAATGGAGGGTTGTAGAAGACCCTGTGGGGAGCTTGGGAACTTACCCTGGAAGATAAATGGTGTGAGTGTTGTCCAAAGTAAATGTTCCTTGAGACTGTGGGTATCAGAGCAGAACTGAAGTTAAGTGACAAAGATATGTACTCGGTGCGCAGTGTCTGTTGTCCTTTCCACACACTGCTGGAATCTGCAACTCTTTGATGACTTCAAACTCCTCCCTAATTGTTTCCGTTATCTTGTTTGTTATTTGGTTTTAACAGAGCATCACCTTTTCCCTTTCCTCAATGAGGAGAACCTTATGAAGCATTGCATACCTCTGAATGTTTGTATTAAGAGAAGTTTGTGTCATGGGGTTCTGAGGAAATGCAACCAGAAGAAGATCTCACAATGTCCACTTTGGGGGCAGAGGTGAGCTTCATGCTGGTCAGGCACATACCATGTGGAAATTTTTAAAGAGGGAAGGGTTGCTTGGGGCTCAGGGCGTCGGAAGTGTCAGTCTGTGGTGAGCTTGCTCCACTGCTGGGCACCTCTGGCGAGGCAGAGGATCATGGTGACCAGAGTGGCTCACTTCGTGTCAGCTAGCAAGCAGGAAGAATGGGAGGATGTGGCAATAAAGACAGGAGTTGAGAATGTAGAGCACACCGGCACCATATAAACCAGGTGCGGTGGTTTATGCCTGTAATCCCAGCACTCAGAAAGTGGAGGCAGGGGGATAAGAAGCTCAGTATCACCCCTAGCAATCCCACAAGTTCAAGATCAACTGAAGACACAAGAAACTCTGTGTTAAAATTAAGAATTTTAAAAAGTAGGAGAGCGGAGGGTGGTGGTGGGGGGGATAGAGATGAGGGTAAGGCTGGAACCACAGAGCAAAAGAAGGTACTTTACAGAACACTCTGAGCTGTGTTCAGGGCCATATGTGGTTAGGTCAGCTTGAGAGTCACATCACCACACCTGTCCACAGTCTATCAGTTCCAGCTGGCAACCAGGGCTGCCCCTAAAAGCAAGAGGACAGGAAGGAGGCAGAGCGGACAGGTGAGAGTCCTGATTACCACTGTCTACCACAGTCCATGCAATCCCTCGGTATCATCTTCTTCAGCATCTCCCCGTGGGCTTGCTCTCCCCAGTTCCCATACTCTATTTCATATTCCTTGTGGGTCCCTAGGCACTTCTGAGTCATTGCACCTCTATACCTTTGCCATCCTTTCTTCCATCTGGATTCCATCACTCTACTACTTCCTGTGACAAGCTCCCAAGATGCTTAGAGATGCCAGCCCCTCTGAGGGCTCTTCCAGGGATAATGCACTTTCCTGACAAAGTGCTAACGGATACCCAGCCCATCATTTTCATACAGCCTCTTCACCACTATTTATCACTCCCACAGGTGGGGCTGGAGACCAATGCCTTCACCATCATTACTTCTAAGCCATACTTCACGGTGACCTTAATAAAAATTTAAAGACCATATAACATACATTATCCTGTAGGTGTGTTAATTAGTCTTTTGTATGACATCATCTCTGCTCCTGGGATTTTTTTATGGCTCTCATACATCTTGAGGGAAAAGGTTCAACCATTCTTTACGTAACTCCATAAAATTATGTTTCAGTGTGCCAGGAAGCAAAAGGGAAAATAACCTTTAAAAATGTCACTATCTAAACATGATAACAAAGTAAGCATAAGAGTATGTATAAAATAGTATTTATTTTGATCAAATGTAAGAATTTATTTTTTCTTTACAATTAAACCTAATCTGGCATCAATATCACTCATTTTTATTGTATAATTTTAAAAGATGCTAGCTTTCTGAAGACTGTAAGATCTAGGGGCTGCATAAGTAGTTCAGTAGGTCATTGATTGTCATGGACCCCAAGTTTCATTTTATGCACTCAAAAATGAAGAATAAACAGATAAGCATATCATTAGATATATATCAGTGTCACCTCTCTTGTTAAACTTGCCATGCCGGATCTCTGAGAAAATCCAACTTCTTGATGTGCAGTTTGCATCCATATTTAGTAATATAGCTAAATTTTTGTTTCTTTTTTTAAACATTTACTTTGTTCAATTGTGTGTGTATATGTGTGTGTGTGTGTGTGTGTGTGTGTGTGTGTGCACGGGAGAGCAGGAACCTATAGAGGCCAGAAGAGGGCGTTGGATCCCCAGGAACTGGAGTTACAGGCAGTTGTGAGTGCCTGATGTGGTT
Organism: Lophiomys imhausi; assembly: GCA_907164525.1. Classification (NCBI taxonomy): domain Eukaryota; kingdom Metazoa; phylum Chordata; class Mammalia; order Rodentia; family Muridae; genus Lophiomys; species Lophiomys imhausi. Next base: position 9,058,693 of record CAJQZJ010032054.1, on the reverse strand, counting down.
GCTGGATATTGAACTCAAATCCTCTGTAAGACATTACATGTTCTTAACCACCATCGAGCCATTTCCAGTGCCTTACATTTTCACTTCTGTCTCAATGTTTTGATACTTTTTAACTATTTTGCATTAACTTTCCAAGCCCTAATTGAATGATACTGAAAAGGAAATCATGCAGTTTGCCAGAGAGGCAGAAATACTTTTTGAAATTCAATTGAGCCTTATTTTAAGTAGTCCAAATAGGATCACTAGGTATGTATGCACTTAGCCAGTATGGACTTAGCAGAGACTGTATCTAAAGCATAGTCACATGAAATTAAAAGATATGCCATCTGGTTTATATCATCTTGGATTGTTTCTCTCTTTCCCATTGTATGCTTCTCAAAGTGAAGAAAGGAACTGTCCATTAGTAGCAAACCTTCCCAGACAACCCTGGGTTTGTTAAACATAATGACTTCCCGGGGGCATGTGGATAATTCAACCAACAAAATGAATGTGGTCCTTTTTTCCACCGAGAACTTAAACATATGGTCCTTATTATTTGAAGAGGTGATACAAACAGAACTCAAGATTATACTCTTAAAGACTTTATGGGAATATAAGGAAGCCAGGGAATGCCATATTCTCTCCTCAGGGGTCCCTGCCACTGACAAGAGGATGGATCCTTGGTATCTTCATTTGAATCCTCACAAGATTACAGATTTCTTGGTAACAGAGAGTCAGACCACTGACATTCATTTATGTGCTGTGCTTCAAGTCAGTCAGTAGGATGTGCTGAAAAAGGAAGAAGGGAGGGTAATGAGTTCGGGGATAGCCTGAGGTACCTGGCTGGCTGCTGGGGAGTATAATTGAGTGGCAGAATACTTGACCAGCATGGTTGAGGACCTAAATTGATTCCCTGTTTTAAAAGTAAATTTATGGAGTGCCTACTATGTATTCAGCACTGATCAAAACCAAGAAAGGCTTTATTAATATTTCATCTTCCTGCAATCCCTTTTTCTAGTGTTTGTTTACACCTGATAACCATCTTTATGATGTGGAAACCAAAATGGAAAGGCAGCTAGCTGTTTGTTGGAATTGGGGACAAGGGCCACATTCACTATACAGAAATCAGATAAATGACCCAGCAGGAGTTGTGTCTTGCTGTAATTCATCAAATTCTTCATCAATAAATATTAAGACTACATCTGTACTGGACACACATTGACATCTTATCCAAGGAAAAACTCTGAGAAGATTGAAGGTCATCTCCTATCTTCATGCCAGCTGCCAATGCTGACCTTCCCCAGTATATAAAATACTTTAATTATAATACTTTTTTTGAGAAATAAACAGTATGCAGTGACTTTGTATGAAGCAGTGGCCAGCCACTGGGCACAGAATACCAGGAAATAGGTTTGTTAAACTTGTTTGGGTGTTCCAAGGCAAACACGTTTGTATAGGCAATGATGCTAATGCCAGGGAAGGAACTCGGGCCACTTCCTGTTGACTGGAGGAAACACCGCCAAGCAATGGAAACAAGGTCCTAAAACTTGTTAATGAATTAAACCTTATTTATTGTTACAAAGGAATGGTTTGGATGTGGAGACCAGGAGAGAACCCCCAAAAGGTAGAAAGCTCACAATAATTAGTTAGACTAGTTTCTGTTGTTTGCATTTTAGGTATTGGATCAATAATGCAACGTTAATAATTAAAGACCAGGATAAATATACCAGTTCCAGATTAGAGCCTTGATCATTAAATTGTTGGTGCCAAAGGCTTTTTTAATAGGCTCTAATCTCCCCAGATGTACTGAAGGGCTGTAATGTGACTCTGTAAGCTGTGGATTTGGGCAGAAATATGAGGTTTTCCAGGATAGAGACAGTTGAGGGGTCCCAGGGTGGGCATCCTACAGGGCTAGATAAGGCTGGTTTGAAAGAGAAACATCTCTTTTGTCCTGACTTAGATTTAGTTTAGTGGCTTACAGGATAAAGGGGAGGACTTTCTATTCATCAGAGGCTGGCTGGAATTCTGCCATGAGGACACAAAGCTTGGGGCAGGAAGAGGGAGAGAGCTGGTGGATCTTCAGTTCAGACTAGGGGGTAGTAGCCAGACACTGGAGATGCCAGAAAAGGACACACCCTGCAGTTGACAATTTAACAGCTAGGATAACACTAGTATGCAGTGTTTGACTTTAGAAAAGGTAATGAGTTTCTACAATGCTGGAGAAAGGAGGAACAGGATACAAAACACACTCTAAAGGAGTTTAGTCCAAGAATGCCTGTGCCAATTTCATAACACCAAACACAGCCGCATCCCACATATGCATAGGACAGTGTGCTTAGGGGACAGTGTGCTCAGGGGACATTGGGACAGTGTGCTTGGGGAACAGTGTGCTCAGGGCAGTGTGCTGAGAAACATTCTCTGTCATAAAGAACCAGTCCTGCCTGGATCCACATTTCCTGTGGGACCTTCTGGCTGGATTTCCTGAGTGACTCTTCCCATCGGGAAGGAAGTTGACTATGTCCACATTGGTCTGGTTTCTGGCCAGGTACATCTCATGCTTAAAAATAAAAGACACATCCACACCCATTCTTACTTCATTTTGCCCCCTTTTTTATGACTCTGGTTTTGTTGATTAATATTCTCTGTCTGTCTGTCTCTCTCTCTGTCTCTGTGTCTCTCTTTTCCCAAAGCACAGGCTGTCTGTTGCTTCTCTATTTTAACTTACCATGTGTTCAGTTCACAGTGACTCAGAACCATTTCTGTAGAATTCATGCTTCAATTTCCCTCACTCATTTTTATCTCTTCTAAGTCAGTGGTCTCTGTCTTTTAGCTGTGGTGACTACATTCCTGGTTTTTCTGGCTCTTTACCTTATTAAACTCTGCATGTCTCACGTATTTCTGAGACCCTGAAACAAGATATCTTGAAGATCACAGACACCTAAATATAATTTCTCACACACTCCACTTCCTCCCCCCACTACATCCATCATGATGCGCCTCCTACATAATTTCCTAAGAACTTTGAACTAATGTTCCCTCTTGGAAAACATCATGCTTAAGTTCTTTGACATGATTGACTTTAAGTTAATATTTTGTGATTTTTTTTTCTCACTAAAGAATCATTTCTTTTTAAATGTTTTTTTTTTCTAATAACGATTAATACCCTGTCATGGCAGTTTTTGGTGTCTTAATCCAGCACTCATAGTCATAGATGTGACCCTCCTAGAGTTCTTGATAGAATAGTAGACTAGTTACTTCCCTCATTTTGGCAAAATGTTTGACAAGATCAGCTTAAGGAAGAAAGGCTTTATTTGGCTCCTGGTTTAGGAAAGGGCACAATCCATCATGGTGGGAAAGGCATGGCAGCAAGAGTGTGAGTCAGTTGGTCACATTGTGTGCGCGCGCAGTCAGGAATCAGAAAATGGAAAAGAAGAAGTGGATGGGCTATACTGTCTCTAGTCATGCTTTCAGTGGCACACTTCCTCCAGCATGGCTCCATCTTGTAAGCATTCTACAACCTCCCAAAATAGCACCAGCAGCTGGACACTCATGAGTCTATGAGGAGACATGTCAGGCCTCCATTCACACACTCTTCTGTGATCTACTCAGTGATATGGAGTTCAAAGAAGGCTACTTCCATTGACTTAAATAATTATGACAACATTGTGCTTTGCAACATGTTGATGCCATTGGTTCTAACTGCTTGGTCCATAGTAGATAGGTGATATTTCAGGATATTTCTTTCACACCTCCTTGGTTGTCTATTCTTTCAACCTGTTCTCATTCATGCTGAATGCCATTCCCACAACTTCCCCTGCTTTCCTTGAGGCATATGAACAATTTTCAATAAAACTTAAGCACATCCAGCCCACACACTTCTAACAATATTGATATAAAATTAAGGTTAACTCTTTTTAAGGTATTGTACCTATGTAATTCTTAAAAACACTATGTTAAGTTCTAGACATTTTGATAACAACTATCACAGACTGTTGAGGATAATTAACAAATGCAAACTAATCGTCATTCAAACTTGTCATTTTTTTTTAGATACTAGTTTAGTGTACATAAGAAAACAGATGTTTTCTAAGTTAATCAGAAATCATTGAGAATGTGTATTATACCTTACAATTTTCATAATTGTTGCCTAATTGTTCTTATTGTTTTGTATTTTATTTATTGTTACAATAAAAAGAGCCTTTTATTAGAGTATAAGGGGAGATGTTGGGGGAAAAGATATACCTTAAAAAAGTGAAAGACACAGTTTGGTATTCACCACTTTTCTCTTTCTGAAACGTTCTAAGTTCAAACACAGAAATTCACTCATCCCTGTCATAGTTTCAGAACTTTTAATTAATTTTGATGGCATGCACTGAACTGGTTGACAACAGAAGCTTCCCTTTGTGTGTGTCCCACTCTTGACTTTGAATAAATATTCAAGTTAAATCTCCTTAAAATAAAAAAAAAAACTTAATATCTTTGAAAGGCAAGCATGTTGGCTAAGCCTTGTGATTCCAGTGCTAAGAATATTCACAAGTTCTAGAAAAAAAAAATGAAAGTAAAAAAGGGAATTTTTTTTTTTAAAAATTGGGGTTGCCAGTATGGTCTGGAATCAAATCAATGTGAGGCATTGTGGGTGAAATAACATTCAGCTCGGTCACACTGCTAGTGACAGAGTCACGATTCACAGAAAGGCATGACTCACCTTTTAATCTCTTTCCGTAACACTATTCTGCCATGTTGCTAGATTCTAGGAAATATTTTGAGGCTATCTTGAGGCTTAGATACATAGTCATATTTAATACTATGTAGGGCCCAAAGTCATTAATAGGAATGCATACTTATGCTAAATTATACTTCCAATGTAAGTGGCACACACCCATATTTCTTCTAAAGATAATTCATACATAACCAAAAGACAGAAGTGTTCTTTGGTGGTGACGGCAGTGGACTAGAACTTTAAGATCAATGGCTGCCTTTTTAGTAATTAACATATTCCATTTGGGTTGAAAGGTCATTTCTTAACCCCTTCCTCTAACCTTCTTTAATATTTACCAAATATTGTTTCACTGTTGGAAATGTCACAGGCTCCACTGCACAGGGGTGATACCACACAGTGATTCATGTTGACTTCATTCATTAAGAACATTCTAACACACTCATTTGAAGGCTAGAAAAGCAAAAGATGTTGACTTGTTTCTGTAAGGTTAGTGGCCTCAAGTTAAAATGGAAAAGATATGTCTCCTTTTCTTGTTTTTTTTTAAATACTTTATTTTTTTTTTCTTCAAGTTACATCTCAGTCACAAATCCCTCCCTATTCCCCCTTCCTATCCCGCCCTTCCACCCTCTTCCCCCCAGAAGTTTCCCCTTTCAGTCCAACAGATGGTTCCTTCTCTTATAACAGTAAGTATTATACAAAACAACAGATATAAATATGCCACATTTATGAGAGTTAAATGGCCCAGTATACCTTCCCAATGTCCAGTTTATACATATTTGGCCCCTGACTTTAACATTCTACTATCTAACCAACTCCATGAGTTTAAAGGTCTATATGTGACTCAACATTCATACTATCTTGCAACACACTTTTAAGAGTATCTTCTTAGATCTATAACACCCTCTTGATTCCTAAACAGTTCAAAATTTAACTATGAGACTCTAGCTGTCTATTCTTCAACCACCTCAGAGACCTGAGAGGGATAAATATATTTGCTTATATAGGAAGTGCAGGGCCTGCAGCTTCCAAAACTAAGAAAGAACATACCAATGACTGCCTGGACAGTTCCCATTTTCTCTCCATACATTCCAGCATCAATCTTCAGCCTTTGGGTCCTGTTTCTCTGACAGACATTTGTTGTAGAGCAGGGATTATGAAGGACTTACCTACCCTGTCTTGGCAGAGTTAGGCTGTCGACTTCCCTGCTACCAAGTTTTGTCCTTTTTGGACAGCAGTCTGTCTGCATCGAGATATGTCTCCTTTTCAATGGCCACTAGTTTCAACACAGAAATCAGGAATATGAACCCAAAGGGACTGAGTCCATCCACCTAGGCTCGTAAGAGATAAGCAATGATCATGCTTTCTGTGTAGCAGTGAGTCCCTGGGAGGGTTTACCTGCTGTGCTATTTGACGACTTCGAGTATGTTCTCATCGTAAAATGAGCACTTTCAACACTGATATCAGTTTGTCTTGGTTTGAACTTCTCTCAGAAGCAGAACCCAAGACAAGAGTTTTGTTGTGGGTGGCTGGGAGGGCACAACAAAAGACAACATTTCTAAGCTCAAGGTTGTATTTCCTTCACTCTGCTCAATAAATGTTCCCTTGAAAAGTTGACATAAAAAAATCAAGGTTTAGGATAGCTTGCAGTTGCATTTTTCTTGCTTCTGTCATTATCCAAGGAAATGCTTTGAATAAATCAGGGATGGGTCAACATAGACTGAGTTTCCATCCCACTGGGAACTTACTAGAGCCACTGTTCTCTAGTCAGTGCTTCAACCCTTTAATGTAGTTCTCTGTGCTGTGGTGACTGACAACCACAAAACTATTTTTGTTACTACTTCATAACTGTAACTCTGCTACTACTGTTAGGAATCAGAATGTAAATATCTAGTTTTCGATAGTCTTATGCAACTCCTGTGAAAGGGTCAATTGATCCCCATGGGATCATGACCCACAGGCTGAGAAATGTTGGGCTACTGGCAGCAGAGTCAGCCTCAGAACTGTGCCCTTCTAGATACTGAGTTCAAGAGAGCCAGACTGTTCATTTTCCAGCTCCCATCCCTCCTTGGTTGGGCCTAGAAACTCTCAGACACTTCAGTCTGCCTATTCAGAACACAGGACACAATCCAGGGCTGGAGGATGAAAGCTGTGTCTGTAAAATCAAATTTCTGTGGATCATTTCTAGAATGAAAGAAAGTGTGATAGCTGTTTTACAAGGGAGGGGGCAGGTCAACTGTACTGTTTTAAACACAATCCCTGAAGCCCACTGATCATACAACATACATCTGAATGAATGGTGAGTAAAGCAATGGAAGTGGTCTCTTATTTTGTAAAGATCATAGCAAAGATCTGGACTTCAAAAGGTCCGTGTTGTAGCCTCAGAGTTTGCTCTTGACCTTGAGTAGTAACCACTCCTCTCTGAGTCTCCATTCTCTGCACTGTGTGATAAAAGGGTTGAGGACCATGCTTTCCATAAGCATCTCATCATAATATTCTATGGATTATGGGTGGAATATAGATAGCCTCATTAGGCCAAGGGATCATATTCTAAGCTAAAGATACGAGTTCATTTTTTTTAAACTAAGAAATGGAATGAGTATTTTAACAAGAAATGATAATTAATGCAATCGTGATAATCACAGAATGGTCTTCTGTCCTTTTAAAAAGGAAGGTTAATTATTGCATAAATTGGGGTACATACACACAATGGAGGTATTTAGCTGCCATTGAGCACTGGGTTTATAAAGAGTGCTTTATGGCATTGAAAGCTGGGCATGCACTATTCTTTTCATGCAGTGAGCATGTGTGTAGATTCATACATCTATACATTTGGAGGGTTAGAAGGAATAGCTGAAGAATCATTTTAGCATGGCAAGATAATGGGTGTTTTTTATGTTAGACTTGAACTTGTTTACATCTTCTGAACTGTGGACAATAGGCATGTGGCATTTTTATAAGTGGAATCTGTATAACATATGGGAACATAAATTTGTTTGAGAGAGACAAAACAGAAGGTAGAGAAGATGCTACCAAGGAAGCATACCAACTCTCTCGGGCCTTGCCCACTTGGTGAAAGAAAATTGACAGTGAGCATCTGTGAGGAGATTGGTGAAAATGGTTGCATCTGACATATTTGTATGAATATTTAAATTTATTCATTGTGTGTGTGTGTGCATGTGTGTGTGCACACGCGTGAGTGCACCAGTGAGTGCACATGCCACAGTGTGTGGATGGACGTCAGAGGACAGCTTACAGGAGTCAATTCACTTCTTCTAGTGTGTGAGTGCTGGTGCTCAGCATCGCATATAATGATGCTGAGTATATGAACCTGTGGTTAACTGATTGATGCCCTCCGTATTAATTTCCTTGAGCTCGCTTATCAAAGCCTGTGTAAGCAGGCTGTGGCTTGAGTAGCTCAAGTAACTTACGCTAATTGGTAATAGTTCTGGAGGCCCAAGACCAAGTTGCTAGTGCATTTGGATCTGGGGTGGGTCCACTTTTCTCTGTGTATGCCTATGTTGCCTTTCTTTGGTACATGAGTATAGACAAAGGGAAGGATTGTTTCTATCTCAGTACCACAATGGTTTTACTGAAGTGGCCTCACATGAATCTCATTATCTCTCAAAACCTTGTCTTTAAATATCCACCATATTAGATGCTAGGACTTTTGTATTCTTGACCTACAGAATCTGTGAGCTATAACCAATAAGGAGAGTGGGTTTAAGCAATAGTTTGGGGGTGATTCACTTGATAATTGATGATTGATCAGAATTAAATATTAGAGAATGTGAAGTTTGATGGGCTGCTATTCTAAATCAAGAGTTTGAGTCACCCTCATTCATGATCTATTATTACATGACAGAAGGATTTCTCAGGGGCAAGCAGAGTCACAGAGGAAACGAGGGGACTTGGGTTCAATAGACTCACTTTCTCATTTTTGATGCTTTTTAAATGATGACTTGAGCGTGTATGTTGTATTTTTCATCTCATTTTTTCCCCACATGCACACATTACTCTGACTTCGTTATTAGGAACAGCCAAGCAGAAATGTATCATAGGCAAGAGAACCAACTCTTTAATTAGTGGCTGGGAATGTGGACTCAGGATGAGGGCCCATTGGAACACTCAGGTCCTGCCATTCAGTCACAAAAGCAGGCACAGGCTCTTTTAAGACAATATGAAGGCATCATTAAAGGAAATGGACACGGATGATTGCTCGCTGATTAGAAACATTGGGATTAAAAGCAATGTATTTTTTATTATACGAGCTACTTCATTTGGTAGTGAATTATGTTAGGACAACATAGAAATGAATTTATTATCTCACCTGCAACTCTCCATTTTCATCCATAATTGATGTGATAGTTAGGGATACGGGATGTTGAATTTCTGTCTAAGAAGAAGAATCCAAGACAAATATTGAAATCTGCATTTATCAAAAGGCAAATTTCTGTCTTTTAGAAACGAAATCATTTAAAAGAGACATCTGCTTATGCCCTTGTTCAAATGTGTGTGTGTGTGTGTGTGTGTGTGTGTGTGTGTGTGTAGATGTGCATCCATGTAGCCCACATAGAGCTACTCACCATAGATGGTATAATAAAAAGATGCACAAGGTCTCCATGTTCATGAGACTAATGGAATACTTGAAAAGATAAATATTTCATTGAATAATCAAACATTCACGTTTGTTGTGTTGACTATGTAGAACAATCACAGCCTCTTTAATGAGTGGTTAAAGAATATATTGGAAAAATCATGCTCAGTAAATCCACTCATGTGTGCCCATGTTTATATTATGTGTGTGAATGTGGAGGTGTTGAAAAAAATAACTAATTAAATTGTTTAACCAGTATTTATATTATCTTTAATTGGTTCGGCAGAACCCGCCATCATAAATGAATACACATAGACACCGGGTGGATCTTGACAAGCCTAGGCCTGGAATGTGCAATCCTAGCCCATCTAAGCTAGCTCATAATTCTATTACCCAAATATAACCCCATATATGCATATGTCCCTTTGGACTATTATTCTCCACACTAAGCCGATGTTCCAGGCCACATGGAAGGATCTTCTTTAATCTACAAGTGTCTTCCTTGTTTGCTCCTGGCTTCTTCTCTGGCGACCTTCCTCTTCCCAAGATGCTCTCTATCTCTCTCTAAAAAAAACCCATGAACCTTAGTCCTGCCTCACTCTGTCTTTGCCCAGTCTCCAGGCCCCAGCATTTATTTAACCAATCAGAGTCAATTAAGTAACAGACAACAAACAGGACCAATTAACATTTAGAATGCTTAACACCACCCCATCATGGAGGCAAGAGGAAAATGACTGATGTTGTTCCTCAAGTGCTATTCATTCTGGGAGACTGTTGCAACCTCTCATTGGCCTGGAACTCACTATGTAAGCCAGACTGACTGGCTAGTGAGCTCGAGGGATTCACCTGACTCTGCCTCCCAGTGCTGGGATTGCAAACATGTTCCACTATGCCTTGATGTTCACATGGGTTTTGAGGATTAAACTCAGGTCTTCATGTTTGCAGGCAAGTTCTCTACCATCTAGTCTATCCCCTGTGGTAGAAGTTAGGCCTCTTTAGTTCATTCATATACAGTTCAACTTGGCATCTGGCAACACAAAAAGCTTGGTGTCCTTTTGGCTGAAATGGACAGAATACAGTTAAGATAATAGTTCTGTGAACTGTCCTATTGAAGGGGTGTAGCTAAAAACTGCCTTGTTGAAGGGGCATGGTGAAGAAACCATATAAGCTGTGAAAGGATGTTGGTTGCTAAAAGAAGAACAGGACTGCTGGAGAGAGAGTTCCTTAAAGGCGTCTGTCTTGAGGCTCCAGAGCACTGGAAGAGTGAGGCGAGCAGAGTTTGAAAGCCACCCAAGCTGCCCTCAGTTTGGCAGTTGGAACAGACTCACTTTATAAACTGGTCACAATTTGGTGGTTGAAATAAGCTGGCCTTGCAAATTGGCAATATCAGGTCCAATGGACACCAAGATTGAAAGGAACTGCCTGCTGGGACTGTCATAAATCAAGTTATCCTGCATGGACCTACACTAAGAATATTAATATCCTTTTAAGGAAATTAAAATAGGATTAGTAAAGTGTTTGTAGATAGGTGTTAGATAGGTACTAAAAATACAAGTAGTTATAAATAAAAATATTCTGTTACAGGTGGTACCCAATGTTAGTTATGCATGGGTAACTTGATTTTTAGAGCAGTAGAGGAAAATACAGGTTTTGAACGAATGACAGAGATTGTCAACAAAATGGCATTTATTGTCACTGAGTTCCAGTCAGAAGGGATATGTTATGTTCTTTTCTTTTTCTTCTTTATTGGTTTATCAAAAGGATGAACCTTGCCATGGTTTTGCAAGCTTGCAAAATACAGGTTGAGGGCTTAAAAAGAATCTGTCAGGGTTGGTGATTGAAATTGGGAATTTGTCACAGGATAAAACAGGGAAGCAGGCAGGGTTGCAATGTACATTTCAACCTTGTCCTGCCCCACGCACCTTTATGTCCAGGTTAGTACAGCCACCACCTGCGGCAACAGAAGTTGGTAAACCAAGTGTACCCCCAGAGGAGCAGCCTGATACTACACAGGCACCATTAGCTTTTCCAGTGATTTATCAAAACAGGCCTGGTATTAATGAAGGTCAACCCAATCAGGAATTAACATGGTATCCAATAGACATGTTGGAATTAAAGCGATTCAAGGATTCTATTATGTCTTCTGGTATGCATTCATCCTTTGTTAAGAAAATGCTTAACAGCTGGGCAATGCTGAATAGAGTTATTCCCCAAGGCTGGAAGGAACTAGTATCAGCTGTGCTAGAAGGTAGCCAGCAGTTACAATGGTTGTCATGGTGGAGACGTGAAGCCACGAAATTAGAATAACGAAATATGTCATAACTGATCAGACGTTTGGTGAGGGATGGTATGCTGACTTAAGAGAAAAAATTCTTACGGATGATACTGCACTTAACAATGCCGTAATACAGCTTTAAGGGCCTGGGATAAGTGTGCAGAATTTGGAAAAAGATGTACTTCATATACTAAGATAATACAAATTCCTGGAGAAATCTTTACTGACTTTTTACAGAGGTTTACTTCAGCTGTGGAAAGAGCTGTATCAAGCCCTGATTCCAGACAGGAGTTAATGAATACCTTGGCGTTGGAAAATGCCAGTGCTGACTGTCAAAGAGTAATTAAACCATTAAAGCCTCAAGAAGCCCCAGTAGATGAATGGATAAGAGGAACAACTGATATTAGTCCTCAAGAGTATCATGCTAATATCATAGGGTAAGCCATTGCTAGGGGTTTGAGCCAATACTTCAAATGTAGTGAATTTGGTAATTTCTGGAAAGATTGTATGGCTAAAACTTCCAGAGCTTGAACTGATTTTAGAGCTCAAAATGACAGGTATTTTGACTCTACGGAACATGGTCATAACAGGGAATGAATGGTTTCTGATAACAATGGAAGATCAAGGCCTCCAGGATTTTGTAGTCATTGTGATAAAGGGGTAAACACTGGTCTTGGGATTGTAGATCCAAAATGGATATCAGAGGTAAACCTCTTGCAGGGAAATGAAGGGAGAGGCCTACCTACCTGTTTGAGGCCCTGCAGCAAAAAAAAAAACCAAAAAAAAAAAACCAAAAACTGTTGTTCATCAGCCAGCCAGAGGGAAACAAGCTGTCAGGACATACAAGAACAAAATTAACTATTGCTGATCTTTTGCATGCTACTGAAGGCAGTACAATTCTAGATCTGGCCACAGATGAGTCTATTACATTATCCCAAACAGATGAATGTTATGCTTCTGGGGAGGGTATTGATATGAATACTCAGGAGCAATCACAAGCTACGTCCAATGTCCAAATATAGGACACCCCAGGCATTGAGTTTCCAAATTTATACTAGGGGCCACTGCTGAAATTCTGACAACCCTACCCTTGAAATGGTTATCCAGTAAACCTGTGTGGCAAGAGTGGTGGCCCAAAACAAAAGAACAGGCATTAGAACAATAAGTAAAAAAAAATAATTAAGATTATTTCATTTATATTTATATAAATTTAAGGTTATTGGAAATATAAGATTATTTTATGTAAATTGCTTAAATTTAAGATTATTTTGTATATATCTAAGATTATTTTGTCTGATATGATAGAAATTTAAGGTTATCTTGCATATTGGTAGGAATTTAACCTTGTTTTATTTATATCTTGCTTTAATGTATTTTGATTGTCAAAAGATGTAAATATTACTATATATATATAAAGTTATTTTATTTTTTATGCATTGCGCATAAACAATTCATTTATATTGTATACGTAATTCTTATGATTATTCTTATTGTAGAATATTAGAGAAAATTAGTTATTTAATTGAAAGGGGGATATGTGGCAGAAGTTAGGCCTCGTTAGTAAATTAGTCTGCAGTTCAGCTTGGCATCTAGCAACACATACAGTTTGGTGTCCCTCTGGCTTGCTGAATTGGACAGAGCGCAGTTAAGACCACAGTTCTGTGAACTGCCCTGTTGACGGGGTGTGGTTAAGAAACCATACAAGCTGCTAGAGGATGCCAGTTACAGAAAGAAGAGCAGGACTGCTGGAGAGAGAGTTCCTTAAAGGCTTCTGTCTTGGGACTCCAGAGTCCCTGAAGAGTGAGAGAGGCGAGCAGAGTTTGGAAGCCCCCGAGCTGCCCCCAGTTTGGCAGTTGGAACAGAATGACTTTGAATTGGCCTTGCCAACTGACAAGGCTAGGTCCAATGGACAGTAACGCGAACAGAGTTTGGATGCTGCTCGAGAAGCCCTCAGTTTGGCAGATGGAACAGACTGACTTTGTAAACTGGCCACAATTTGGAGGTTGAAATAAGCTGGCCTTTCGAACTGGCAATATTAGGCCCAATGGACCCTAAGATTGAAAGGAACTGCCTGCTGGGACTGCTGTAAATCAGTTTATCCTGCACAGACCTACACTAAGAATATTAGTATTGAGTTAGAGGCCAGCCTGGTCTACAAAGTGAGTCCAGGACAGCCAAGGATACACAGAGAAACCCTGTCTCGAAAAACCAAAAAAAAAAAAAAAAAAAAAACGAACATTAGTATCATTTTAAGGAAATTAAAACAGGATTAGTTAGGTGTTCATAGATAGGTGTTTGTTAGGTACCAATAAATAAGTGTTCATAAATAAAAAAATAGTCGGTTACAATCTCCCTGCCCCAATGCTCACTCTCATCTACCAAAGCTGAGTACTCCTGTATATGTGTATCTTTAGCAGAACACATATATTGAAATCTTCCTTCCCATGCAAATTGCCACAGCTCTAAAATTGAAATGACATTAAAAATGTCCATCGACAATGGCAAACTGTGGTCTGCAACTATGGCTGAAAACTGCACAACAGTAGCAAAATAACTTGAACTATACAGAACAAAATCATGGGTGTAAGCAACACAGTGCAGAATAAAACTACACGCTATATTATCCTGTTTCCAAACTTAGAGTACTAATCTGTATCATTAGAAATATGTAATCTGACAACAGCTGTAACACTCTGAGTATATCTGAGCTCTTTTTAAAACAGAGGTGACTATGCTAATGTTAGACACGGGTCTTGGAGTCTTGAGATTTTGGGTGCTGGTCCCGCTACCGTGTGTGTGTGTGTGTGTGTGTGTGTGTGTGTGTGTGTGTGTGTGTG
>CAJQZJ010032054.1:9018998-9036319 GCA_907164525.1 Lophiomys imhausi | reverse complement strand
AAGTAGTTGTTATAATTATCAATAGGTTTAGTGGATAGGTTAAAGGGGTTGTAGGATTTTATAGGATTAATAGTTAAGAAATTGTTGGTGTTTGTTATAAGTGAATTTATTAATAAATAAGTGATAAATAATAATTTAAAAGTTCGGTTACAGTTGACTGTGGCTCAGGGTTCAAGGTACAGTCCACCATCACGAGAAAGTTGTAGTAACAGGAGCTGAAGGCAGCTGGGCACCTTGCACCCACATTCTGGAAATAGAAAGATATGAATGTTGGTGCTCTGCTCACTTTCTCATTTTTTAAAATTTAGCCAATGGCGTGGTATCACCTACTATCAGGGTGGGTCTTTGCTCTGTAGTTAAACTATTCTGAAATGCACTGATAGATAGTCCAAGAAGTGTTTCCATGGTGACCCTAAATTCAATCAAGTGCCTTTTGATGAGGTAGCTTTCTTAGGATTTGTGGTCTCATGACAAGAATAATACAGCTGCTACAAAGTCCCATGTCCCTGTCATGCACATAGCAGAAATTTCCCAAATACCCTTTAAAAGGCATAATTATTCATTAATAAGTGGATGAATCAACATCTCTGAATGAACACACATCTGAAGGGTGAATGAGTACTGTGAACAACTAAGCAATTGCTTTCTGAGTGAATGGATGGACAGTTGTTTCTTGAATGACAAGACATGACTTGGCTGTGTTAGCTTCCCCACTCTGCTAGGAATTCAAGCTGAACTGATGGAGCCGACAACTTTGAATTTAAACTTGTCAACATGTTGTGTTCAAACTGCCTGAATGTCTAAACCTTCCAAATGCACAATTGCTAGAACTCACTGCACACAGTTCTGTCCTCAGAATTCCAAAACCTTTCCCATAATTCCAGTGTCGGCATCTGCAAACAAACCTCCCACCCATCCTTCATATTTTCATTTCTGAATGACCAGAAGAGCAGTGTCTCAGGTGGTGGGCATACTGTGTGTGCTCAAGGAATGAATGGGACTATAAAAAGATTGATTGCAAGAACCATCAGTATTCACAAAGGAAACCCAATACATGACAAATGTGATTAGAAACAACTGTCAAATAATGACAAATAAGTTCTAATAAAAACAGACACAATCTTCACAATTACTTGCAAGGCAGGTATTTATCAAGCAGAGCAAGATTAAAATGACCATATTGCATTAAAGACACCCAGCTGATGGAATTTTATATATACAGCTGGGCTCTTTCCCTTTGCTCACGCCTTTTGCCTGGCCAGTCTCCTAGCAGAGAAATGGGATAGGAGTGAATTCAAACAAAGAGTGCTCTAATATGCCTGGCAGTGTTCACATTTTCAACCAGTTTTATCTCAAGAGTTCGACTCTGCAGAAAAATGAGACCACGGGGGGGGGGGGGGGGAGTGGGACAGATGAAGGCCACTCAGGCCCTACATGTGTGATACACAATGGCAAGACACACAGGCAGTGTGTGTCAAAAGCTGCTACAGGGTCCCCAGTACTGGCTACAAAAAAGGTACTGATCCTTAGTGAGGAAATCTAGATAGATTGAACCACAATGAAAAGAACAGGGCAGGCCAGTGATGATTAGGCAGCCCAGTTAATTCTGGAATGATCTGTCTGTCTTTTAAGGACTTCAACCAAATTTATTCTTTTATTTTCTCACCACAATCAGAAAGTTACTAATATGAAACCCACATTCAATTCTAAAAACTAAAGCGAGTTACTGTTGTTGGCAATTAGCAAATACTATATCTGAAGAGCTAGCCATTATATAAATTTTGTGTAGCCTAAAGCTAATCTACTTTGGAGCCTTTCTTTAAGAAAAATTATATAAAATTAGGTTTGACAGTAAGTATTTATTTAGAAAGAAAAGATGTCATAATTTATCAAGTATTCTGTTGAATAAATGCTATTGAATAGGTACTCAAATAAATACTTCCAGGTTGTTGGAAATTGGCTATGCAGAAGAAATGTTACAAAGGTTATGCCTAGCGTCTTATCAGTGAACTGGACCTGTTTCTAATGTGTTTGGAACTGTGTATTTTGTTTTTACAGTCCTATAAAATAGGTTCAGGGTTTTGCCATTTTGTGCGCCAAAGCTTACAGATCCAAAGGGCTAAATCTCTGACCTATTACTAATATAGACAGAGGACTTGAACTCATTCTGGGCACCAGTATTACATGGTGTCTGTCCCAGTTAGCTTTAACTGTCAACTTTAAGCACCTCAGTGTGATCTGAGAGGAAAGCCTCTTTTGAAGAATTAACCAGATCAGCCTGAACTGTGGGCTTGTCTGTGGGGGGTTGCCTTGATTATTAATTAATGCAGGAGACCTCAGCCTACCATGGGCAGTACCGTCACTCAGTAGGAGATCCTGGGTTGTGTTAGAAAGCTAGCTGACTGAGATGTAACTTGAAGAAAAAAAATAAAGTATTTATTAAAAAAAAAAAAGAAAGAAAAAAGAAAGCTAGCTGAGCATGAATGAGCCTGTGAGCAAACCAGCTAGCATCCTCTTCTATAGTGCCTGCTTTACTTCCTTGGTCCTGGGTAAATTTCCTGGTCAGAAACAAAGCTGTATGGAATAGCAAACAACCATGTTCCTGCCTTACTTCTCTCAATAACAGACTATGAACTGGAAGTGTGAGATGAAATAAATCCTTTCGTGCCCAAGTATCTTTTGGGTCTGGGTATTTTATCACAGAAAGCAAAGTAGAGCAATGCCCATATGAAAGGATAAACAGTCTATCCCATAGGAAGCAATCTAGAGACTTCATATACATCAGCATCAGTGTATTGGTAGGGAGAGGATCTAGAACTAAGGGAGGAAGGAAAGGAGGAGCCATGCCTCCATCTGTCTATTCTTTGGTTTTCAGTAACATAATGTCATAAAGAGGGAAACTGATAGACCTTATCCACTTAAAAAAATATACAAAGATCAATACTGATTTAGCCAAATTTAATCTTAATTTTGTATCAATATACAAAGATATAAGAGCATATTCAATAATTTGTCCTTTTTTCTTTATCATTCCTATATTATGTCTATATCCTATTTTTCTCGTCTTTTCACCACTACATAGGAGAGACAGAAGGATGCAGAAAAGAAAAAGAGAAATCCCTGAGTCTAACCTCCAAAACCTATTTAACAAGACCATTTAACAGCTTGTAATCTCTCCCCCTAAATAACAAGTATCTATAACCCATCAAATGACCAAAGGGGGTGGAGAAATCACCCACTCCACCTTCTGGAGATGGGATGTCACTCTCTTGTTAGCTACTAGGGCAGTCTTTCACAGTTATTTTCTAAGTTAATCAGAAATCAAGTTACTAAGAGACAAGCAACATTTGCTTATCCAAATATAAGGCGATATATAGGTGGTCTTCAAAAATGTCAAGAGATCTACAGAATATGGCATTCAAAGATATTTTCTTAACTTAAGATTTTTTTTTTTATATTGAGACGTCAGCTCCTGACAGCAGCCCCTATTCTACTCCAAGTGGAAGATGAGCATCGAAGAATCTCCAATTGGAGATGGTTGAATTAGTGGCAAGCCTATCTCTTGGCAAGAAAAATCCCTTGCTTCAATTGTAGACAGAATGCTGTCCAAACAGGACAAAACTTGCAAGCAGGTAAGTTGATAGCCTAGCTCTGCCAAGACAGGGTAGGCAAGTCCTTCATAATTCCTGCTTTAAATCAATGTCTGTCAGAGAAACAGGGCCAAAAGGCTGAAGATTGATGCTGTAATGTATGGAGAGAAAATGGGAACTGTCCAGGCAGCCACTGGTATGTCATTTCTTAGTTTTGGAAGCTGCTGGCCCTGCACTTCCTGTATAATCAGATATTTTTATCCCTCTCAGGTCTCTGATGTGGTTGAAGACTAGATAGCTAGAGTCTCATAGTTAAATTTTGAGTTGTTTAGGAATCAAGAGGGTGTTCTGGATATAAGAAGATGTTTTTAAAATTGTGAGGCAAGTTAGGATGGAAGCTGGGTTGGATATAGAACTTTAAACTCATGGAGATGGTTGGATAGTAGAATGTTAAAGTCAGGTGCCAAATATGTATGGACTGGACATTGGGAATGTATGCTAAGCCTTATAATTCTCATAATTGTGGCCTAATTATTTCTGTTGTTTTGTATTGTAGTTGTTGTTATAAGAGAAAGAGCCATTTGTTGGACTGAAAGGGGGAGCTGTTGGGGGGGGGAGATATATCTTAAACTTAAAAAAAAAGGAAGTGGATGGGGGGGTGAGGGGGAAGAGGGTGGGAGGGTGGGACTGGAGTGGGGAGTAGGGAGGGGATTACGATTGAGATGTAACTTGAAGAAATAATAAAAAAAGAAAAGCATGCACCAAGATATACCTATGCCTGGGAACCTGACTATTGCCCATGGTGGTAGTTAACCTGTGACTTCTCTTGCAATGATCTTTCATGTAACAACAAACATGGTCCTTCTACTTGGCTAGAACTCACTCCCATTTCTCTTTGACCCACGCTCTGGTCACTCATACCTACTTGCTTTCTTTCAGTATAACTGTAATATGAACAAAAGTCTTGATTTGTGGTTCAGAAATTTTTTTTCCCCAACTCTTTCCCAACCTCATTGACTAGTTAACTTCAACATCATGTTTACATTAAACCAAAGTAGTCTAGTGCATACAGTTACTTTCAAGAAACAAAAATTTGGAGTTTGCACTTAGGAGATGTGGTTACTACGAAGGAGAGATGTTGTCTTATATTCTTTATCTTGTGGTTTGAATGTGACATGTCTCCCACAGGTTCATGTAGCTGAATCCTTCCTCACCAGATGGTGACATTGTCTGGGAATTTATGGAAGCCTTAGGAAGTACTGTCTAGCTGGCAGATATAGGCTACTTGGGGTGTACTTTTGAGAGTTATGGCCTATTTCTTGTTCTACCCTAGTTCTCTGCTTCTTGGGGAGATATGAAGAGCCCTGGCATATTCATCTGCTGTGGTTAGCTTCCACACAATGACTGACTATGAACACTCAAACCATGATCCACAATAAATCTATCCTTTTTAAAAGTTGCTTCTGTCAGGTGTGTGGTCACAATGGTGAGATAAGTTGCCCTATATGCTTAAAAAGAAAAGAAAACATAAGTGGGGTGGTAGAAGACAATTAATAGTCTCTGGAAGGGTGAGTTTTTCACTGGAGCAGAGGGTTCCTCCCAGTGGACTCAAGTCTATTGTGCCAACTCTTTTTTTTCCTTTTCTTTAAGTTTTTTTTTTAATGTTTATTTATTACTTCTCTTAACGTACTTAAGTTACATCTCCATCACAGCCTTCTCCCTCCACCCCTCCCAGCTCCACCCTCCTACCCTCTCACCCTTCCCCCCAACGCATAATTCTTTTTTTTTCAGTCCAACAAATGGTTCTTTCTCTTATAACAATAAATACAGTACAAAACAACTGAAATAAATAGGCCACAATTCTGAGAGTTATATGGCTTAGCATACATTCTCAATGTCCGGTCCATATGTATTTGGCCCCTGACTTTAACATTCTACTATCTAACTATATCCATGAGTTTAAAGTTCTCTAACTCAGCTTTCATACTAACTTGCATCACAATTTTAAAAACATCTTCTTAGATCCAGACGCCCTCTTGATTGCTAAACAACTCAAAATTTAACTATGAGACTCTAGCTGTCTATTCTTCAACCACCTCAGAGACCTGAGAGGGATAAATATATCTGATTATATAGGAAGTGCAGGGCCCGCAGCTTCCAAAACTAAGAAATAACATTCCAGTGGCTGCCTGGACAGTTCCCATTTTCTCTCCATACATTACAGCATCAATCTTCAGCTGTTTGGCCTCGTTTCTCTGACAGACATTGATTGTAGAGCAGGAATTATGAAGGACTTACCTACCCTGTCTTGGCAGAGCTAGGCTGTCGACTTACCTGCTTTCAAGTTTTGTCCTTTTTGGACAGCAGTCTGTCTACAGTTAAAGCACGGGTTTTTTTTTTTTTTTTTTTTTTGCCAAGAGATAGGCTTGCCACTAATTCAACCATCTCACACTGGAGATTCTTCGATGCTCATCTTCTATTTGGAGTGGAATAGGGGGTGGTGTCAGGAGCTGGCATGTCTCAATATCAAAAAAATCTTAATTTAAGAAAACATCTTTGAATGCCATACTCTGCAGATCTCTTGGGGTTTTTGAAGACGCCCTGTCTATTTCTTGTGTTTAGATAAGCAAATGTTGCTGTCTCTTAACAACTTGATTTCTGAGTAGCTTAGAAAATAACTGTGATAGACTGTCATAGTAACTAACAAAATGACACGCTTACATGATTGTTAGTTTGTATTTCTTAATTATCCTAAACAGTTTATGATGGTTGGTAGCAAAAGGCCAAAAATTCACATTTCCTTTTTAAGCATTACTAGGTACAATACCTTTAAGAAGTGTTACCCTTAGTTTTGTAACAATATACAAAGATCAATACCCATGTGGCCAAATATACTCTTAATTTTGTATCAATATTAAGATCAGTACTCTTGATAAAGGGTAAGGGAGCTCCTCCTTGGAGAGGAAGCACTTGGCTGTGTCAAAGTTCAGCTCATGCTTTGGTCAGGCCAATAGCTCTGATCAGAGGAATGCAGGTTAGTTTCTTTCTTTACCTCAGGACAGTTCTGTGTTTTTTAAGTCAGTCCTTGCATGCTCCTATTGGGCAAACCTCTCATCACAAAGAAAGGGGGGCGGGTGAGTGATAGGTATGCCAAATACTCTGATTTCATCATCACACACACAATGCGAGTAGGGATTAGGCCTCCCAGATAGGTGTAATTATTACGCGCATCAATTAAATACAAAATCAAGCTTAGACTGAAAAAGAAAGGCTTAGCTGACCCAATCATAGTAGATCACTTAATACAACATTCCTGGGTTTCTGTGTGTGGCTTGATACTCAGACCTTCTTGACAGAGCTCAAACCAAGCAGAACTGCAGAAAAACCCTAAACTTTTGTATTCTATGGTGTAGAATAATATGTCCATCTTAAGCTCCCATGTGTTAGACCGCACTGCAGTAATTGGCTGACTCTAAGAAACATGGATTGTATTTTTATGAGATGGTGGATTCGTCAGCATTCAAAGAAGACCTCTGGAATGCAATGGGAAGCCAGAATCCTAAATTTAATTGTAGATAGCAAGATAAAGAGTCTGGAGGTGTTACCCAGCAGGCTTATTCAATAGTCAGCCTGAGCACATGATTCCAGAGTCCCAAAGAGACAAGCCATCTTCTTCCACAGCACCGTTTTACAATCCCTCCGGCTTCACCACCCAAAGGTTGCAGAGCAAGTTTTGCGACCAGAATTGGAGTAGAAACAGGAAAGCCATCAAGCTTCTCCTCATCAGGACGTTTCCCTCTCCTCCACCATCATGTCTTCTCCTCCACTGGACCATGCCACCAGCATACACATGCCTACTGCCTTCCACCTCTAAAGCAAATCCCTAGTGGCTCGTCATTACGTAGTCACTGTCCCACATCTCTGCCCATTTCCTCCTCTAGTTTTTGTTCTATATGGCTCATTGCATTTGGGCTTTCACACCTACCCCTTGTTTCCCACTCTTCTTACCGTAGCCTTCACATTGGAATGCCAGGGAAAATGTCCAGTCTCCATTTCAATGGGCCTTATGGACAGTTTTCTAGTTTTAACTCATTACTTGACCTCCAGAGTCCTTCTTTGAGATACTACCCTGACCTCACTGAGACACTTAATCTTAGTGTCTTTTGCTAAATTCTTCTTTTTTTGTCTCCTTCTTTTAATTTTTTCTCCTCCTCTTCCTTCTTCATCCACTCTCTTCCTCCCTCTCATCCTCCCCTTCTTCCTGGTGTATATGTGAGTGTGTGCATGTGAAGGCTTTGCAATGTTAACCCCTACACTGGATGAGTGCTTTGGCAGCATCATGTGCATACTGCGTGGCTTCTCTCTCTCTCTCTCTCCCTCTCTCTCTCTCTCTCTCTCTCTCTCTGTGTGTGTGTCTGTACACATGTATGCACATGCATGTGGAGAATAGAAGTCCATGTTGAGCTATAACTCTCTACCTTGTTTTATGAAATGCTTTATCACTGAACCTGGAGCTCACTGATTGGTTATGCTGGCTTGCCATTGCGTTCCAGAGGTCTTCTTGCTTCCAGCCTTCTGGAGTTGGAGTTGGACATACATGGTACTGCCACACCATTTAATTAGGTGTTGGGAATTTGAGCTCATATTCACATGCTTGCACAGCAAATGCTTAACTGGTTAAGACATCTTCCTAGTCCTTGCATGGCTCATCTTAATGGCAGAATCCTCAGAAAGGTCTTTTTCTGAAAGCATATATTGGCCTTTCCTTTCCCCCTTTCTTTATTTGACCTTTTCTGCTTTCTCCTCAGCATTCTCCACCATTTATGATACTCTTCTTTTTCTGTTTCAAATCCTCCTCTCCCTACTGGGATGTGTTCTCCCTTGCAGCAATGATGATAGTCTCAGAAAGTTATACAGCCTCTATCCTGTTCAACATCCTTTCTCTGACATGAATTGTGTTCTTTCTAAATATTTGTTGAAGCAGTGATTTTAACTGAATGCATGAATGGGTGCATCTCTAATTGTTTTGGCCTCCTCTGTAGAACATGCCAAACAGTCAGTATGGAGAGAAATGGCTAGGGTTCAAGGAAAATGGGGTGCAGGTGATGAAGATTCTGTGTGAAGACAAGGTGTGTTAATACCCATCATCACTGCTCTTTGTGTTATTATGAGCCCAGTATAAGGTCATCCAAGTGATAGCAAAACGCCACCTGGAAATGTCATTGGATGGAGTATTGAGGTGTGGAATTGCTCATTAAGTGGATATGGGAGGCTGGGTGGCCAAGGCCAAGGTCAGCAGATGAGCTGCCTGCCTGCCTGGCTGCTTTATGTGAGCTTCCTGTTTTCCAGAAACTCTGTGACCAGTCACTTCCACGTCCATGTAGAAGGACATGCAAAAAAAAGAGAGGAAAGTTAAAGACTCATTCCCCAAGCTGAAATGGCTGGAAATGACATGACAACTCAGAGAGAGCAGAGGCCTATGAATAAGAGAGAAATACTATGACTCCCAAGGTGGAACCTGAGAATGTTATTAAATCCCTGTACTGTAATGTACTCATGTGCTACATGAGAATGTTAGAAAATACATCCCAGAATTTTTACAGTGGTGAGCCATCAAAAAAAAAAAAATCTTAACTTATGTTAAAAACGATGCTACTCTCTTGATTCCTAGACAACTCAAAATTTAACTATGAGACTCTAGCTATCTATTCTTCAACCACCTCAGAGACCTGAGAGGGATAAATATATCTGATTATATAGGAAGTGCAGGGCCTGCAGCTTCCAAAACTAAAAAATGACATACCAGTGGCTGCCTGGACAGTTCCCATTTTCTCTCCATATATTACAGCATCAATCTTCAGCCATTTGGCCCCATTTCTCTGACAGACATTGGTTCTAAGAAGATATTTTTAAAATTATGAGGCAAGTTAGTATGAAAGCTGAGTTAGATATAGAACTTTAAACTCATGGAGATGGTTAGATAGTAGAATGTTAAAGTCAGGTGCCAAATACATATGGACTGGACATTGGGAATGTATGCTAAGCCATATAACTCTTATAATTGTGGCCTATTTATTTCTGTTGTTTTGTATTGTATTTATAGTTATAAGAAAAAGAACCATTTTTTGGACTGAAAGGGAGAGCTGTTGGGGGGAAAAAAGAAACACC
The DNA here is from genome assembly GCA_907164525.1 of Lophiomys imhausi. NCBI lineage: Eukaryota > Metazoa > Chordata > Mammalia > Rodentia > Muridae > Lophiomys > Lophiomys imhausi. The sequence goes on along the minus strand of CAJQZJ010032054.1, from coordinate 9,026,561 downwards.
TTAAACTAAAAAAAAAAAAAAAAAAAAAGAAGGGAAGAGGATGGGGGGGTTTGAGGGGGAGGAGGGTGGAAGGGTGGGACTGGAGGGGGGAGTAGGGAGGGGATTGTGATTGAGATACAACTTGAAGAAATAAAAAATAAATTATTAAAAAAAGAAAAAAAACGATGCTACTAATTAAGGTTGATGGTGGTTGTTACAACATGAGGAGGGGGTATTGGTTGTCTATGGTGGTTACAGTATTAGTGTAAGAGTTGGAAGAGGAGGGTGGTGGTCACGATATAGTAATAACAGTCAGTCATGGTAGGAGTTATAGAAGAAGCATTCAACAAAGAAATCAGAGAAAGATCTCCAAGGAGGCCAAGTGACAAGAAAAAAAACAAAAAGCAAACAAACAAAAAACCAAAAACCACCAAAGAGAATGCTGCCAATAGGCCCAGGGAGATGAAGACTGGGAACTGCCCAAGGCTTTTTAACATGAAGGTCATTAACAGAACGGTAGTGTAGAGCAGTAGTGAGAACAAGGAGGAAGGGAGAGGGTATAACAGTTATATGTGATGTCGTTAGTGAAAGCTGTAAGTGAGATCAGAAGTTAGATGGTAATGTGGTGAGAGTGGAAGAAGAGGGAAGGATGGGACACAGGGGCAGTGGCGATTGAAGTGCTAGAAGTATAAGAAGGATGAATCAGAGTATGTAACCAGATGAGTGACACTGGCTCCTTGAGAACAGATTTGGGGCTCTGCAAACAACGTACTTCAATATGGAAGTCATTGTATGAACGTCTAAAGAATTGAAATAAAGACATATCCCAAGACGTTCTCTGAATATGTTCATGAGGACATTTGGTAGATGGACTGGAGCAAAGCATGGGGAAGAATTCTCTAGGCCTTGGATATTGTCTGATGACGTTCTTAAATGGTCTGTTAACATGTTCAATGACTCTCCCTGGCAGCCAAAAGAGATTTGTGTCAGGCCCAAAGATGGGCAATGCATGGCTGTTAAGTGGACTACAAATAGCCCAAGACCATTGAACTCTGGTTCTGTAACATCCTAACAATCCGGAAAGTTCTAATCTTTAGCATATATTTGCCTTTCTCCATTAGGTACTTCAGTTCGCATAGTTATTGTAGCAGGTGAAGTGTGAGTTTTAATTGTAGTCAGGTAGCTGTGGTGAAAGCTTCCAAAAGAGGAAGAGGGGGAAGAGGAAGAAGAAGAGAAGATGGAAAAGGAGGGGAAAAGGAGGAGGATTCAAAAGGAGCAGAGGCCTGTGAATGAGTGAGAAGGAAAAGGAGGAGGAGGAGCCAGGGCAGGACAAGAACTGTAGAGTGGTGATGGTGACAACTGTGGTATTAGTATTGGTAGAAATAGAAATACTAATAGTTTCAGAAACTGGGCTTAAATCATAAACTAGTACTAACAATGACTGGAAAGCAAGGATGTATCACAGATTCTAGACTAGACAAACATCATAAACATAGCAGTGAGATAAGGTGTGACTTCCAATGAGAATTAAGTTTCTTGGCCTGTATGTATATGTGTCTGTGTATATGCAGCTATGTAAGCACAAATGTGTGCAAATGTGAACATGTATGTGCAAATGTGTGGATGTGGCTGTGGAGCCAAGGGCCAACTTCAGGAGATGCACCTCATGTACCATACACCTTGTTTTTTGAAGTAGGATTGCCATTGACTTGGGGATCACCCCTTCAGCTGGGCTGATTGGCCAAGAAGCCCTGAGGATCTGCTTGTCTCTGCCTCCCAATGGCTGGGATTACAAGTGTACACCATCAGGCCTGGCTTTTACCTGGGTTCTTGGGTTCAAACTCAGGTCCTCACACTTGCATGGCAAGTGCTTCGCTGGTCTATTTTGGGTTTTTGTTGTTGTAGTCATTGCTTGCTTGTCTGTTTCTGGGATTGTAGGTGTCCCCCACCCCACCAAGCCTGAGCACTTAGAAATAATGCCTCACTGAATACCTCCAGGAGCAGACATGGGGTGGGTGAGACAGTTGCTCTAGTGTGCTCCTCTGCATCTGGAATGACCCAAGTCAAATTCTAACAGGGCAGCAGGCATTTTAGCATTTGTATTGGAGTTACTCTCTGGATATTTTACTGTGCACACTGTGTAGTGATTTGTCACTTTTTTAGGGTAAGATTATGTCTCTGAGTAAGCTGATTAGTGTTAGACTGATTGTTTTAAAATAACTCATGCGGCATCTGAATTTATTTACATACATGATATTGCCTTCTATAAACACAGCTGTATGAGCAAGAAAATTCAACGGTATTTTAGGAAGTTAAGCCAGCAGTGTAGCTGTAATGAAGGCTGCCTTCTCATTCTGCTTTCTCTTTAGTTCTTTTTCTTCCTGGACTGTGTTTTCAACAAGGGCTAACTTGAAGACTTGTATCCCAAAGAGTCTCACAAAGTGAGAGAAATACAGGATGCCCATCAAGAGAAGTCAAAGTTTATCTTTGAAGAAGGTGCCTGGACCTGGTCTCAGTGTCACCAGGACACGTGGACTTTCACACAGCATGGAAGACATCAGGGGTACTAGGGCTATTCTCAGCTTCTCTGTAGTGGAATACTTTTCTGATTTTGTGGATTCCATATGGATTTGCTGAATGTGATTCTGAGTTATACAACTATGGGTCAGACACTGGGCATCCAAAAATCAGTGATGATAACCCTGTCTCAGTGAACTTTACAGTTTCCTAATAGAGACATATGTGACTCTACAAGTATGTGTCCATACATGTGGTGTGCTTCTGTATATATATATGTGTGTGTGTGTGTGTGTGTGTGTGTGTGTGTGTGTGCGTGTGTGTATATATATATATATATATATATACGTGTGTGTGTGTGTGCGTGTGTGTGTGTGTGTGTGTTTAGTTTGACGTGTGTGTGTGTTCAGTCTGACATGTGGGGGGGGGTGGCAAGTTTCTTAGAAGTTGGTATCAAAAACCTGCTTCCTGGTCCATTGATCTCCAGTTTTGTGTCTAATTCTTTTGTTGACCATTAGTCATATCTTTATTCTTCTCTTGCTTCAGCCATTTTTGCTTTAATTTATTCTTCTAATTTATTAAGATGGATCATTGACTTAAAGTTTTCTTTTATTTAGTATTTCATTAACTTTTTTTTTAGAATTTCATACAATGAGTTTTGAACATATTTATGTCTTCTTCTTTGCCCAACTCTTCACAAATCTGGCTTTCCACCTCCCTCCCTCCATAACTGCATGTACATTATTTCTTAATGAATATAATTTGCCTCCCTATCTCTTCTAGGTGTGGTACCATCCACTGAGCATAGTCAACTCCTCAAGGGCAATGCCCTTAAAGAAAATTAATGCTCTCTTTCCCAGTTAGACTTGAGAGCTCGTGAACCCTTTCCTGCTTTCATGCTTTCTAGAAAAATCTTGTTTTCTTTCTTTCTTTCTTTCTTTCTTTCTTTCTTTCTTTCTTTCTTTCTCTCTCTCTCTCTCTGGTAATAAAAATTATATATAATTTCCCCTCTGCTTAAGCTTATTCTCACAGATTCTAATACAAGTTTTTATTTCAAAATGTTATCCAAACCTATGATCTTTTTATATGACTAATGAATTATTAGTGATTGTAGTTCAACTTTTGAATGTCCAAGGATTTTGTACTTACCTACCTATCATTCATTACTCATTTAATTTGTGTAGTTAGTAAATATGTTTTATGTAATTTCAATTGTCTTATATATAGTAAAGCTTTTATGTCACAGCACATAATTTATGTTGCTTAGCATGTTATAGGCATTGAGAAAACAATGGGTGTTATGCTATCAGTGGTGGGAGCAATCCATATGTGTAGTATTGGGCGATTGTGTTGAATGTTTTGCGTTCTTCGATGTTTTCTGTCAGTTCTTCCCAAGATATGGCTCTAGAGGTCTGTAAATAGTACTGTGGAGGTTTCATTTAAGTTCTATGGTATTTTGGCTCATTAAGTTGTAATTTCCTAGGTTTACACACACTTAGCATTGTTATACATTCTTGATAAAGTGACACTCTTTAAAAATCATTAGCAGTGTAAATTATATGTGACAATGGGTGTCATACATGTATGCAATGCATGTTCACCAACATGGAACCCTGTTACCCTCTCATATCCTCTCCCATTGACGTTCTTTGTCTTCCCCTTGCTCTCTCTCTCTTCTCTCTCTCTCTCTGTCTCTCTCTCTCTCTTTCTCTCTGTGTGTGTGTCCCAATCCAGTCATATGAACTATCCTTTGTTTTTATTTCTGGTAGTATTCCTGTATTCCTGGTTCTTACTCTTGAGCAGCAATCAGGGAACAGTCTCTTTGGCTCCCACAGCTCTTTAAGGACGGACTGTGAGCCGATGCTGAAATGAACACATTCCCCTACATCCTTCTATTCATTTATCCATAGGAGAACCCAAGCAAAAAGTAGTGCTGCTGATATTGGGCTTATTTTACAGTTGGAGTCTTTGAACCTCAGACAGCTTGAATACATTTCTGACACAAAGCTAGAAGCAGTAGAGATGTGACATCAACCCTGGACTGGTGGCTCCCATGCAATTCACTGAATGATTTCTTTATATCCCCCTTGCTCACGCTGGAGAATGAACACACTGATCAAGCAGCTCCTTCCTAACTAGCAAGGAAGTTCTGTCCTTGCTGAAAGGTTCATGTAGGTAACTGGTACATACACTAGTTGATACATAGGCATCCAATAACTATTTGTTGAAAGAGCAAACCCCTGAATGTTTATTCAGCACATCTAAGTGCCTGTAGCCTTTTTATGTATGATAAGGGAGTATATCCAAGTACATAATTTCATACTCAAACATATATAAATTATATGAGGCACAGGTGCATATCTAAAATATATTTTGGCACTGCATGAAGGAAAGCTTTTTAGGGCCGGAAGGTGAGCCCCGTGGCACAGATTTGGATCTGCCTGTCTTCGTGCCTGCTGAGAGACTTCGTGTACTTTTGAAAGGAGGCAGAAGTGAATATATGTCTGATCTTGGAATTAACTATCCCATTAAACTATGAAACTATGGTGGCCTCTTCCTCCTCTCCACACCCTTCCCGTCTCACGCCCCCACCTCACCCTAGCTTAGCCTATCATTAGCCGCTATCTGGAATTGACAGTAGAGTAATTTGAACTCTGACTCCCCAGGGCCTATTCTTTTACTTCCTGCTGTAGGAATACGGTGTGTATTGATTAGGTATCAGACTGTAATGGGCTTCCAATCTCTCTGCTTTAAGATATATGATGGAGATGACAGGAAACAGATAGCCGGTTACTATTTGTAAATAGTCTTGCTTGAGCAAAATGGTTGGTAACCGCTTCACTGCCGTGTGTACTCCAAGGCTGCTTTATGGCATGAGAAAGTAAGGCATGCAATTCCCTTGTCCAGGACAGCCACCACCCAGGATAGTCTTCCCTTGGAAAGCTGTGCATAGTTAAACTCAAATCTACCTGGAGAAGTACTACATCATTGCTAAGAGATTAATTCATTTCCAGTCTGCTCCTACCTGTGTGACTGGGGCAAAGGCAAAGACTGGGTTAGAGGCTGAGCAGAGGCTCCTTGCCTCTGAGCAAGATCTGAAGCCATTGACTCATACAGCCTCGATATCCACATCTGTGAAATGGGAAAAGTAATACCTCTTCCTGTTTTCCTGCAAGGACTAAGTGAAAAAGCTAACACAGTGGCCCTTGCCTAGTATTCCTGTTGCTTCTCCATGTTTCCTCACTTTGCCAGACATGAGCTTCCTCTTGGATGGAGTCAGTTCTGGGATGATGTAGGCTCTCTACTCTCTACTGCATCTCTTTGGGCAGTCCTGTACAACCCTTTGTTAGTATATGGTGGTAGTATTCATTGGGGACAGAAGATTCCAGTTCTCAGGCCCTGGAGCACAGATGAGCATTAGGCTACTCAGGGCTCAGGCCTGGGTAATCAGCCTGTGTGAAGATGGCCTGGGTTTACTTTCTGTGTCTTGTCTACTTGTTTGAGTAGAGAGAACCCTGGGTTTTTCTCTGAGCTTGACATCTACAGAGGAAACACAGAGTGGACTGGGCCACCCTTCTCTTCTTGGTGGCCCTGTAAACGCTAAGGGAACCTGCCATCCCCCTCCCTGGTATGGGTTTGGTTTTTTTGCCGGGCAGACATTACTTTCCACTGGATCCTCATTTTGTTTTTCTTAGAACAACATTGACTGAAAAGCAAACTGAACAGTAGCTCAGTGAGGAGTCCAAGGGAAGACCGTGAACTTTGAAGGGGGATGAAATGTGAGGTTATACATTTTTAATTATACCGGACTTAAAGCTCATATTCATTTATTACCAGCGATATCAGCCACTTATCTACCACTTCTCTCATCTTTGCCCTGCAAACAGACATGACCCTGGTCAAGTAAGATAAATGGAGAATTAAAAATGGCTACCATCTGGGAATTGATTGGAAAACAAAAGAAAAAGCCAGGACTGCAGGTTAATCCTGGGCTCTTGCTACTCTTTCATCTGCTCCCGCATCTCTGAGTGTAGACAGGACCCTGTGGTCTCCACTTCCCTCTTTTGTTGCACCTTCCTACCCTGCCCCCGTTAGGATGAGGGGATCAATAAAGTCCACTTTGAGAGAGGAAGTTGCAGCCTTCAGGCTGGTATCAGATGTTGCATCCGTACAGCACATGGAGAGGGGCCAGTGGGCTATGAGTGACCTAACAGCATGTCCCCAAAACACTGAATTCATAATATTGACTTTGTCAGCATTATCGTCCTGGACGTTGCTGTTAATTAGCTCAAGAGAGGACCGAAGAAGGGACTGTGACTGTCACCTTCAGTACAGAGAGATCTGGCCAGGGAGGACATCCAGATGCTGGTAATGATGGGCACCCATCAGTGAGTGCCTTATATGCACCGGGGCCCTGTTACATTTGAGATGGTCCATACTTCATTACCACATCCTGCTGCTCTGAGAAGCTCTGGTTATTCCTGTCCTGCAGATGAGGACCACCGAGACATGGGGAAGCTCGACGCCATCTGTGTAGTGGGTGATTGCAGAAGGTTTCACATTGTCTTTCCTGGTTTCTCATGAAGGCCAACCCTGACTCCCCATGAGGGCGGACTACCAGTCAGTAACAGGAAACAAAGAAGAGTGAGTGTGAAAGGAAGTCTTTTAGTCCTGTGCTTCAGTTTTCAATTTCAGAAATACATCCACAGAAGGACAGTGACTTTGTAAGCGTCACACAGCAGAGCTGTCACTAGGTCCCTTGAACCAAGACTGTCATTCCCATGCCTTCAGATAAAGACACAGCATACCGTCCTTTATTCTAGGCTCTTTCCTCCGATTTCAGCAGAAAATGTTCCACAATGCCTGGCCCAAATGGGACTTGAGAAAATGAAGAAAAGACAGATGGTTAGCATACTAGATCTCACGGGCTATTTTATTTACTCAAACAAACCTTTATTGAATAACTACTGTATACAAAAACAACCAAGGTAAGCACTGAGATGTCAAGTACTAACAGGTGTGTGTGTGTGTGTGTGTGTGTGTGTGTGTGTGTGTGTGTGTGTGTGT
>CAJQZJ010032054.1:8997796-9018988 GCA_907164525.1 Lophiomys imhausi | reverse complement strand
TGTGTGTGTGTGTGTGTGTGTGTGTGTGTGTGTGTGTGTGTGTGTGTACTCACTCATGAAGGGACACATGGAGGCCAGAGCCTGACATTAGATTCATTTTCTTATTTTCTCTGTGTCTCTCTCTGTCTCTGGACCTGTCTCTCCCTCTCTCTTCTTTTCTCTCTTCTGAAACAGGGTATTTTCAAAATCCCCTGGAGATAATTTTGTCTAGACTGGCTGGCCAGTGATTTCTAGGGATCCCCCTGTCAGCCTTCTGTAGGGTTGGAGTAACAGGTTCACACCGCCGCATCTTACTTTCAGATGGATGCTGGGATTTGAACTCATAGCTTCATGCTTGCACAGCACTTTATCCACAGAGCTATCTCTTCAGTTCTGTGTGTTCCCTTTCTTTCTCTCCAGTAGCATCCCACCCCCCAATGACTTCAGGCTGAAAAAAAATAAAATGAGGCAAATATGATTTTTGTAGACTACCAACTCTGTAACCGTATGCAGACACTCAATGCAAATTGAAACAGCAAAACATTTACCTCAGAATTCACCTTGATCACCCAGTACATTTTGTGCAATATTGAAGTAATCATGCTTTTTTTTCAGAATTCACCAGTACTAAAAATAAAAAATGAAAACAAACTAAAATGAAAATACCTCTGAATTGGGATATCCTCGCTTTGAAGCAAAATGCTGAGATCCTTAAAGAAGACAGGCTAAATAGTGCTCATGTTCAGAGTGCTGACTCCAGGCCAGGCATTCCATAGACATGACTTCATTTAATCCCCTCAGAACTCCGGCAAGGTGTGTTATTATCTCCATTTTACAGATGGGGAAGCTAAAAGTGTAATGACTTGTCATTAAACTCATAGGCAGACAGAAGGCATGGTCCAATTAACTACAAAGCTGACACTCTGAAAGTCACCTCTCCATGTACAAGAGGTAGTGAGGGTCTTCTCAAAATGATAAAACCATAAAGATGGAAATACTGATTCCTGCGCCCTGAACACTCACAGCGCCATGTGCTTTGTGGGGCAAATTGAAGGCATGATCCTATTTGGTCCTCACTATCACCTGATGGGGAGAGTACTTTGTCTGCTTTATCTTACAGAGAGAAAATGAAAGTCCTGAACCTGTCCAGGATTCCAGATTCCAGATCCCAGTCCTATAAGGTCAATTCTTGGGTCTGTAGACTTTCCCCCGTGCATCATTGTGTTCATGTGTGCATGTATGTGTATGTGTGTACATGCATCTATGTATGTGTTTGGTATCTGTGTATATATATGTTTCAAATGTGTGTGGGCACACAAGCATGTTTGTATATATGCATATGGAGAGACCCAAGGTTGATGCCAAAAACTTACCCATTTTCACTCTTCAACCTTATAAAATAAGGAAATCAAACCCAAAACTTCTGATATGTTAGGAGTTGCCAGCCAGCTTGCTCTGAGCATCACCTCTCCACTTTTTAAGGCAGGAATTCCAGGTGGGCCACTGTGATCACTTACCGTTCATATACTTCTGGGCATCCAAACTCTGATTCTCACAGTCTATCTCCCCAGAAACACTCTTGGTGATTGCCACCCATGGCCTTTCCTGAAAGAGAAATAGCTATTCCACAGGGGGAAAGATGTTCTCCCACAAATATAGTCTTATGCCCTAGGTCAAGAAACTACAGAAAGACTGTGAGTGAGAGTGGGAAAGTAAATAGGCAGAATAATGAAACAGAAGAGTTTAGATATCTCAACATGGTGCAGTCCTCACTCACTGCAGGTGATGGAGATGTGTAGGTGGGGAACTGGTCCTGATTGTATCTTCTCTGTCAAGCTGATGGATTTCCCTTTGAGTGTTCATGGTGGTGCTGGTTCCCCCAAGATGCTCCTCTGTAGAGAAGTCTGGACAGAGCCCTTGTGCTCACAGTTCTGATGAGGACACTGAGGTCCCTCCACAGAACACTTCTTGACCACCCATCAAGGCTGTTCCTATGTATAGAGGACTCTTGCTTCAAGATCACTGGCTATTTCTCAGGCTTTCAGCTTGAGCTATGAAATGCCAGCTCCCAATCTGCCTGTTTGTGTGGCTTTCCTGAGCTTCCAGAGGGTTCTCTGAATGGTTCTTTCCCTCTTCATCTTCTGTACTTTAAGATTCATGAGTTCTTGGCTGAAGGAATGGTTGAACTTCTTCTTTATCTTGTTTGTCTTACTCATAAATAAACTCCTCAGATCACTGCTAAGGAGGGTGGTCCCCATCTCTTTGTGCAAGCCAATAGTCAGTTCACAAATATCATTTCTACTCCCATGAAGGTCAGACTTAATGAGAATATTATATCCATGATATCATCTATGTCTCATAAATCCCTTGTGAAAATTAATTACTTCCTCCATTTTATAAATGGGGAAACTGAGGCTTCTAGTACACTAAAGGGTACAAAATGGATTTAATGGTAACCATTATTGCTAGCAATTATTAGTTTGTTTTCTGTAATCCCAGCATCTCTTCAACTATATTGTGAGCATCCATTCATTAGTTCTGCAACAGTCCCTGAAGGGCAGCCAGCCATTGTTGTAACAGCTCTCCTACAAGTGAAAAATCTCAGCATGCACACATTAAGAAAATCAAACAGCTATGAAATGGTTTGAAACCAGAAGACATGATTTTTGAACTTGCCCCCCTTATAACAGAATAAATAATCGCCAATATTCCTAAGAGATCAAAGAGTAGGGGTCAAAAAGTGATATCTTTAAGGCACTAGGAGATGGAATCATTGTAGGTTTCTGGTATTCTTATGATTTAGGGTCAAGTGTGCTACTTGGGGAGTTGGTTCAGCTGCTCCCTGCAATGTGTGCTTAGCCGGGATACCTCTGGGCACAGTCACTGCCTCCTGGGAAAGGCAAAGAAACAATGAGATCAAATGAAAAAAATACCTTGTCAGTCAGAGTGGAACTGGGTGTATATGTAGTAGAGCCATGAGAAAGCTAAGTGATTCTCCTCCAATGAGAAGCTTAGCTCCCCGCTTCGGGCCCATATCTTAAACTGAGCCTGATCCATAGTAAGACTCTCACTGCAAGATGCTTTCATTCAGGGGTAAAGCAAATAAACAAACAAACAAAAAAAATAGAGCAATAATCCTTAATAAAAACCAAGGAATAGACCTATTTTTTTCTTTTCACTTTTATTGTATTCACTCATTTGATTTAAAAATTCACTATAACCCAGGAGTGGGTCAAATGAGAGATCATCCCTGTCTCTCGTCATAGGGACAGATGTTTAATGAATATATGCATATTTGCACATATAGATCCACCTACCAGTCCCTCTCCCTCTCTCTCTCCCTCCACACCTAGTTGTTTATTTGGGTTTGGGACAGCATCACATTGCTGGTAGAGTGTTTGCCTGTTCTGCAGCAAGCCCCAAGTTCCCTTCCCAGCATCATGTAAACACTATGTGTGGTCATACCTCTTTGTAGTTCTGGCATGCAGGAGGTAGAAGCCAGAGGATCAGACGGTTCAAGACTATCTTCAGCTCTGTGAATTCAAGGCCATCTTGAATTACTTGAGGCTGTTTTAAACAGCAATACCAGCAACATAAACTTCTGTCTCCTCTGTACAAAGCACAGATCCACCTCAAGTACTGCTATGAAGAATAATCAGAACATTTTTCCATGCCCCAGCACCTGCCGTTAGATTCTGACGCTTCCTTTAGGGTGAATGGGATGTGAGAATGAACATCCTAAATCAACTCTTTCTATTTCTGGAGGGAAGCTGCCACTTGTCAGCTTGCCTGTGACCCTGGGGTGTTCCAAAATCAACATAAGGATAGTGCTGAGCTTCTAGAGCATCCCAACATTCACAGTAGGAATACATTTGGACCCCCACACCAGATTCCTGTCAATTCCTTCTTTGCCTTGGCAGCCAACCTCCTAGCTGGGAACTGACAAATCTTTCTAAAGAAGCTGAGCAAATCTTCCTGAACAGTTCTCAATCTTATAACAACATGTTTGGCTATTACAACTAAAGACATGCCAGGCCTCCAGTGTGCCCTTCCACTCCTTCAGTTGAGCCCACAGAGCAGAATATCCATATTGTGTATGAAATTGTCCATGTTCTGAATGGGAATCTGCCTTAGCTCCCCCTGTGCTTAGCAGGAGGTGGTTGGTTTTTCCTCGAGCTGAGAAATAGGGTCTTGAACACTAGGCCATCTTATAAGAGTCTGGAAAAGCCATTCCCAAGGAAATAGAATGCAAAGGGAGAAGCATGGGTTCTCTCATTTAGAATGTTTCTTGCTCGATGGAACAAAAAATGTTTTTTTTTTTTTTTAAGAGGCTCACTGGTGTGTGTTTTGGGGGTGTCAGCAGGATCAAATATTCACACTTATGAAAAACTCTAGAAAACCTAAGTTTCTCAGAACTCTAATAGTGGGGACTTATTTTGTACAAATACTCAAACCAGCAGGAAGAATGGTCACAGAAGCTGCCCTTTCTATACCACCCAGAATATCACTGGGACTTCCAAACCCCTTCAATTCTCTCATCAGCCTTTATTCTTTTTTTAATTAATTTATTTATTTTTCTTCAAGTTACATCTCAATCGCAATCCCCTCCCTACTGCCCCCTCCAGTCCCATCCTCCCGCCCTCTTCCACCTCAATCCACCCATCCCCATCCTTTTTTTTTTTAAGTTTAAGATATATCTTTTCCTCCCCAACAGCTCCCCTTTCAGTTCAATAAATGGCTCTTTCTCTTATAATAATAAATACAATTCACAACAACAGAGGTAATTAGGCCACAATTATAAGAGTTATATGGCTTAGCATACATTCCCATTGTCCAGTCCATATGTATTTGGCACCTGACTTTAATGTTCTACTATCTAACCATCTCCATGAGTTTAAAGTTCTATATCTAACTTCTAACTTGCATCACAATTTTAGAAACATCTTCTTAGATCCAGGGCACTTTCTTGATTCCTAAACAACTCAAAATTTAATTATGAGACTCTAGCTATCTATTCTTCAACCACCTCAGAGACCTGAGAGGGATAAATATGTCTGATTATATAGGAAGTGCAGGGCCTGCAGCTTCCAAAACTAAGAAATGACATACCAGTGGCTGCCTGGACAGTTCCCATTTTCTCTCCATATATTACAGCATCGATCTAGAGTCGTTTGGCCCCATTTCTCTGACAGACATTGATTGTACAGCAGGAATTATGAAGGACTTGCCTACCCTGTCTTGGCCAAGCTAGGTTGTCGACTTACCTGCTTCCAATTTTTGTCAGTCTGGACTTGCTTGCCCGTTCAGTTCCCTACAGAGGCAGCCACCAAAGCATTCCTGAAAAGAATGGACAGAACCAGGAGAAAAACACATACAACTGTGAGTCAACAGTGGCTCAGCCACCAGCTAGGGCATCCCGCAGCTATCAGGTTGAACTCACAGATGGAATTCATGCAAACAAAGTGCTAGGGCCGATATTTTAAAGGGGGTTTTATGGAAGTGCAACAAACACACTAGAAAGTACAGAAGTCACAAAAACAGGCTCATTGAAATTTCACAAACTGATCATACCAGGTAATGGACACCTGGATGGGGAAAAAAAATCAAATGAAATATTCCCAACACCACAGAATAGAGTTATCCATTGCTTCCTCATCATGGAAACCATTTCTGATGCTTTGGTTCCACCTTGTCTGTTTTTGAAGTTTATAAACAGAGTGGTAGCTAGTATAGTCTCTTTTCTCTAGCTTCACTATTGAATATTTTGTCTTTAAAGCTATCCATGTGCTAGGAAGAAGTGCCCCCTCTACTCTTGCTAAGCATCTCAGTGCCACCAAGGGTGCCTGATATGGTGGGTGACCTTATGCATTCTAAATGTTAATTAATTGGTCCTGCTTGCTGTCTGTTACTTATATTGTCTCTGATTGGTTGAATAAATGCTGAGGCCTGAGATTGGGTAAAGTCAGAGGTAGGTGGGACTAAGGTGCAGGCTTCAGAAGCAGAGAGCTTCATGGTAGAAGAAGACTCCAGGACAAGCAACAAAGAGCAGGAAGGAGGACACACACCATGGGTTAGAGAAAAGAATGTCTTTCCACGTGGCCTGGAACATAGGCATAGCATGGAGAATAGCAGTCCAAAGGGATATATATATATATATATATATATATATATATATATATATATATGGTCATATTTGGGGAAAATATAATTAAGGCCTAGCTTAGATGGTCAAGATTGCACAATTCAGGCCGAGGCTTGTTAAAATTCAAGTGGTGTCTGTGTGCTCATGTGTAATGGTGGGTTAAGGATTAAATATAATATAATATAACCCATTAAATATAATATAAACGGAAATAAATAATTTGAATTAATTATTTCTACAAATGGTGCCCAATGTAACTTAATTAATTAATTTTTCTACAGGTGCCCACTAGAAAGAGTGCTGTCATGATTGTCATACCCATGGCTTTTCCCAATTCTGTGGATGATTGCAGGGTATGCTGGAAGCAGAACAACTGGACCAGAGGATGCGGAGTCCTCCAGTTTGCACACTTTATTCCCAGCATGGAGGTGGACTTGAGTTGCCCTATGCTGCCACTAGCTTGGTATTGTGCATCAAGATGGACTTAAAAATATTTTAACAGCAGGTACCTAACCTATAAACAATTCAACCACAGGTTTATTTTTTAAAATGCATTTTTAAAAATACTAAAATAAATGGATACATGCTAAACATCTCTAGTTTTATGTTGTGGACGCCATGATTCCCTTCTGGAAATGTACAATGTTTTCCCTCAACATCCCCAAATTCTCTAAAATGGGGAAGTATTAGTTATTCAAAACTATTTTTAAAAGTTATCCTTTGAAAATTCCTTACCTGTGTGTAACAAAATATGATCATATCTACCCCTATTCCCACCAACTCTCCCCAGATCTCTCCCCATGTGCCCCCCATATTTGTGTCCTCTTCTTTTTCCAACTCACTCACTGCATCTAGTCAGGACTGCCCATATGTGGAACGGTGTGGGGCTTTCCACTAGAGCATGGGCAACTTTTCAGTGGATACAACATTCTAGGAGCATGAGCTCTTTTCCTCTACAGCTATCAACTGACAACTACTGCAATAATTTAGAGGTGGAATTCCTCTCCCATCCATGCTTGAAATTTTGGATGACTTGATCTTGTACAGGTCGTGTGGGTAAACACACACGTTGAGTTCATGAGTTTGATAGCCATGCCATGTCCAGAAGACACTACGAAGACACTACTCCTCTCTGTCCTCTGGCCCTTACACTCTTTCTGCCTCTTCTTTTACAATGTTCCCTGAGCCAATGCCACAGGGGGATAGCATTGATAGAGATGCTTCATTTAGGGCTGAGTATGAACTATCTCATTTGTGGCACTTTGTTTGTTGGTTATGCGTCTTCCTGAGGTGAAAAGGCTCAGCTCTTGATCCTATAATACGAAGGTTCCTGTGGTGGAAGAGAGAAAGTAGAAGTTCAGCTCAATTGAAAACCTCAGCTTCCTGAGTCTGTTTCTCCTGGGTGCTATGAGCACCCAATTTGACAACACCTTCTCTCTGTTTTTCTGTGTACTTTGACTAGGAAGCCTGCCTGCAGGACATATCCTGCTCTGCCTGGGACTCTCTATTGGAAACTTCATCTGTCTCAGAGGGGCTTCCTCCCCCCAGGAGGTTTCTGCTGGGAGTTTTGAACGTCTGATATGATGAGCATCATAGCCACTTCCCTTGGTCGCTGAGGAGAGACACCATGACCAAGGCTGCTTATAGAAGTAAGCATTTAATTGGGGGCTTGCTTACAGTTTCAGAGGGTCAGTGAATTGCCGTCATGGCAGAAGGCATGGCAACAGGCAGGCAAGCGTGGTGCTGCAAGCAGTAGCTGAAAGCTTACATCTGATCCACAACCACAGACAGAGACTGGTCCTGGCATGGGCTTTGGAAACCTCAAAGCCCACCCTTAGTAACACATCTAATCCCTCAAGGCCACACCCCCTAATCCTTTTTAATTAATCCGCCAACTGGGGACCAAACATCCAAATATATGAGTCTATGGGTGCTACTCTCATTCAAACTACCTAGATGTCTATCATCTATCTACTCACTACTTACTTCTTTTTCTATCAATCACTGTGGCTTACTGTATACTTTATTAACTTACTCATTCAAAAAAAATATATGACTAGTGCAGATATAGACTGTACTATACAGTGAACCTGCACTCACAGGTACATAATCACACAGGAATGAACGTGTGTGTGTGTGTGTGTGTGTGTGTGTGTGTGTGTGAGAGAGAGAGAGAGAGAGAGAGAGAGAGAGAGAGAGATCAAAAACATCTGCTGTGAATAATGTGGCCTCCCACCCTGTTCTCTGGTTATACTTCTGTCATATCCACATTGGCAAAGTCAGCATAGATAGTAACATAGGTTTAAATTTGAGAAATATTTTACTATCCCATTGTGAGAGAGAAATCTTTCAAATGAACAGATAAACAGGCAATGTGTCAGAAAGGAAGGAGAAAAGACCAACGGGTTTTTAAGGAGTGTTGAGAACACCAGTACATGGGTCACATGTTGTCCCCAGAAGAAAAATGCCTTTCAAAGTCCCCCCATGCTGCAGGTGTCTCATTCAAAACTGCATCTACCATAGGCCTAATTCCCCCACTCAACAGCAGAAGCAGCATTATATAAACACACATCACCAATAACATGTTTATCATTTTAACATTTCTTCCAAGATTACATTTGAGTTATGGATTGTAAAAGCGTAGGTTCTGTAGCTCAGTGGGGAAGGGAACCTATCAGTGTCCTAGAAGATGAGTTTTCAATATCTTTTGAACAAATGACAAACAATTAGAGACTTGAATTTTTTCCCGTTTTTCTTTTTTGTTTGTTTGTTTTCGAGAGACTGGCTTTGTACTTGCCATGACCTCCTGCCTCAAACCATCTGGTGCCAGGATTACAGGTGTGGCCACCACACCTTCCCCAGTGGCTTACCTCTTACAACTGCTCTCAGTTCTTGAAATCTGTATGTCCAACTGGGTACTTAAGGGCCATTCCTAATGCCAGAGACATTAGGACTTTCTGGGGAGAGAAACCCCAATATTCCTAGGGCCAGATTGTGGCAATTATCTCATTGTGAATCTCTATCTAGACACAGCAGGCTGTGATGGGAGCCTAGAATGTCCCATCAGAGGCAAGTGAGATGAGATTAAATCTGGCTACTGCCTTTCTCTAGAGTCCTTTAATTTGGGCCATATTGCTTCATATTTTCAGAGCCTTGGCCATCTGGGTGGTCATAAGACCTAATTGCTGGGTTATAGAAAATATTAAATTAAAATAATGTATATGAAGTGCCAGATACATGATAACAATTGTCTTAATGGAGTTAGAAATAGCCACAACTGTACTTGGCCTCTGTCCCAGGAAGCAGAATTACTGAGGAGTGGGCCAAAGCATGAGAGATTTCAAGGACACTGACAGTCCATTCAGACCCAAGCCTAGGTGAACGATATATTTTTTTTCCATGCCCAAAGGCCTGTGTGAAAAATACACATCAGATCTGTCTATAAAAGCCGTGGTTTTCCAATTAGGCATGAAGGTGTTATGAACCAGACAGTGGGACAATGAGATTGATATGCTGTTTTTACCCATTGGTACAGTTAATGTTGGTACTGTCCCAGCATGCATCAGGCAACATAGCAAGAACACCAAGTGTCACCTCTGACTTCTAGGTTCTACTTTAATTCTAATGTGCTGAGGAGGGGGGCGGGGCTGGAGCAGCCTCAACCATGGGGACCATCCTGAGTGATATGTCAACAGAATTCATGGCTTGACCCATTGAGGCTAGAAGCATCCTTTTCCTCAAGCCCTCTGATGGAGACAGCCAATACTGTTTCCAGATGTTCCTTCTTTGTTGGAAAGACTCAAACCTATCTCATGGGAAACTAATGAGACAAACAAAATGAACTTTCAGTAACTTTCAGATTTCATTTAGGTAAATGTGTTAGAGTCAGGGTTAGAAGCCAGTCACTGAGATACTTTCTTAAGTCTTGAACCTACACTGTCCACTGTGGTGGGACCTTCATGGTGTCATCTTAGATAGGGAGGTGTCAGTCTCCTCATTATTCCCTCCATGACTATGGCTTGCAGAGGTGCTAGGAAGCAGTCGGCTCTAAAGGAGCTTGATCCCTGTTTCCACCAAGATGTTTTTTTTTTCTTTCCTTTTACCCTATCCCAGGCCATCAGTCAGCCACCCAACCTCCAACAGAACAGACCACTCTGTCTCTCCTCCCCAGCATTTTCTAAATATTCACATTCTTTGCATGCCAGCTCCTTCCTTATTTTCTCAATTCTACATTTGTTTATCCTCAAAAGCTCCTTTGTGATAGCCCACGCGGATCTGGGAAACTGTGGAGGCAGGCTCTCTTCCCTGGGGCTGGCAGGAAGCCTTTGGAGCAGGCTAAGACCTATCAAGCTCCATTTTACATTCTCCTTTTTAGGTGCTTTCTTGAGAACAGAGGCATCTATGAAGAGGTTATGGTGTGTCAGTCCCCTCAACTGCAACCTGTTTCCTGAGATGTGACACCTGATGGGACAGGTCTCTGATCCTGGGAACATCATTCAACTCAACTCCAGGTTCCTCAGGGTTGGCTCTAGAGTTCACCAGAGACTGTTCAGGTGGGCCTCAGAGCCCATGGACCCACAAACCAATAATGGCCTCATGATCTGGTACATCGGTTGTGACATATACCCTTGGGTGATACAAACTATAGCCTGGTGATCTGGTACATCAACTGTGACATATAGGCATGGGAGATACTGTGTTGGCAGTAGATGGAAAGCTTACTGAAAAGTTAGCACCTTCCTCAGCCCCCTTAGGCCAGCACAGAATTTTGGATCACTGAGGAAGTAGGTAGAAGGGAGATATCAAAAGCTGAACTTTCCTTGGAAACTTATCTTTGTGGGAGGATGAAGGGAAGAAGGAGGGGGAGAAGGAAAAGAGGAGGAAGAGAGAGGGGAGAGTGAGGAAGAAGAGAGGAAAGGGAAGAGAAGGGAAGGAAGAGAAAGAAAAGAAGATAAAAACGGAAAGGAGGGGAGGAAGAGAAGGAAATGGCATCTCACCTGTCAACAAGAAAGATTTCTGTTAGCATGGATCTGCTGTGGTTCTAGAACTTCCGTTCTTAGGCGAAGAGTGAGCCACTTGCCTGCTTCCTGTTCTCTGGCCTCTTCCACCACCCTTAGGGAAGCACTAACCCTGTTCAGCAGAGCCCCCAGGTTCTACTTCCTCCACTTCCACACAGTTGTCCCCCCCCTCATTGTACTAGACGGCTAGTGCTTCACCCTGAGCTGCCCATGCCTGTCAGACTCTGGGGCCCTGACAAAAAGGTCTCTACTACCTTCCTCCTTCCTTCTTACACAGCCAGCTTTAGCATCACTGTCTCTTCTCCAGTTCTTGTAGGGCTCCATTTAATGTTCTTACAGTGCAGTATAAAAGCTCACAGGTTCTTACAAGGCATGGGAGGTGGTCTGCTCATACTTTGACTGTCCCAACAGCCCATCACTTCTCACGAGCACCCCGTGAAATGGGTAATTTAAAACTGAATTTACAGATCAAGAAACAGAGCCATAGAGCAGGAACTTGCCTGAGTCTACAAGGGGTTAAGAGGCAGAGGTGGAATTTGGCTGGACTCAGCCCAGCTCTGGTGTTAAGAGATTGAGCGCAGGAGTCAGCCTGGAGGGAACTCCACTCCCAAAGATGACTGGCACCACCTGTGTGACCTTGGATGCTTTATTTTAACTCTGATCTTCAATCGCTGAGGCGAATGTGCTCAAGAGATGAAAATGGTGATGGGTGTTGAAATACGCCCTCACCATGTAGCAAACACTAATAGTATTTGTTCTAATAATAATTAGTATTCATCAGGTCTCTGATGATGATCTAAACCTAATGATAGCCTGTCACTCCACAAAGGTTAGGGACTCTGTTATAACCACAGGACTGTGCATAGAGCTTAGCAGATGTGTGGGAGTTAATAATTGAGAAATAAGTGAACCAAACACTTCTAGTCGAGCACACTCTTATGTGTCCAGTGAATAAATTTCAATTATTATTCTCAGTTTTTCCTAGGAACAGCATGGCATAGATACATTTTCAACAAGGTGTGGTCATAGCAATTTAGTTATATTTAATGGAGGGCAGCTAGACTCGCTCAGGGATTCAGGACACACATTGTAAAGTTGGCCACCACATCCACTAAGCTCAAAAGTGTGGTTTTCCCTGGTATATCATACAGAGGGCTGCTCCTGTATGTCATGGTTCAGAACAGGGGTTCAGACCCAGAAAGAGTCAAATGGGATGAAAGCCAACACAGACCAATCATTTACCTTGCCATGAGAATTGGTAACCAGGGGGGCCAGGGTCATTATTAGGACAAGTTATATATCAATTGGGGGTCATCAGTTCCTGTCCTTCCTCGTTCTGGGACAGCAGTTGAGGCTGAGCCAGCCCACGTGAGTTGGGAGCCAGCAACATGGACTCTGACTGAGAAAAACAAGACTCTAGAAGGTTTATGCTCCTGTGGCTAAAGGTCAGCCATAATGTGATCACCCTGTTTGGAGGTTTTTTTCAGATCTGTCCAAAGAGATGAGCAAAGTCCTGGGAACACAAAGGACCCAAGGGGCCCTAGGTTTGCCTGACCACAGGGACACCAGGTGTTTTTCCTGGGTTTCCAGCAGGGCTCTGGGAAGGGCAAAGCACTCTGTTTCAGGGCCCAGGGGAATGGAGATTCAGAGGAAGCATGGTGCCACCCTTACTGCTAACTTGAGAGCAGGTCCTTCCCAGATACTTGCGTTACCTGCCCTGTGTCTGACACTACTGGGGACTCCATGTGTGATGTCACTGAGCCCTCACAAATGTCCCTGGAGGCAAGAGGGAGGATTACTGCTGCTAGGCCTATATGAACAAGGGCATTCAGAAAGCCTGAGTAGTGAGTGGGCAAGCTGAGCCTCTGCTAAGTGGCAAAGAGGATTTGCAACTGAGTCTGGTGCAGCTCCAAACACAACTGCTGCTTGGATGTGGGACACCTCTGGACACAAACTCTCATTTTTCCTCATTCACATTTTTATTTTGTTCACATCTACCCCTGGCTACATGCTTGCTAGCCCAGCACCCCCTTGTCACTGCAGTAATAATCAGACACAACTGTAAATGAGGTTGAAAGGGAGTGCTTCTAGGAGAGGGAGTGGCTCTAAGAAATGGGTTCATTTTCCTAGAAGAAAATGGAACAGGCCCAGCCCATCTGTCTGTCCTGCATATTGCTTCTACTTGAAATGGCTACAGTGACAGCAGTCTTCTTATGCTCATGAGGGAAGGAATCCAGTGTGTCTCAGAGAACACAAAACTGGGATCTTTGCAAGTCTGATTTAACACTTTCTCAAGATCTCTCACAATCCAACAGAACCCCATAAAGGAAACCAGACAGCCCTGTGCTCTTCACCCACCAAGTCCCCTGTTTGCCAAATTGCCATCAGGAAATACCATGTATATAAGGCATCTCTGTAAGGCATATCTACATGTCACAGTCTGTACCTTCAGGGAGAGTAGAGAAATAAGACATAGCAAACTCACATTGTTACAAGGTGGACTCTAGCAACATCTGGGACTTGACCTTGGCAAACAAGCTTTTCAGGACTGATGGCTTCCAGGTTACTCTCTCTTGAGTTGGGAAACTGGTTTTTGCTTCCCTGCTGGGCAGGTGTTAGCTGTCATCACCAGGCCCTGGCCCTCTAATTGTACTGATCATGTCCTAATTAGCATTTTATAAGCAGCAACCCGGCATCTAGTACTGAGACAATCAAGAGACCTCATCCCACTTCAAAGATGAAGAGACTCAGTTTAGAGTGCTAACAGCAACAAGAAAAAAAAGAGAAGCATGTATCCTGTTGGAGTTAATGGCACAATTAGAACCCAGACCCTCCCAATCTGGGTATCTGGTTGCAGGCAAGGAGGCTTCATAATATGTTACCTGATCCTCCTTGAGTCACACCTGTGCTGGCATAATTAATACAGGTAGAAGTCCTTTTAACTGATGCCAACTCCCAGGTATCTAGGTATATATTACAAAGCCCCTGACTATCTCTGTGGCCATGCGTGTTTCTAAGGTCTGTGAAAGACTGCAGAGCACTGGGTGGGGTCCCCTGAATCTGGCCACAGGGTAGCCGATATGAGGAAGAGTTGGCAGAGTGGCTTGACCACATGTTCAAGGCGTGCTCCAGGCCAGTGCCAAACATTTGCTCACCACCAGGACACTTCTTTTCCCCTGTCAATCCTATCTTTATTTAATATTTTCCTCAAGAACTTGAAGTCTTTATCTTGGAACAGAAAGGTCAGGGGTCCTGGGGTTCTCCAGGTGAGATCAGTGCTATTGGCTGGAAACATGTTAAAAATGAAGTTTATATACACCCTCACCCCACACATGCTGCATCCTCTGGAGATGCTGAATCAGAAGGCAAAGATGAGGACTGGGGAGTTGAGTTGACAAGAAGATTTGAATTGGATCTCCAGAATCCACATTAAAAAAAAAAAAAAAAAAAAAAGGCTGGGCATGGTTGCACACATTTGCAATCCCAGAGCCAGGGAGGCAGAGAAAGGTGGATCCCTGGGGCCTGGTGGACAGCCAGCATAGTCTACATGGCAAGTTCCAGGCCAATGAGAGACCATGACAGATGGATGGCACATGATGAGACGTTCTCCTAAAAAATGGCTTTCTCGTCTGAACCTGCCATCTGTCCCCTGCTTCATTCTTAGTTCTCTCCATCGGGCACCCTTTCTCTCTCAGAGCACCCTCCCAAACTGCCTGCACTGGTGCCCAGCCCCTAACACACTGTGTGGAGGTGAACCTCATGTTGAATTACTTGGCTTATGTCTTCCTTCCCTGACCCCTGGTGATATTCACTGCGCAGGCCTCGGATTTTAGATTATCCACATAGTCTATCTTCCATGGCTTTGGGTGGCAATTTCTCAGCTCCTGGTGGGAGTTCAGCAAGTATTTCTCATGTTAATTCAAAGCAGAACTTGTCCAATGTCATATTTATTTATATAAATGCTTTATTTTTAATTCCTATATATATATATATATATATATACTTGATCTTCCCATTTTAAAAGGTGTATATGTATCTTTGTCACAGATTGTTTCTCTTTAATATGTGAGAAAGTCAAAGATCGTTAACCAACCGTTGTGCCGATTTTATGCATCATGTGTTTCTCATCGTCATTCTCTCCCAGGTTAACATTTAGTTACCCGTACTGATGGCAAAAAATATTAATTAATAAGCTGCAAATTAGGGGAGATAGCTCACTAACTTAAGTCCACAGGCCTGGGGACTTAAGTTCGGACCCAAAGCACCCAAAGCAGAAAAGCTGGATGAGGTGGCTCCCCTCCAGTCAGTGACCTCTGCTGTTAGCACAGGGGCAGGTGGCTCCCCTCCAGTCAGTGACCTCTGCTGTTAGCACAGGAGCAGGTACACTCAGGGGCTCATTGGCTGGCCAGCCTATCTGAAACAGGGAGCTCCAAGTTCACTGTGAGAACCCGGCTTGGAAAATAAGGTGGAAAGTGACTGGACAAACGTGTTCAGAAGACAGAGTTCGTTTCCCTGCCTTAGAAGCTTGGGTATGCTGAGCTGAGTCAGATCATTACACATCCTGACAGAGCCCTCAGCATTGATGAGCCCTGGAAATCCTCTACGCAGCTCTGCTGTCGTGGGTGAGAACCTATCCTCGAAAATAGGAGCTGGAGAGGTGGCTCAGCAGTTAAGAGCACTGACTGCTCTTCCAAAGGACCCGGGTTCAAAACCCAGCACCCACATGGCAGTTCACAGCTGTCTGTAATTGCTGGGTGTGGTGGTGCACGCCTTTAATCCCAGCACTAAGGAGGCACTAGGGAGGCAGAGGGAGGGGGATTTCCGTGAGTTCAAGGCCAGCCTGGTCCACAGAGTGAGTTCCAGGATAGCCAGGGCAACACAGAGAAACCCTGTCTGGAAAAACAAAAAACAAAAAAATAGGAGTGATCTGAGAATGATCCTTGGGTTGC
Organism: Lophiomys imhausi; assembly: GCA_907164525.1. Lineage (NCBI taxonomy): Eukaryota > Metazoa > Chordata > Mammalia > Rodentia > Muridae > Lophiomys > Lophiomys imhausi. The sequence continues at coordinate 9,002,900 of CAJQZJ010032054.1, read as the reverse complement.
TTCCCGCTCACTCAGAGAGAAAGACATTCTGGGAGTTTGTTTGATAGACAGGTGAGAGACAATTTTGTACACCAAGGATGGTGCATGTATCCGGCTGCAAGAGCCTGATTAAGGGATCCATTCTCTAAGAAAGGTTCCCAAGACTCAGCACAAGAGAAGAATGGGGTAAACAGATGCCCCTTTCATTTTGAAATTAAGAATCCTAACATCTTGGTACCAGTTTGGATATTACAAACATTCTGCAAACTGTCCAATGTTTGAGGTCTCTTGAACACTTCTACTTAATGACATTTAATGATGGGTGTATGGCATTCACTGGGTACTTGCAAGCCTGTGTGTGTGTGTATGCAAGCGTGTGCACGCTTGTGTGAGTCTCTCTACATGCCATGTTCACATTAGCTAAAGTTTTATTCTAAGTCCACATTTTACCACTTTTAAAGTCATTGTTTCTAACAATGGACCCTAATTCATGAACAAATTCAGTAAATGATTTTTAAATGTGGGTTAAGTTTTTAAGTTCTTTATGAAAGAAATGCAAACTGATTGCATTTTTTAATGTGTAGAAGTGTAAATAAAGAGAGCATCTGTCATCCCGTCCCAATACCCAAGTTTTTCAAAAGGCAATGGGAAACGACCACTTATTAGTGTGTATTGGTTCATATGTCTTCTTTATTTCTTCCTTTCTTCCTTCTTTTCTTCCTTCCTTCCTTTCTTTCTTTCTTTTGTTTTTGTTTTTATGTTTTTGAGACAGAGTATCTCCACATAACAGAGCCCTGGCTGTCCTGGACTTGATTTGTAGACCAGGCTGACCTTGAACTCACAGAAATCTGCCTGCCTCTGCTTCCCAAGAGCTGAGATTAAAGGCATGCACCACCACACCCGGCTGTACTTTTTTTTTGTGGATATACACAAAGAAATTATTTCCTTTCATAAGTACAAGGAATTGTATTTTGTATGCCATTTTTCCAGTTTGTTGCAGTCACTATATCATGCCTTGATGTTTCAAGGAGTTCCCATCAGGTTTAGGTTGGAAGGAAGTCCACATGAGCTTTCAGAAAAGATGGAAAATCAGAGCTGATGTTAGGAAGAAAAATCAGTATATCAAAACCCAAAGTGTGGAGTAACATGAGAAGGGGTAGTCTCAGGTCTCCGTGCAATGAGCCGAGGTCAGAAATCTCTGCCAAATGGCAGGACAAGCAGCCTGGGGTAGAAATTGTCTCTTTCCCAAGGTTGGGCCAGTGGACCACACATCCCAATATTCATTGGCATAATCCTTTCCAGTGGACTTTTGCACATACCCTTAGCTACAACTCAATGCAGTTCTTTAGAAACATGCTGCTTCTTCTTCTCCTGTCCTCAAATCTTCACCCTGGCCCTCTGAGCTGTCATGTTAGGAGTCTAGTTATTATTCTAGAGAGATTGGGTAGAGAAAATCCAAAGAAAGAATGCCTTGCAACAGTACCCAGAAGGAGAGGACAAACAAAGACCCTGTCTTCTTTTTCACTGTAACCATTTGAGAGACTCCAAGCAAGTGCACTAGTCATGTCTCCCCTCCCTGTGACAGACGGTCTGACACAGGAGCTTCAGGGAGGAAGGATTCATCTTGGCTCAAGGTTTCAGTGAACACATGATCAGGAACATCATGGCATCAGGCAACTTCATGGAGGTGGGAGTGTGCAGTCAGGATTCCTTTCCTCCTCACTTCTCAAACAGAACAGGATGCAAGGCAGGACAGGAAGTAGCTGTAAATCTGAGGATCCCACTTCCCCTATTTAGGACACACCCACACAAGTTCAACAAAACAATGCCACCAGTTGGTAACCAAGTGTTCACACACAAGACCCTTTGGGGAGACATTTCATAGCCAAACCATCTTAGCAAGATTAGAATCCAAACCATTCAGCACCAGCCACTGAATGAGAAGTTTAAAACAAACAAACAACAAAAAAAGCTATTGTTTTGAGTCATTTTCCACAGACATTGATGCATATTTGTTAAAGGATAATAGGAAACTACTTGCATAAGTAATGGCTTGCATGGTTCAACCACTGGGCTCCTAACAATTTTTTGTTCTCGGGAAATGTGGACATTGTGAGATGACCATTTCGCTCGAAGATTTTACACACAGGTTATGACTGCGCTCACCTCCATGATTGGCAGATTACCTGTTTAACTGAATTTGGGTTTGGAAATCTTTTCAGTGAATAGGTAGAGGAAGACTATTGTGTTCCTGTCATTTTTTTTTTTTAATCATAAAACGCCGCTAGACAGCATTCATTCAAACAGGATTGTTCAGGAGCTCAGGACTTTTTAGATAGATATATGGGATGGGATGAGGTGGGGGGGAGGGGACAGGACTAGTGAGCAGACCACCATCAAAGACTGTGTATTAATTATTTGCCAAAAAGTACAAAGAGGCAAATAAAGGAATTATCCAGGCAATCTGGAAGAATTGTATAGTCAATGGACTACAATGGTTTATAAGCAGATTCCTTGTTTAGCCGTGACCCTATGAATTAGCTCCTGGAAAGGCCAATGTGTGTATTCCTTATTAATTGACATTTTCCTTTAACAAGAAACATAAGGGCCAGGGAAAATTGTCATTATCAGAGAGTGATGGGTTTTCTTTTGTGAAGCCTTCGTGTTTAACGAGGACAGCATCTTTCTTCCTGCAGCATTCCAAAGGTATTTAGAAACTTTATGGGGCTTGAAATGGAGCCACCTCTGGCATGAAACCAGGAACACCTCTCCCCATTTGAGGACAGGATGTTCAGAATGCCAACCGAAACCACCCAGAGCACATAATTACCAGTTGGAATTATCAATTACCAACTGGAATGGGTCCAGGCCCCAGGCTCAGCTCCTGTGACAATCATAAAAAGGCTATTTAAAGACCACACATAGTCTGACACCTTTGCTTTGGCCTTGTCACCATCTGGGACCCCAGAGCAGAGAGCATTTAAGTAGATTAAGTCTCCCTTGATGGCTCTTACCAAGCTCTGACTCATAAAGCTGGGTCAGGCCCGTGAACTGCATCTGATCCTCTTGACCACCTGGTCTGGGAGGCAGCTACAGCTCTGAAGAGTGGAGAGTCCCCAAACCTCTAACATGATCTCTCCTATCAGCCCCAGGACGAGGAGCCACAGTGGAGAGAAGTAAGGAGCAAGGAATTCTATCATAAAGATATGTAGAGAAGTAGAGGTGCTGAGGGATAAATGGAGACTGGGGGCAGGGCAAATAGGACAGACACGATGTGGACCCCTGTTGCTTCTTGTGTGTTCATGTCCTTCTGCATCTAACCAGGAAAGCCCATGAGCTGAGAGGCTGCACGTGAGTCTACAATTTGGCAGTACATATCTGGTTGGATTCTGCTTTGTTCTGTTGAACATCTGTCACCAGACAGCAGCCCAAAACAGAGCACAATAAACATGGTTCAGTCCTCCGAAGCTGGTAGTCAAGGACTGGGTAAGACATGGAGCTAGCTAGTTGCACTGTGGGTATAACAGTGGTAAGTAGCAATTAGTGGCAAGTGAGTCTGACTGCCCTTGGTCATCCAACTGTGTATAAAATTCACAGATATTGGAAAATGGCATTGTCAAGCAGCTGAGGGACAGTGTGGACACTTACAATTGATAAACCCAGACCCATGAATGAAAGCTTTACATTGTATGCGGCAGCTGAGAAAGAGTCCTGAACAGGACTCCAGAATCTAAACTCCACCACCATAGTTACTCTACATCTTCTCTGGCATAGATTGGGGATTTAATATCCAAAGCACAGTGAATGGCATGCTTATTACTGGATAATGAGATTATGGCACATAAAGGATCATGAGTAGAAGTGTGTTTTGTCATTTGGTTTTCCCTGAAAACCTTGACGGTATAACATTTCAACAGACAGTTGCCTGCTAGGTTGATGTGGCTCACTCTCGTATTGGAAAAGAATAAAAAGGAAAGAGAAACATCTACATGTAAACCCAGGCACCAAACTGAGTGATTTTACGTAATGCTACCTATACTTACAAACCTTCTTAGAAGACATGATCTCTGCTAATGGTTGGAAAAACAGTTTTAGTTTAGATAACTCAACTCCAGTACATTTGCTTGTGCCAGCCATCTTTCTCTGTATACCATAGACCTAGGCCTCATCACCTGAGTTCTTGTCAGAATCTCTAAAGCTCTGAGGTGTCCTTCCCTGTTACTACTCATTCAAATCACAGAGTGCAGAAAATGGTATGAAGACCCATTCCCCCAACCCTTCCAAGAGTGGCTCATAGCTAGGGCCACTCTAAATGCAGAAGAGAGAAATTAAAGTATTCAAATATCTAGAATTATTCTAGATGCAGGAGAAAGAAGTTAGTTTAGTAACTACATGCAGAAGAGAGTAAATCATCCAAAGAAACAGAAACATTCTAGAAACTAAGGAGAGGACATCTCATTAAGTAGAGTGCCCCTATAGGCACAGAGAGAAATGTATTTGATCATAAGAAGCATTCTAGATTCAGAAGTAAGGCATCCACTTAATAACCCAGAGAGTCTGGATGCAGAACAGAGACATTCTTCCATTTCATGTGATAGCTATTCAGAGCCACCATTCTCTGAACAATCTCCAAAGCCTCCAGAGACTGCTAGAATGAGGTTCCTGGAACACAGATCAAGGCACATCATCCTCTTCAGGAAAGTCTGGGGCTCACTATCGACTGCCCTTAGCTATCTCCTTATCTTTCCTTGGAACCTGATTCCAAGCTCCCTCTTCAGAGACAACTTCTTAAAGCAGATCTCTTTAGCCCCACTGCTTTCTAGGGTGCTGTCCCATCCTTCCCAATAATAATACAAATTATGTTCGAAGTCTTTATGTATTTGTTTGTCTATTATATTGTCCCCTTTAGGGTAACAGGGGTTTGTCTTCTTATTCAGCTGTAGACTGTCAGTTACTAGTGGGCAGTAAGTTCTCAATAAATATTGGTGGAGTTGATGAATTATTCATAAATACTTGGATTTACCCTAGACCTATCAGGACTTTGAATATATAACATAAGAGGTACTTATAACTCTCCTACACACACACACACACACACACACACACACACACACACACACACACA